>SJYV01010296.1:498902-615306 GCA_006410875.1 Neotragus pygmaeus | reverse complement strand
TTTTTTTTTTTTCTCTCAGAATTTCCTTTGCTCTTTTAGGATGGACTTCAAAATCATTGTGTCAGGCCCTGCTCCCTTGGACTGCACAGTGTGGGAGCTGGAAACACCGGTGACTCAGTGGGACCCTTTGTATTCATCAGCACCAAATATACCAGGAACTGGGTTTGATGAGGCTGGACTTCCTTATTGGTACAGAAATCACATGAGGTTTCTTTAGGAAGCAGCCCCTCACTGCTATTGACTTGGGGGCATCCCCCGTTCTCTGGCCCAAGGACACTCCTGTGGACTCTCAGAGCCCCTGTGTCCTTGCTGCTTTATGCTCCCAGCTATATGCTCCCCACTGTGGACAGGTCAGCCTGTACTGGGGTTTTTTTTGTTCTTCATCTTGCAGGGAATCCTGTCTTCAGCGGTTGCCTCCTCCAAGCCTTCTCTTCTTTAACGATTTCCTGTAGGTTAGCTCTGGGGATCTTTCCTTAATTGGTTCTTAAATGTGTTTTTCTTCTAGAGAATTCTTCATAATTGCCAGCATCGTGATGGCTTCTTCCTAGTTTCTTCTGTGCGTGCAAGTTCCCTCCTCTTTCACATTTGCTAGTTTTTTGTGTTTTTTTCTTATCTAAGTGACTTTTCCAGGGTCCGTTTTTATTGAGGAGTAATCGGAGACGGTGATGGCACCCCACTCCAGTACTCTTGCCTGGAAAATCCCATGGACGGAGGAGCCTGGGGGGCTGCAGTCCATGGGGTCGCAAAGAGTCGGACATGACTGAATGACTTCCCTTTCACTTTTCATTTTCATGCATTGGAGAAGGAAATGGCAACCCACTCCAGTGTTCTTGACTGGAGGATCCCAGGGATGGGGAAGCCTGGTGGGCTGCCGTCTATGGGGTCACACAGAGTCAGACACGACTGAAGTGACTTAGCAGCAGCAGCAGCAATGAACGTAAAGTCACAAATTCTAAACATACATCTCAGTGAGTTTTTTTCATATCTGTGAACCATGGAACTACCACACTGATCAAAATAATTCTTTCAGAGTTAAGAAGCTGTTGGTGGGAGGTTGCATGGAGAGGGAAATCATGAGTGTGTCCCCAAGATGCCATCTTTTTCTAGAACTGTCTTTAAAGAGGTTTAAGGAGGGACCCTCACACCAAATCTATATAATAGTGTGGAGAGCAGAAAGGTTAGGAGTGATGGGTCATGGTTTGGTCATCCCCCTTACCAGCCATGGAACTCATGTACCTCAGGGTCAATAACTGTAAAATGGGAGTAGGTGATCGCTCTTACCTAACCAGCTTGTCATGAAGATTACACAAGGAAGTACCTGTCAGTGCCCAAAAAAATGTTAATTGTTGTTTTTGTTGTTATTAATAACAAGGAGGAGGAGGCAGTGTTCTTAATGAAGGGTACACATCAGAATCACCTGGGAGCGCTTTTGCAAAAGTATACATGCTCGATCTGGCCAGATGTATTGAGTCAGAGTCTAGATTTTGAATGCCTCCCCAAGTCATTCTGTTGCTTATCTTGGTTAAGAACCACTTGGCTGGAGGCGGCCATGACAGGACGCAGGAAGATCAGTGGGTGGCTGCTGCAATAGTGAGGGCAGGAGAGGATTGAGCTGGACAGATTCAAGCAGAGTGGAGAGGTCGCCAGGATGATGACCTTGGGTGGGGAGCAAGGAGGGAGGGGAAGGAGTCTGGGGTGACTCACAGGGTGCTGACCTGGATGATGGCTTGAGTAGGTGGAGGATGAGCCAGAATCGGAAATACAGGAAGGGGGGTGGGAGTGGGCCAGAGATTGTTATAATTCTTCTTGGAATTGTTGAATGGAAGCTTCTGGTTGGGAACACCAAGCAAGTATGTGGATCTCCAGGCCTGGACCAGTGGTGTTTTCAGGGAGTCACTGATGGGAAGGAGATAGATCAAGCCATGTGCATGGTCATAGAGTGAATGTTGAAGGCAGAAGAGGGTCAAGTTCACAATCATTCACCTCTGGGAAGGCATGGGTCTATCCACTTCTTACTCCCTCCCTTGAAACAGAAATGCTTATTTCTCATGTAACCATCCCGTTGTTGAGGACTGCTGGGAAATAAAATCAGTCTTTTCACTTGAGGATGAGTAATCACTGTGGGTCACTTCGTTTCCTCACAGGTCTCAAGATTTTCCTCATCTGCTGATGGAAGAGCTTAATCCTCCACCAGCATCCTCAGACAGCACATTCTCTGGCTTTCTTCAGGCCCTTGATATCAACCAGTTATGCTTTAGTAAGAGTTTAAGCCATTCCAGGATTAGTTTCTTGATTAAATATGTGTGTGATTTTTTAAAAAAAGGAAAGAAAATGGGTCTTTGAAATCAAACGGGCTTTCCTTGCCCACCTCTCCAGGGGAGCAGGCTGTCCCCTCAGGCCTCTCTGGGGCCTGGCTTGCCTCAATCGTTACCGTAGGACGCTGCGCATGCCTTTCCTTCTGTCCTGCCACCCCTCTATTCCTGCTTGTGCCACGGCGAGCCCTGCCTCCTCCAAGGAGACTTCCCTGACTCCCGTCCCTTCCAGGTGAAGCCAGATGTGGGGCTCTGAACAGATTCCCACTGGCTTCCCAGGTGGGCATGGGGGTGGCAGGGATGGATCTCAGGAAGATGGGTCTCAGGATGGATGTGCACAAGGTCACTGCCTTTCAAACTTGCTTGATCACCACCTACAAACAGATACATAAAACTGAAGCAAAAGTTTTGAAAAAATAACACTCACTCTGTGTGATCCATTTTGGTATTTTCTGTTCCGTTTATTTTTTAAAGAAAAATGCTGGTTGCAGCCCCTTAAACTGATTTCACAACCCAGTCATGGGTCCCAGCCCAACAGGGTGAAAAACGCACAGTAAGATCATTAGTGCTCAGCGCAACTCCAAACACAGCCAAGGGGCCCTCTCCAAACGTTGCGGGCAGATGGTGGCGCCGGCAGCCCTGTGCGCCCGGTGGCGGTCCAGTGGGCAGTGCTCTGCTCTCTCCGTGGAGTCTCTTTTCAGGGCCCCTGTTGGCTGTGCCATAAAGTGCCATGGGCACACATACTTTGTCAGTGCTGAGAGGTGGAAGTCTATGAAGCACTCCAGACGCCTGATAGCAAGATGCCAGCTCAGTGTCAAGTGTCACAGGGCTGTGGATCTCATCCATTAGATGAGGCTCCTCGTGGAGGCAAAGCTTCCAGCCCCTCTGGAGCTCATGGTGCTGCTCATCCGGCTCAGTTGCTCAGTCGTGTCTGACTCTTTGTGACCCCATGGACTGTAGCCCACCAGGCTCCTCTGTCCNCATCCATTAGATGAGGCTCCTCGTGGAGGCAAAGCTTCCAGCCCCTCTGGAGCTCATGGTGCTGCTCATCCGGCTCAGTTGCTCAGTCGTGTCTGACTCTTTGTGACCCCATGGACTGTAGCCCACCAGGCTCCTCTGTCCATGGAATTTTCCAGGCAAGAATACTACAGCAGGTTGCCATTTCCTCCCCAAGGGCATCTTCCCTACCCAGGGATCAAACCTACTTCTCTTGCATCATCTGCATTGGCAGACAGATTCTTTACCAGTAGTGCCAGCCAGGAAGCCCTGCTCACCTAACAGGGCTGCAAATAACAAATAGAATAAGAGCAAAACATGGGGTCTTGCATGCACCATAATAACAGCAGTAGAAGTGAAGGCTCTTACTGGCCAGAGGATGGATAATAACTCCATCAATACACAAGGAACATTCCCGGGGCAGTGAATCTTGGAGCCCCCTCTCCCTCTGGAACTGGAAGTTAGTGAAAACAGAACCCGTAGGAGTAACTACCTCAAAACTCCTGCATTTAAGCCGGGTGCTTTATCTCTCTGAGAGCCTCAAAGTCTGTTGACATTTACTTAGTACACTTTTCTAAGAAAAGCAGCTATCTGATTTCTCAACCTACTGAAGAAGAAAATAAATTGCCTGGAAAGGTGTTGGTGGTAGGTCTTTTCTAGAGACAGAGAGGTGTAGGTAACAGGAAAGTAAAAGCCGTGGGGAGGGAGAAGAAAGAGTAAACAGTAACCACAAACATGTGCTTATCTTATTCCTTAGGGAGAGCTCCTAATGATGACCTCTTCAGTGGGAAAAGGGTATTTTTCTAAAGCATTAGAAAACTGTGGGCCACATTTGAGCAACCACTTTAAAGTGGTTAAAATAGTGTTTTGCCCATTGAAGTTTCATGTTTCAGAAAACATATTCATGGGAACCTCAGTTATTCTGGAAATTAGGTGCTGTTGAACTGCCCCTGAGTTTGCCCAAGTTCATGTCCATTGAGTTGGTGATGCTGTCTAACCATCTCATCCTCTGCTGCCCCTTCTCTTTTCATCTATCTTTCCCAGTATCAGGGCTTTTCCAGTGAGTTGGCTCTTGGCATCAGATGGCCAAAGTATTGGAGCTTCAGTTTCAGGATCAGTCCTTCCAATGAATGTTCAGGGTTGATTTCCTTTAGGATTGACCAGAGGGTGGGACAGAACTCCTGGGATTGGGACTGGGATGAGTTTTTAGGGAGCAGTGTGGGGGCTGAGTTCTACCCTTTTCACTGCTTTGCTTGAAGACACACTCACTGAGACAAAGCCAGGTTCCTGCTTCTCCCATAACCTGTCCATTTGAGGCTCGCTGGCCACCTTATCCCCAAATCTGCTTCTGTGAGTCACTTTGAGTGACTGCAGGAGTGCCCCAAGGAGTAAGGGGACTTAAAGAAAAGCCAGGTTATTTCTGAGACAAAGATCACTTATTCCACACCATTGGAGACAGCTACCTTTGAGTAGAAAGCAGTGGAGTTGGTGGTTTGTCACACCCCTAGGAGGTTTCTGTCTTATTATTTGTTATTTTTGCCTGTGCTGGGTCTTCATTGCTATGTGCAGGCTTTTCTCTAGTTGCGATGAGTGGGGGCTCCTCTTCGTGGCCGTGCACAGGCTTCTCATCGGTGGCTTCCCTTGTTGTGGAACACTGGCTCTAGGGCACTCAAGCTCTGTAGCTGTGACATATGGGCTTAGTTGCCCTGTGGCATGTGAAACGTTGCTGGACCAGGGATGGAACCTGTGTCCCCTGCACTGGCAGGCAGGTTCTTAACCAGGGGACCACGAAGGAAGTCTGAGGTTTCTGTCTTAACAATAGATTATACATAGTATGCATGCATAATGCAATTTTATTATTGATATTTGCAAATGCTGTCTGACTATAAAATGACGATACCATGTCTCCCCATGGGGAGAATAACAGTAAACTAAAATGACAATGTCACAAATCTTTGAGAAGATTTCAGGAGTTTGCAAAGTCATTTGCTGATGTGTCCCCAAGGCCTGAAATGAATCTGGGCTTGGTCAGGTGGTGGTTCTGAGATTGCTGCCTAATGGCATTCTTTTATTTTTTTTTAATTAGGAATATAATGTGAAGGATAGAGAAAAAACCACTTAAGCTTAAGCACTCTAACTAGTGGAAATTAGATTCTGATGATGAAATCACAAATGATTTTAACAGGGAAAAGAAGGGACATCAGCAAAAGAAGACCCAGGAGCTTAGATTTTCAATGAACCCACTGTTTTTGCACATGTGCAGTCCATAGGGTCGCTAGAGTCAGACATGACTGAGCGACTTCACTTTCACTTTTCACTTTCATGCACTGGAGGAGGAAATGGCAACCCACTCCAGTGTTCTTGCCTGGAGAATCCCAGGGACGGGGAAGCCTGGTGGGCTGCCGTCTATGGGGTTGCACAGAGTCGGACACGACTGAAGCGACTTAGCAGCAGCAGCAGCAGCATGGGGTACTTGGTGTGTGGTACATGCATGTGAGGATGTCCAGAAGGAGCCAAGTCCAGAATTAGAAGAGATTGTACAGGAATCCCAACCAGCACAAAAGTTGCCTGTCTGCTTCCTTATTGAAGTCAAGAGGAGGAATAAGGCAAAGACAGGCCCTCTGCTAGGGGGGATGGGCAGAGTATTCATGTCACAGAGGAAAAAAAAAAAATCTGCCAATTCCCATTTACTCCCAACTCTGCCTTGAGAATAGTCCCCAGGCTGGGGAGAAAAAGTAACAAACATCATGTGGAATGAAATGAGGCTTCCAACAGTAAAGGAGATGGTAATGGAACCCGCTTCCCTAGAGCAAAGTCCACCCGTCACATTTCCCCATCTCGGTTGACTCATGTTCCTGAAATAGTACTTCCATGGATAGGCAGTCTATCCAGAGACAGATCCATTTATTAGTCCTAGATTGAAACACAGATAAGGAAACTGAAAGCTGTCCTGAAAAGGATTTTTAAATCAGTAATTTTAAATCAATAAGGACCCACTGGGTAGGGTCTGCTCTAAGCTAAAGATGACAGCTCTGGTAAATGGTTTTGGGGTGACAAAGTGAGGGTTTGAAATAGTCTTATCAGGGTGGAAAAAGAGGAAGGAATTTTGTAAGGGAAAAGGTAGTATTTTATATTTGGGTTCAACGAACTTAGTCATCTGAGTAGGTACTGGGGGAGCCTGAGAGGGGCTTGTGGAGGGGCATGAAGAGGCTGGTTTTGCATAGACTCCCTGTAGACCAGGAGTGCGCACCAAGAAGGAAACGTCTGGGGCAGGTCATCAGGATGGAGAGGGTCGGGGACCTGGGAGCCCAGGGTGTTGAGCCCAGGACCGTCAGCTTGGGAAAGAGTCCAAATACTTGAGTGTCACCTGAGAGTGAAGGAGGGGACAAAGCTGTATGTCCAGAGGGTGGGCCAAGTGAGAGGGAAAGCAGGCCTCGGCTCTGTCTGAGGAGCTTGTGTCTTCCCTGTCAATGAAAGCTTTGTGCAGCCTTGGGATGGCCTCCCTGCAGGGACACCTCGGGGCAGATGCCTCTCCAGGTGGCCTGCAGTTTCCCTTTGCTGTGGATGAGGAGTCCGCAGAGAGCACCTTGGCCCAGGCACTTTGGAGCAAGGGACAAACTGAGGCCTCAGGTTCAAGTCCTTCTGCCACTCTGCCTGTTACTCTCTACACCTTGGTCCCTTCATTAAACACATGGATCATGGCAATAGTACACGCCTGCTAGGACTCTTGTGAAGTTTACGTGAGTGAAAGCGAGGCCCTTAGAACCACGCCATAGCCTTGGTAAGGGCTGTGTACCAGATAACCTCTGTGATTGTCATCTACCCGACATCACCGCCCCCACCCCGCCAGTCTGTCACACAATTACTAATCTACTGATCTCTGGGCTGGGGGAGTAGAGGCGAGTACTTTGGGTCCCTGCCTTCCAGAACTCAAAGCTCAGTGTGGAAGGTGGAAACCCATCCCGTGTGGAGAGGGGGTTCGGGCGGTACAGGTCAAGGCTTGGGCGGGGGTGTGTGTGGCAGGCCGGGGCCTCCTTCCCCTGAAACTAGCTTCTGAAACCCTGACTTGGCTCCGGAGCGTTTTCAGGTGTCCCAGGGCTGCTGTCCTGCCAGGGCGGCACTCTCCCTGGCTGCTGGCTCTGCATCCCATCGGTGCTGGGCCTGGCCAGGCTGGCTTGGCAGGTCCAAGGGCCTAGGGGTGCCCCAGGGCCCCCCAGCATAGCAGGGACCCACAGACCCTCTTCCGGAACTGTAGGGCCCCAAATGCTAAGCCCCCTGGGCGCCTCCCCAGGCAGTGGTGGCACATCGTATCCTGGCAGACGGGTGGTATTGGTATCAGTCATCCCCATTTTACAGCTAAGCAAACAGGCTGGGACCTTAAGTGTCTTTTAAAGGGTGGGGCCACGACTTAGACCCAAGGTTTCCAAGGCCAAAATTGGGTGCCATTTCCATACCTCACCCTGGGCAAGACCCGAGGTGACTCAGCCAGGAACCCTGCCCTCCAGAGGAGCTGGAGCCAGACGTCTGATAACTGACTACTGCAGCCAGGGGAGGGGCCAGAGGGCTCTGAGAGCCCCTCCCTGCCAGGCCTGTCTCCTGCTCCCCGGATCCCCGCCTCGTCATGGGATCCCCCCACAAAGCCAGTGCCTGCTGGGAACCCCGGTTCAGGGGACCCTCCTGCCAAGTTGTCCTGCCCGCTTACTCTTCAAGGAAACATCTCTGAACTAGTGATCATTTTAGAGAAAGAAGGCAGTAGTTTAGGGAAAAGACCTGTTTTTAAGCAGTGGTGGCCTTTTGTTTTCCCTACAGACATTTTTAAAAAGAAAGTTTTAGCTTCACAACAAAATTAAGAGGAAGGTAGAATTTTTCCATATATGCCCTGACTCCACACATACACAGCCTCCCCCAGCACCAACATTTCCTACTGGATCCATGTATTTGTTACAACTGATGAATCTATGTGGTGGTCTTGCTTCCCCTAGAGTTTTATCTGAACAGATTGACATTGAAAACAGATATTCTGTGTGAAGAGGACATGTGAGAACCTGTGCCTGCCCTCCTCTCTCTTGACCCTATTCTACTGCCTCACCCAGATTCTAAAGAACCTGGATGTAGTTTATGCCCCTGATCTGAGATGGGGACAGTTAATGCTACCCTTTGTTAATGGGATCTGCTCCAGGTTATGCCTCTAGAACCTGAGCTCCATGTGCCAGGTTTTAACATATACATATATTGTAAAGCATGCCCAACACAAAATTTGCTATTTTAACCATTTTTTGAGTGTACAGCTCAGTGGCATTAAAGAACATTCACACTGTTCAGCAACTATCACCACCATCCATTTCCAGAACTTTTTCATCATCCCAAACAGAATCTCTCCACTCATTAAACAATAACTCCCATCTTCCCTCCCCCTAGATTCTGGCAGTCACCATTCTACTCTGTCCCTGTGAATTCGTCTATCCTATGTGCCTCATAATTGGAGTCATACAGTATTTGTCTTTTTGAGTTTGGTTTATCTCACTTAGCATTACGTCTGCAAGGTTCAGGCATGTGGTAGCATGTGTCAGATTTCCTTCCTTTTTAAGGCTGAATAATATTCCATTCCATGGTATGTATATGCCACATGATTCTATGTTTAACTGTTTGAGGAAATGCCATGCCATTTTCCACAAAGGACATACCATCTTACATTCCCACTGGCAATGTACAGAGTTCCAGTTTCTCCATGTTCTTGCCATCATGGCAGGGTTTTTAATCTCTCGTTCATGATTGTGTCCCCAGAGACGACGACAGTGCCCAGCACATAGTTCAGTTCAGTTCAGTCGCTCAGTCGTGTCCGAGTCTTTGCGACCCCATGGACTGCAGCACGCCAGGCTTCCCTGTCCATCATCAACTCCCAGAGCTTACTCAAATTCACGTCCATCACGTTGGTGACCACATCCAACAATCTCATACTCTATCATCCCCTTCTCTCTTGCCTTCAATCTTTCCCAGTATCAGGGTTTTTTCCAATGAGTCAGTTCTTCACATCAGATGGCCAAAGTATTGGAGCTTCAGCTTCAGCATCAGTCCTNAAAGCCATTCCTTCACGGTCTCCAGAGAGTTCTGCCACTGTCCCCCAAGACACCCAGGCCAGGAACCGGGCAGCCCCCTCAGTCATCCCTTCCAGGTTGTCACCAGGCACTCCTGCACTCCTTCCTAAGCTGTCCACTCCTCTCCCCAGAATCACCGTGCCTTAAGCATTTTTAAATTGTACTTCTGATTCCTTCACTTAATCCTGTACTCTGTATCTATCCATTATATTTCTCAAATTGATCCTTCAGAAAGGTCTGAAATTCTGGATAAGGAAGAATTTCATTGCTCCCCATTGCCTTCATCACCATTTATCAAATTTTCTCTATGTGCTGATTAAAATCCCTCTGGATCATGCCTTTCTCTGTGGGCTTCTCTTGACCCTTGAGGGCTAACCAGACTGAATCACACAGTGGTTTCTGGCCTGGGTTCCTCAGTGGATGGAGAAGCCCTTCACGAAGATGGTAGCCCTAGAGTGGAGCAAGTTTGAGAGCAAGAAAATTAGTTCAGTTTTGCTTACAAGTAGGACCTGAAATTTATACATTGGAAGGGGCCACCAGGCTGGGAGAACTTTCTGGAGATCCCATTCAAGGCAGAGCTGGGAGGAGGGGTCAGATCCACATGTGTTCAGATCAGATCATCTCCTAAGGGCTAAATTCCTAAGTTTTTAGGAACTTTGTGAGGCAGTTACTAAACCTAGCTATTATTAAAAAGTTAAGCTAAATAAAATTACAATGAAATAAGTTCTGTTAAAAACAAAGATAAATACTCAAAACTGATCATCTCTGAAGAATTTTACTAGGTTTTACTGTTTATATTTCTTTTTCTTTTACCTCTTATGCCTGTGGAAATACTATATAATGTGTTACTGAGCTTTTCTTCCCAGCTCTGAATTCAGTGACATCCTGTTGGTAGCTTGAAACTGGCCATGTGGTGGGAATACCATTGAAATTCATAAATGCCACAAATCAGAGCTTGATTTATTGTATTGTTGACTATCTAGACATAAGAAATTTATAAAGGAAATGTTAACAAGGCAGATTAAATTAAATTTAAATGTATGGTTTGCCAGTAGCCCCTACACTATGAATGGCACAAAAAAATTTGAACACATGTTCTTCCAGTATTCAAAAACTATTCTCTGATTCAGTAGGGAAGTTGGTCCCACCATAGACAAATGAGTGAAATTCCAACATATATTCTTATTGTTTCACTTTTTTCTTACTAGATAGCACAAACAAAAATATCAACCCCCATTCGTGATGGAACTACACTCACTTTTCAGTTATAATTTTAGGTTGGTTATGGAGTCAGGGGGTTGGTAAAAATCAATGAAAGCATTCTATAAGACTCCATTTGCTACATTCAGTTGACAATAAAGAATACAGTATTTTTATTATTTATAAATTGCTAAACATCTTTTATGTCAGTAAAGTTTATAATAAACTCATATACGTGTATATATGCATACATTATTTTCTCTAGCAGGTCTGTTGTTTAATGTTTATCAGCACACCACAGGGCAGATTTCCTTAGGCTGAGAAGAGACTTGACTCTCTGGAAGGATGCTCAGAAGAGAGAGGGAACAATCGGTGGAAAGAAGCTCCGTCAATGTAGAGAGGAGAGTGTGTGGTGAGGCCCAGGTGGAGGGATTAGTCTGATGGGTACAGAGTCCCTGAGAAAGGAGTGGGAGTGGACAGAACCTGGGGCTTACTATTGTCTCTGCCTTGTAGGATGCAAGCCATCTTCTGAGAGTACGAGGCAGAGAGGAAGCAAGGAGCTGAGGTGGTTTGGTTGCAGTGGTCGGTGAGGGGCAGAGAAGGGACCTGCAAGGATGAGGCTGACTCGGAAAGACAGGGGACCAGGAGAGCAGAATCCTAACCGTGAGGGTCAGAAGCAGGAGTGTCAACCAGGGTCCAGTTCTGGGCCCCTCCCTGCAGGACAGATTGTTTTATTAATCTCCCAGGATGATTCCAAGAGGAAACGGAGGCTGGGAGAGGCGAAGTCCTTTGTCCATGGCCCACAGCTGCTTAGTGGCTGAGTGGGATTCGAATGTAAGCAGGGTGGATCCATAGACAAGGAGCCTGCATAGCAGTGCTTGTTGCCTTAGCAAAGCCCTTCAGACTGTGCCAATTGGAAGTGCCCTGGGAGAGAGGTTGGCAGTGCAGGTGTGGCACGTGTCAAGGGCTCAAATGCATTGCCTGGCAAACAGGCCTGGCAAAGTCACCTCACATCTCTGGTCCCAGCCTAGCGTCTACCTCTCAGCATGCTTCTGACATCACTCCACAGTGTCTACAAAGGATATTTTTAAATTACAGCAAATAGAGGCTTGTGTTATTTTTTATATTTTTGTTATTTTCTTTTCTAATAATTCATTTTTTTTTTTTTTTAAAGTAAAGTATAGGATGGATTGTAAATGCACAGGGCCTTCACTTTCATACCTTTGAGAAGCACTGTCCTAATCCACCCTTCTAATCATGTTGTTCCCTTGCAGGAAACCCTTAGTGATCCCCACTGGCTATGGCAGAGGTTTTAAATGGTGAGGGCAGGGGACCAGTTCATGGTTGGGAGCTTAATTTAGTGTGTCATTACCAGCATTTAAAAAAGAAAAAGTGGAGTAAAATAGAAAACATAAGTATATCACATGTGGTAAATGCATTTTGCTTATATATATACATATACATATATATATGTATATATATATCGGAGAAGGCAATGTCACCCCACTCCAGTACTCTTGCCTGGAAAATCCCATGGACGGAGGAGCTTGGTGAGCTGCCGTCTCTGGGGTCGCACAGAGTCAGACACAACTGAAGTGACTTAGCAGCAGCAGCAGCAGCAGAAGCAGTATATGTATATAATATATATATATATGTGGGCTTTCCTGGTAGCTCAGCTTGTAAAGAATCTGCCTGCAGTTCAGGAGACCCAGTTCAATTCCTGCCTTGGGAAGATCCCCTGGAGAAGGAATAGGCCACCCACTCCAGTATACTTGGGCTTCCCTGGTGGCTCAGATGGTAAAGAATCTGCCTGCAGTGTGGGAGACCTGGGTTTGATTCCTGGGTTGGGATGATCCCCTGGAGGAGGGCAAGGCAACCCACTCCAGTATTCTTGCTTGGAGAATCCCCATGGACAGAGGAGCCTGGTAGGCTATAGTCCATGGGGCTGGGAAGAGTTGGACACAACTGAGTGACTAAGCACAGCACAGACACATATGTAAATGTATTTTTCATATGTTATAATGCACATGTATGCTGGAGTATGATGAAAAATGTCTTCCTTACTATGATCACAGTAACAGTTTGAATAACACCAGTCTACCTGGTGAACACAGCACTGCTAGCCTGGCTTGCAGTCACAGAGGAGAGGCAGTTGTTGAGGGAGAGCAGGTAGTGCTTCCGGGGAAAAGAGTGAAGGTGAGCAGGGTCTAGCGGATGGATGAGAAGAGGGAATGATAGGAGTAAAGACCCTCAAAGACCACGTCCTTCATGCTTAGATCATGCTGGTGCTCCAACTAGGAACTGGTCTGGCTCTGGCTTCTGGAAGTTTGCAGATGGCATGAAGACTACAGTCCCTGAGATGGGAGCTTAGAGGAGGGAGCCCTTAAGTCTGTCAGGGAAATCAAGGAAGACTTCCAGGAGGTGGCAGTANTTTTTTTTTTTTTTTAAAGTAAAGTATAGGATGGATTGTAAATGCACAGGGCCTTCACTTTCATACCTTTGAGAAGCACTGTCCTAATCCACCCTTCTAATCATGTTGTTCCCTTGCAGGAAACCCTTAGTGATCCCCACTGGCTATGGCAGAGGTTTTAAATGGTGAGGGCAGGGGACCAGTTCATGGTTGGGAGCTTAATTTAGTGTGTCATTACCAGCATTTAAAAAAGAAAAAGTGGAGTAAAATAGAAAACATAAGTATATCACATGTGGTAAATGCATTTTGCTTATATATATACATATACATATATATATGTATATATATATCGGAGAAGGCAATGTCACCCCACTCCAGTACTCTTGCCTGGAAAATCCCATGGACGGAGGAGCTTGGTGAGCTGCCGTCTCTGGGGTCGCACAGAGTCAGACACAACTGAAGTGACTTAGCAGCAGCAGCAGAAGCAGTATATGTATATAATATATATATATATGTGGGCTTTCCTGGTAGCTCAGCTTGTAAAGAATCTGCCTGCAGTTCAGGAGACCCAGTTCAATTCCTGCCTTGGGAAGATCCCCTGGAGAAGGAATAGGCCACCCACTCCAGTATACTTGGGCTTCCCTGGTGGCTCAGATGGTAAAGAATCTGCCTGCAGTGTGGGAGACCTGGGTTTGATTCCTGGGTTGGGATGATCCCCTGGAGGAGGGCAAGGCAACCCACTCCAGTATTCTTGCTTGGAGAATCCCCATGGACAGAGGAGCCTGGTAGGCTATAGTCCATGGGGCTGGGAAGAGTTGGACACAACTGAGTGACTAAGCACAGCACAGACACATATGTAAATGTATTTTTCATATGTTATAATGCACATGTATGCTGGAGTATGATGAAAAATGTCTTCCTTACTATGATCACAGTAACAGTTTGAATAACACCAGTCTACCTGGTGAACACAGCACTGCTAGCCTGGCTTGCAGTCACAGAGGAGAGGCAGTTGTTGAGGGAGAGCAGGTAGTGCTTCCGGGGAAAAGAGTGAAGGTGAGCAGGGTCTAGCGGATGGATGAGAAGAGGGAATGATAGGAGTAAAGACCCTCAAAGACCACGTCCTTCATGCTTAGATCATGCTGGTGCTCCAACTAGGAACTGGTCTGGCTCTGGCTTCTGGAAGTTTGCAGATGGCATGAAGACTACAGTCCCTGAGATGGGAGCTTAGAGGAGGGAGCCCTTAAGTCTGTCAGGGAAATCAAGGAAGACTTCCAGGAGGTGGCAGTAACCTAGCTGATTTCTGAGGGAAGAGTTAGAGTTCACCCGGAGAACAGAGCTGTGGGGAAGGCTTGCCCAGCCAAGTGACAGGCTTGTGAAAAGGCATAAAAAGCCTCTCATGTTTGGGGAACCACAAGTCATTTGGTGTAGGTGGACCATGAGTTAGGGACAGGCCCTGCTGAGAGTCAGGATTTTGTTTGGGCCTGAGGAGCCATGGAGGAATTTGGGGCAGGAGAATGACGTGAGCAGCCTTCCATCTCAGGACTCTGGCATCCCCAGGAGAGTGGATTACCAGGGAGGGACAGCTGGGATGGAGACCTGGGGAACAACTATTACAGTAGTTGGGCTTGAAGTCGGACAATAGTGGTGTAGAGGGCAGATGGACCCGGGATGGGGGTGTGGGATAGGGACTCAGGAGGAGCCAGCAGAGGAGGCGGGTGGTGAGGATGAAGCTGGGGGTGTGGGAGCTGGGGTAGGGACTCAGGAGGAGCCAGCAGAGGAGGCGGGCGGTGAGGATGAATGATTGGGGAAGCTGGCTCCACCGTGGTGCTTTTGCCCGGATAAAGAAAGAACACATGAGGCAGAGCAGGTCTGGGAAGACAATGTGTTCAGTGTTGAAAGTGGACTTGTGGGGTGTATGTGGCAGTGGAGCAGAGAGTTAGGTCAGGGGTACAAGCTGGGGAGAGTGTGGAAGGACGGGGCAGGGCGGTAGAGGGAGCCTCGGGGAGAAAGGCGCCATGAAATACTAGGGGAGTGCTCTTTGAGGCACAAGATAAAAAAAACTTGGGTCCCAGGAACCAGTGGGGCAGGAGAGACCTAGGAGGAAAAGCAGATTCCCTGAGGGGCTCCTGGGAGGCGGCCACTGGGGAGCCACTGATGTCCTTGGCGGGGGTGCAGCTCCGGGAGGAGGGGGCAGAAGCCAGGGGCTTGGGCAGCGAGTGGCGGCCACAGTGAAACAGGGGAAGCAAGGTTGCTCTAGACTGTGCGGCACCGTGTGCGAGGTGGACCAGCTCGCTGACAGAGGGATGCGGCGGCCGTGCAGGCCTTGATCCTGTGAGTGTGGACTAGCCCTTCTGGAAACTGACTGAGGAGGAAGGAGAGGAACGGTCATTAACCAAGGGGGATGCTGGGACAGCGAGGGCCTCATTTTTAGGATGTGAGAGCCTGGTGCCAGCTGACTCAGATGAGGGAGGAGAGTCCATGAGGAAAGAGTACAGGACAGGAGCCTGCAGCCTGCAGGAAGCTGGGTGGCGGCCCTGGCTGGAGGGTCAAGGCTAATGTTGTTGCCGTGAGTTTGGGGGGCTGGGCGCTGGCGGGGAGCAGTGCTGAGCCTGGAGCTTAGGGCTCGTGTGTCATGGTGCTGTGGACAGGAGTTGGCTGAGAACCTCTGCTCTGAGGCTGGGGAGAGGATGCCCAGAAGGGACGCTGACCCTGCCTGTCCCGGGTCACCAGTGGTCCCAGTGCCCAAGACTGGGTGACACACAGACTGCCAGGCAGTGGGTCTAGAACTGGGCAGGCCAGGCTGGAGATGGTCTTGGCACAGAGCTTTGGTTTACTTTTTTTTTTTTAATTTGGTTGTGCAAGGAAGGTCTTAGTTGCAGCATGTGGGATCTAATTTCCTGACCAGGGATTGAACCCCGGCTCCCTCCATTGGGAACATGGAGTCTTAGCCCCTGATCACCAGGGAAGTCCCTTGTTTACTTACAATTTTACTTTTTATTATGGCATATTTTTGAATATACCCCAAAGTTGTGGGAAACTCAAACTCTCATACCTATCATTTAGTTTCAACAGTTATTACTATTGGCAATGTTATTATCCCTTCTTTAAGTACCTTTTAAAAATTAAAAAAAATAGACAATTTTTTAGAGCAGTTTTAGATTCATAGCAAAACTGAGTGGAAGGAACAGATTTCTCATATACTCCCTGTTAAAAACTTTTTTACTTGAAAATAATTTTAAACTTATAGAACTTGCAAGAACAAGTTTATTTTTAAATAATCTTTTTATTAGAGAATATATTCTCAGAATGAATATAGAAGAAAATTAAGGTCCTCATGGTCCCACCACCCAAAGGTACTGTCTAGTTTTGTTGTATTGGGATGGCCAAGAAGGTTGTTTGGATTTTTTCTTAAGGTATTAAAAAACCTGAACTAACTTTTTGGCCAAACTAGTATTTTCTTCCAGTCTTTTTTCCATGTTTATACACATATTTTCAATTGGACCTCTGAATCTAGAGACTAACTGCCTTCCTGTCTTGTGTGTTAGCTCGAGGGCCTTCACCCCCAAATCCCTGCACAGAGTGAGCTGAGAGCAACAGCAGTCCATCTGAATTTGTGATGTGTGATTGCCCTCATTCCCTGGTTTCAGCTCATCCCCTCCTCTCTAGCATCCCTTTACTTTTTGTTTTTCTTGGGTAGCACTGGTAGATTTCTGGTGGGATGAGGTGCCCAGTGCTCCTTGGACCACCATCTTGCCTGCCTCCCATTCTCATCTCTCTGGAATTAGGGCACCCGTGTCTGAGTCTTTCTTCCCCACTTACCTAAGAACTCTATGAGGGCAGGGCTCAGATCTGATTCATCACCCAACGTGAAGCACAGTTAGCCTCAAGAAATAGGTCTGGAATGGAATCAACCCGCTTCTTCGGCACTGCCTATCCCCATCTAGCTTCAGACTAGACTCAGAACCTTCCGCCAGCATGGTGTGTGGCCCAGGGTAGGTGCTCGATAAATGGCTGTTACTGCTGCTACTAATAACCTGGAGACTTCCCTCCGTGTCAGAGCTCCCCTGGCATTTCCACCTGCCCTTTCCTGACTTCCCCTCCTTCTTCTGGAAGGTAAAGCAGAGACCACTTTGACACGCCAGACGGAAGGGGCCACCCTTTGTCTCCTGTCTTCTATAAGTCAAGAGCAAAGCTGAGTTGGCAGTGGATTCCAAAGCAGCAGCTCCTGTGCCGAGGCTGTTTTATATGTTTGCATTCCTCAAGATACCAGTTATCATTAGCAGCAATTAAAGCTATTTGGGATCAGTTCAAAGCTGCCTTTGAGATAGTTTAAGTTGGACAAAAGTCCTCCACATGTCTAGCTTTAAGCTAAATGTCCTGAAGTCATTAGAAGCCCACTTGTGCTTGGATACTACAATCTGTATACTTTGACTTTTGTGAACGTTTCATAAATTTCAGGAGTGTTTGTTAAAAGTGAGTTCATGTCTCCAGAGCTGTTTGGACTACTGATGAGTTCTGCTGCCAACCTCAGTTAAATGGAGGGGACCATGGGGATGGGAAAGAGGGGGATCTTCTGGGGTCTTCCCTTAGAGCCAGTCCCTGTCGCCGGGTAGAACCCCTGCCCCTAGGGAGGGTGGCAGAAATCAGAGAAGGAAGGGATCAGGGCTTGGTCCACAGTGGGGGCACCAGGAATTGGGAAGAAGGTGGGAGCCTAATTTGGAGGGTCTGGGTTGGGAGGAGGGGTGTGGGGAGGTCTTCCCAACACCTTAAGTAATCTTCATAGTTGACTGAAAGATAAAAACAGGGGAAGAAATGGTTTTGGCATATTGAACTTTTAGGGAATCAGCCAGAAACTTGTTTAATTGTCGGTGAGCCCTGGCCTTGACCCTGGGTCTGGAGGGCTGGCAGTGGCTTCAGGCCTGGGGTCACTGTTCCCTAAACTTCTCTGGGACCCTCCAGTGTGATGGTCTTGCAGGCTGCTGACAAGGGGAGTTCAGCTGGTGGGTTGAGCGGGGTGGCATCCAGGTGGAAGGCTTTTAAACCAGGTGGTAGATGAGTGTCGAGGGGGTCACAAATGGGAGAAGGTGGTTCTGGAACAGTGAAGAACAGGGGCAGGGACCTGGGGCAGGAATACTCTGTCCCCGAGCTGTGCCCAGGACCCAGGGTGGGAAACGCACAAGGAAAAGCTATCCTGCCCTAGCACTTTGGCCACAGGTGATGTGAACGCCAGGTGTGGCATTCCCACTCAGAACAGCAGGACTGGCAGTCCAGGGGCCGTGGTTTGGGGTTCAGGCACCTGCCAGTGCCATGGATTTCCCCACATGCCTGGCTTTGGTCAGAGCCCACCCAGATGCCCTTGGATTCTGATCTGAATCCCTAACTAGATTTTCGTGCACAATTCACCACTCTGCCCCTCTTTTCAGCTTGAGGACCTGATGCCACTACACACTGAAGCAGGACACCGGAAGCAGCTGGGTTCCCACCTCCCAGGAGCTGTGCCATCAACCCTCCCCAACCCCACATTCACGTCAACACTAGGACAGGGCCTTGGGAGGAACAGGCCAGGTGGGAGCTGCAAGGAGCGAGCCAGGCTTGGGGGAGTTTGCTTGTGGTGGGAGAGCCTGGAGGCAGGAGGAACAGAGGGAATCGTGTCTTTGGCCCCACACAGTGAAGGCAGTGGGTGGGGGCAGANAGAACTTGAGGGGTCGGGCTCCTCTCTGGGCCCCACTGGGCCCCAGCAGTGGTCAGGCAGAAGAAACAGTAAAGAGAAGAGGAACGAGGCTTCTGGGGTGTCCCCACTGCTCACCAAGGGCTTCACTTCTCAGGGGCCCCCGATGGGCCCTTTCATGGGCTTATAATACATCACACGCCACCCCCCCACCCCTAGAGCTGGGGAGGGATGAGATGGCAAAGGGGAGGCAGGGAGTGGGGCCAGCAGAGCTCAGAGCCCCGAAATCTCAATGAGGGGTGTGGAGGGTGGGGACCCCGTAAATCCTTCCTGTTTATTGTCCTGATTTACCTCCTCTTGGGATAAGTGCCTGCCTCCAAGCACACTTTGGAGATGCCAATGGGTAATAATGAGGGTGTTCCCGCCCCAATACCTATATTTGTCAATAATTAACCACGATTTCCTAGGTCCTGGGAGGAGGCAGTGGCGCCTGTCCTGCCCCGGCTGGGCTGCGCATCAGTTCAACACTGACACAGCAATCCCAAGGTTCCTGAGTGGTTCTGAGGTCTTCCAGGGATGGGCCTCTCCCAAGGCTGAAGGGAGCTGGAGAACTGAGGTCACCATTTTCCTGATCTTCACGAGAGAACCTCCCTAATCTCAACCCTTGCCAGCTCGCCTAGTAGCCATGAGATCCCCTGTGTGTTTGTCTTGGGGACCCCAGGTAGGACTGTGTGGAGAGCTAACCTAGAGGGGTTCGCTGAGGAGGGCCTCAGGTCCAAGGACCCAGAATAATAAGGGCTGTGGGGGAGCGTGAGGCAAGGGGGGCTAGAGAAGGGGCTTGGGCACAAGTGGTTGAGCAGGAGTGGAGATGCTAGAGGCTCGTTAATCACTGGCTGTGGTGCTTTGCCTGCCCCAGAGAGAGTGATCAAGGTCTGCAGGCAGGAATGTGATGACAAGCTGGCTTTCCAGAAAAAGGGGGGCTTGATTTAGAATTTGCCAATTTCTGTGGTATAAATGCTCCCACCAAATCTGGTTTCAAGCTACTAGTTGGTTTAAGACTAACTCAGAAAATTCTCAAATATTTAGCCATCAGCTCTCATTGCCTGCTAGATCACTGCCCCCTTCAGAGGCCATCAACAGCAAAGCCCCAGGACCTAGCCAGATGCCTCTCTGAGCCCAACACACCTGCTTCCCTGCCTTTATTTGAAAAATGCCCTTACATGCACTGGGCAGCTTGGGCCTGAGACAAGCCATTTAGCCATTCAAGCTCCTTGTTTTTCAGAATGGTGGAGTACGGCGGCTGGTCTATCCTACAGGTTGTCCTGACGCTCACTGGGGGGATAGACGTTGAATGACTTGGCCAAAGTGAACAAACCCCAATCAAGTGAGGACGACCCAGGTCCCAGGGACCTCCTATTTCCAAACAACGGCAACAGGGAGACCTAACCTCACTGTCCACCATGATGGTCTGAAAGGCCACAGTGAGGGCATCCAGCAGTCCTAGCTGCCAGTTGAGAAGCCACCTTACTTCCTACTTCCCTTGGTCACATGCCAGCCTCCTAACTCATTCCCACTTCCAGGGGACCAAGGGTTCAAGGTGATGAATACCAGGGAGCCACAAAGCCACTAAGGTCAGTACCTGGGCCACAGAACAATGCCCATTCCAGGGACCGAGAGTCTATCCACAAACATCCACTTGCAGAAGGGGCTTCCTGGTCTTGTGGGTGCAGGGCCGTTTCTCTTGGTGCAGGTTCTGCATTGTGCAATCCTCTAGGAGACCCACCTGCCCAGTGACCCCACTTCCCCCTCCTCTGGGTTTCTGGAATGGCATGATGGCCCCACCTCATCCAGGCAGCTGTGATGAGAGGTGTTGACCCAGCTGCCTCTGTGCTGGCTCACTGTTGTCAGGTGCAAGGGGCTGACACAGCCAAAGGGCTAAGGGTCTTCTGGCATAGTCAGAGGCCCTGGGACCAACCAGGGGCAGGACTGAAGTCAGGGTCCTCTGGAATTCAACCAGGCACCGGGTGATCAGTGGGACAGGGAGCTGGTGAGAGACAGGCTCTGGGCCAGGAAAAACAGCCCAGAGCCACAGGTGTGCTGCTGGTTCTCGCTCCTCTCCTGTCTTCATCTCTCCTGTTTGGTGACAGCACTCAGCAGGCTTGGAGCCCAGTAAAGAGCGCCTACTCGCCCCAGAGTCAGTTTCTACCAGGCCTGGAGGCGGTCGTACATGGGCAGGACACAGACTTAGGAATGAGCCACGTGGCACACTGACATGGTTGTCCCTGGGAGTGGGCACCCTGGTGAGGCCAGAGTGGAGGGCTCTGTGGAGGGCCCCGCAGTAGCTCCAGTCACCCTGCACAAGCCCAAGTCAGACTCCAGCCATGAACTCCCAGATCTGTCTTCTGAGTATCCATGGGGTGCCCTGGGATGGCTCTCCACCCTCCCACCCCCAAACCCCGCAGGAGGTCCCACAGCCAGCCTCCTCCATCTAAAGCCATCCAGACTCTCACTGCTGGCTTTAAACACAGTGGATGCTTCCCCCTCTTGGAATAAAAAGGAGTGGAATTCTCTTGCTGCTCTTTCCACAAAGGCCCGGATGAAGAGGTGGTCTGAAGAACCTGGGGAACAGACTCATAAAGATTTCTGAAAGGTGAGAGGGGAGAAGCCGAGGAGGAGGCCTGCCCAGAGCTAGAGTTGGAGCCTGACTCCAGATTCTGGCACTCACTCCTAGAAGGCAGAATGACTCTGAATTAGGTGTGATCAACCAGGGAAAACTACTGTAGCAATTGCATTCATGGAAAATGTGTGCATGTGTTCCCTCATTTAAAGAAACTATTTATGGGCATTCTTGATTCTGGGGACTCTCCTCCATCTCTCCAGAGAATCTTATGGGATTCTGTACTTGGTTCAGAGCTCATGAGAAACACCCAGCCCCTCACTTCAATCAGAGCAGAAACACAGTAAACGTAAGCTCCTTCCCCTTAACCACTCAAAGGGGGTCACTCCAGGCTGAGGACAAAGGGGCCTCCTCAGTTGAAAAGCTGATGGTCCCTGGTCCCTGCCTCTGGCCCCTGACTCCACCTTCCTTTAGCTGATGACAAACACCTGGATGTCGTAACGTCGTCCTGTCCTCATCTGTTATTCTGGGACACAGGCTGGGGAGGGTACCTGAGGAGGCCCCCTCTGACCCAGGCTGGCCTTCCTTGCAGCGTGGGCTCTCCGCGGCCTGTCGTGTTGATGGATGCAGAAGGGCGGGGCACTGATCCTGCNACAAAGGGGCCTCCTCAGTTGAAAAGCTGATGGTCCCTGGTCCCTGCCTCTGGCCCCTGACTCCACCTTCCTTTAGCTGATGACAAACACCTGGATGTCGTAACGTCGTCCTGTCCTCATCTGTTATTCTGGGACACAGGCTGGGGAGGGTACCTGAGGAGGCCCCCTCTGACCCAGGCTGGCCTTCCTTGCAGCGTGGGCTCTCCGCGGCCTGTCGTGTTGATGGATGCAGAAGGGCGGGGCACTGATCCTGCCCGTCGAGCAGGATGCTGGAGGGAGGGGAGTGGGAGGAGCAGGGGCGGAGCTCCCAGAACAAAGGCGAATGGGGAGCCCTCGGGGCCCAGGCTGGGTATCAAAAAGGCTCTGCAGAGCGCGCAGGCCACAGTTCTGCCCCCAGCAGTCCGTCAGACAGCCTTCGCCTGGTCCCTCCAGCCTGCCAACAGCGGGCACCAAGCAACAGTCTGCTTAGAGAAGTCTTGCTCTCCAGCGTGATTGCGCTGACACTGCTCTGTGGCTTTCTCTGCCTGCCGTGGGTTGCTGCCGCCGTTCCAGAAGGGAGCAGAGGGATGGCCGGGAGCGGAGTCAGGAGCCGGGAGCGTGCCTTCGTCCCAGAGCCTTTCGATGGAGCCAATGTGGCCCCACACCTCTGGCTACATCGCTTTGAGGTCATCAACGACCTCAACCACTGGGACCACATCACCAAGCTGAGGTTCCTGAAAGAGTCCCTCAAGGGAGACGCCCTGGGGGCCTTCAATGGTCTCAGTCCCGAGGACCAGGGAAACTACGGGGCTGTGAAAGAGACCCTCCTGAAGACCTTCGGGGGTCCTGAGGCTGCCCACAGTCACCTGCCCAAGGAGATCGTCTTTGCCAACAGCATGGGTAAGGGCTACTACCTCAAAGGGAAAATTGGCAAAGTGCCCGTGAGGTTCCTGGTGGACTCCGGGGCCCAAGTCTCCGTAGTCCACCCGAGCTTGTGGGAGGAGGTCACCGATGGCGACTTGGATACGCTGCGGCCCTTTGAGAATGTGGTGAAAGTGGCCAACGGGGCCGAAATGAAGATCTTGGGCGTCTGGGATACAGTGGTGTCCCTGGGCAAGCTGAAGCTGAAGGCAGCCTTCCTAGTGGCCAACGCAAGTGCAGAGGAAGCCATCATTGGGACCGACGTGCTCCAGGATCACAACGCCGTCCTGGACTTCGAGCACCGCACGTGCACACTTAAGGGGAAGAAGTTCCGCCTTCTGCCAGTGGGAGGGTCCCTGGAAGATGAGTTCGACCTGGAGCTCATAGAGGAGGAGCCCTCCTCAGAGGAGGGGGGGCAGCAGCTCTCTTGTTGAGAAGCCCCCTTTGCCTCATCCCTCAGATATTGGTGGGAGGACCCACCGTGGTGGAGGGGACAGGCACGTCTCCTCAGGGGGTCACTGGACTTGGCCAACCCTCTGAAACCAACTCCCTGCCTCCTGCTCCCCTCCCTTTCCTGCTCCCCTCCCTGCTCCTCCCGCTGCAGGGGCCTTTATCTGCCCTGCTTAGGGGAAGCTTCCACTGGAAAAGGGACAGGTGAGGAGGGTAGGTTGGCTGTCTCAGAGGGGAGAGGGTCCTTGTGCTTGTCACACTGCTGTTGGTGGAAAAGACTTGGAGGCCAGAAGAAGGTTCCAAGAAGGCTACAGTGATGGTCTTTGAGAGAGGACTGGGGGATCCCTTCAGCTCCCCGGAGATGTGGCTTGATCACCTGTGGGCCCGGTAGTCTGACTTGACTGGGCTAGGTCCGGTAGTCTGACTTGACTGGGCTAGGTCCTGGCTGCAGGGTCCTTACAAGTAAGACCCAACCCTCAAGGCCAGGGTGATGGCTGCTCTGGGATTCTTCACTGTTGGGTCTTCCCACCTGCAAACTGTGTTTCCTTCTGTCATTTGCTTTGAAACCCACTGCGTCTCGCGCCAATAATTCATGACTTCAAACAGCAATAAAGGATGACTCAATGGAAAAACCTTGTAATGTGTTGATTGGGGATGAATGCAATGGATGTGGGAGGCTGGGGAAAACAAGGAATGAGAGGTGAAGAGAAGGAAGGTTCAAGTATTTTCAGAGGGTCTCGCTAGAAAACAGAAGAGACTACATGTACAGAGACAATATAGCTTGAATTTTCCAGGACAACCTCAATTTCAAATAGCTTGACTTATTTCCTCCATAGTTCTTGTCATGTCTAATGTAATCCTGATTCCTCTAATCTTTACAAACTGCAATATTTTTAGTATCCAACTTGCCTCTTATACCCAAAAGTGACCCTCAAGTTGTGGGCTTGACTGGGGATTGGAAAATCATGGTTATTGTAAAGAACTGATAAAGTCTCTGCCTGGAAAATATGTTCTTGACTTGGAGGCAGAAAGCGTGATTGGGGACCAAGTGTTACTCTGCCTGGGGCAGCCCAAGGGCATTCTGCAGGATAGTGGAGGCGGGGTGGGGGTGGGGGATGACACTCCAGATCCAGGAATGGGGTACATTTCTCTTAGGGGATCTACCTCATATTTGCATCCAGGTTCCTGCCCCTCTCTCTAGAACTCAGCAGGACTGGGACTCTGAAAACTCCCTGGACCAAAGGGAGACTAAGGGTGCAAAGCTTCAAGAAACTTGATGGGAGATGGGAAAGGTCTTCTCCCTACATGAGGGTGGAATGAGCCTCTCCTGGGAGTTTCCATCTGGACATTCATGAGGGAAAGGGGAACAGCCTGAGTGGGATTCAGAGGTGGGGATGAGCTTTATTCTAAGAAGCCTTTGGGGCATTGACCTTGAATCTGTCTGAGCTGAGAGTGGTTGCTCCTCCCTCAGATTTCAGCTGTGATTCTCCTGGAAAGTGCAGCACCCCCGGTCCCTAATCCCCTTGATTATGAAGCCTCTTCCCTGGGTTCCCCAGCATCCTAACAGGGATTGGCTACATCAGCCGCAGGGCGCATGGGGCAGCAGCGGGTGCTGGATCAAGAAGAAGTTCTTCCTTAGCAATGTGAGGACAAGGGAAGTGGCGGCCGAGCCCTGCCCCTTGCCTTGGAGCCGAGGGGAAGGGGAGTAGGAGGTGGTCTCCTGGCATTCAGGTCCCCCATCCCCCATCTCAAATTTGGTTTTCAATGCCTGACAAATACATCTTCTCTCCTAGGCCAAACCCTCCCCAGAGGGGACAACCGAGGTGGCACCTCCCTGTGACCTGTTTTCCTCTAGGTCCCTCAGATCCTAGCCACCTGCTGGGCTGGAGGAGGGAAGGGAAAGAGTTGGTGGGAGGTGAACAGATGAATGGGGAGCTGGGTGCCAGGCCAGAATTTCAGGGCAACACCCAAGTAGTTCCCCACGGACGTGGGCTGCAGAGCTCTGCCTGTATGAACAGGAGCAGGATGACCTGTGTCCCCGCCACAGAGACCATTCGTGCCCTGCTATGAGTGAGTCTGAGTCATCAGGCTCTCAGCCGGCTCTCTCTCCTGGGGGAAGCTAGCACCCGGGTGGGCCCAGCCAGACTGACATCACAGCACAGGCCTCCGGGAAGAAGGTACCGAGAGATGGTTCCTCTTAGCAGGAGACCGGACTGAAGCAAGAGGGGCTGTTTGTGTGTGAAGGGAGCCGGGGTTGCAGGACGGGGACGCTGCTTCCTGGGAGCAGAGTGTCGATGGGGAGGGTATTGAGCAGCCTGGTACAGGGCGTTTATGCCACAAATCTCAGAGGGCTTGATCTCTGGGTGGGGAGTTGCAGCTAACTTGTATGAAAGTGTTTGAACTGTGAAGGAGCAGCAAGATTCACCTGGCTTCTGGGACAGGACAGAGTAGAGGAGCAGCAACAAATGCAGCTTGGCAGCCATGGCAGTATTCAGACTTCTGGTCTGAACTTGAGACAGTGGATAGGCGAAGACAGACACAGGTGAGGCTGTGAAGGTCTAATCCTGGCTGCCCGTCAGAATCACTGGGAGGATCAATAAAATCCGCTTCTTCCTGGTGGTCCTGAAGTGCAGCCAGGCTCAAGAAGCCCTGGTCTTAATCCCAGCTGTATCCACCTCATTGCGACCCAAAGGGTGGGCCCTGGGCCAGCAGAAATGCATTGTGAGCATCACCTGGGAGTTGTTAGAAACAGGATCTGAGCCCCACCCAGACATGCAGCAGAACTTGCGCTGAACAAAATCTCCAGGTGATTCTTACGCACGCAAATGTTTGAAAATTCCTGTCCTAGAACTTCCTAATGTCTCTAGTTAAGGGGCAACTCATGATCCCCACCAGACACCCTTTTTGATAATGACCCAGGTGGCTCTGGGGTAAACGAATGAGTCGCAGGAGATGCGGGTTCCATCCCTGGGTCGGGAAGCTCCCCTGGAGAAGGAAATGGCAACCCACTCCGGTATTATATCTTGCCTGGGGAAATCCCATGGACAGAGGAGCCTGGCCCGCTACAGTCCGTGGGGCTGCAAAAGAGTTGGACACAACTGAGTGTGCATGCAAGCACCATATACTAAATGCCTACTAATTCTACTAACTTCGCTAGATAATTCTTCATGCTTTTTTAAAATTAAGTTAGTTCCCTGACCAGGGATCGAACCTGCACCCCCTGCATTGGAAGCACAGAGTCTTAACTACTGGGCCACCAGCGAAGGCCCGATAATGACCCTTATAGTGAAAGAAAACCACTGTTCTCTGGGCCGGGACCCAAGCCAGCCGTGCGCTGCGTTTAGTGGTAGTGCCTCTTCCGCCGCCTCTAATTGGCACTGGTCCTCGGCCTTTGTCTTTCACGATCTTGACATTTATGAAGAGCCGGGTCAGCTATTTTGCAGAATGTGAACCTACATTTGGGTGACTCTGATATTTTCTCAGGATTAGACTCAGGTTATGCATTTTTGGTAAGAATACCCCAAAGTGATATTGTATCCTTCTCAGTGGACCATATCAGGTGCTGTGGGACACCTAGTTATTCCATTACTGGCGATGTTAACTTGAATTAGCTGGTCAAAATGGTGACAGATCCCCCCATGTAAACTACATGTATTTTCCCTGTATAATTAAAAATATATATTTATCTTCTTTATTACTTATTTACTTGTCTGCTCTGGGTCTTATTTACAGCACACCAGATTCTTTAGTTGTGGTGTGCCTACTCCTAGTTGCAGCACGTGGATCTATAGTTCCCTGACCAGGGATCAAACCCAGGCCCCTGCATTGAGAGTGCAGAATCTTGGCCTTTGGAGCACAGGGAAGTCCCTTCCCTGTATAATTAATGAGTGTCTTCCAGGCTGATGCTGTGAGACTATACAGATAGCCTTTCTCATCAGTCACCTACTAGACCCCTCGATGGTCCTGGCCTGCCAATGGTGATTTTCTAATTCTACCCTTCTACATTTGTTAGCTGGCACTCAACTCTGAAGAAGAGTGTTTCTCTCCTGTTTGTTTATTGTTTATTTAAATAATTTTAGACTCACAGACTATTGTTTTATTTGATGAGCTATATACTCTGTTACTATCATTCTGATGCTCACGTTTTAAATTTGGCCTTGGGAAACTCTTCAGACTGGTTTTTGTCTTTCTGGGACATGTCCCTACCATCATCTGAACCCTTCTTTATTTTCTGTCACAAGATGTTCCAGGTTCATTTTGTATCTTCCCTGAACCACCCCTGAATCTGGCCATTTCTCCAAGAGCCCTGGTTTCTTTAGTTTTCTGGTATTGAAACCAGGAGCTGGGTGTTGGGTATGCCTGTTACTACTAGGGTGTCAATACTCTTAGACACTCTCAGTAGTCAGAACTAAGAAAAAAATAGTACGTCTATGAGTGCTTCTGTATGTATCTCTCAAAATATATATGTGTGTGTATATGTATATACTTTCTATATGTATTTAAAATTTGAGTTCATATTGAACCTCCAATTCCAACCCAGGACCATAGAGTTTATTCTAATCTCCTTCCTTTCCATATTTGCAACTTCTTTCTCCAGTGAGAAACCTGACTCCAGGTTACTTATTTGCTCAATCCTAAATACCCAGAGAGTAGTTTCAGAATTGCTAATCCATAAGCCTATGAAAAACAAAGCCAGAAGTAACCAATTATTAATCACCTACTCAGTGCCAGGTGTGGGTGGTCCTTGGCAACAAATAAGAAAGATAAACAATCAAATCAGACTGCAGTCATCACAAGGCGAGTTAAGGCTCCCAGGTGTGCTTAGGTGCCCATCTGTGGCCATTAGTTTACCTTGAGGACATAATGTGTCCATCAGGAGGGCAGTTGGAGTTAGAGACCAAAGGCCACACATCCTTCTCTTACGGTAATGCTGAGAGAGTGGCCAGCCTCAATGCCCCAGAGAGGTGACCTGGCCTACCCACCTGGTCCTCAGTCCCCGAGGAGACACTGAGGCAGCTGTAAGAGCTGATGCCACCACACATTTTGGTCCCATCAGTCACTGTCCTGGCCAGAATCTACTGCTACCAAGCAACCCTGGGTAATACATGTGGCTTCCCTGGCTTGGTCGCAAGAGGACAAAGCTTGCTCAGGCCGCTATGACCACCCACTCCACCTGGCTGTTGCTTCTCACTGTGGGCTCATAAATTGGTTCTTGAGTTCTGACTGCTCAGATTTTGTGGGCCAGCCTTGCCTAAGCCTGGATAGGGGTGAATTCTCCACTTGCTGTTGTGGGACTTGCCTGGGGCCAGCCTTGCCCTGCCCTGTCTCTCTGAGCTCCAATTAGAGCATCTTCCAGCCCTGGGAAGGGTGTGAAGTGAGCCCTGCCCTCCAGGGACTCACAGTCGGAAGAGGAGGAAGGCAGCCGGGCAAAGGAAGCCTAAGCCTTAGAGTGGCCCAGTGTGGCGCCCCCTCCTCATGCCCATGTGTGCATGGGCACAGGGGGGTCATGTGGTGGGGCTGGGGGTCAGGAAGGGCTCCAGAGGAGATCTTTAAATTGAGTCTTAAAAGACAAGTGGTTGTTTCCCAAGATGATGCAGGGTTCACAGGTTCCTTCAGGCCACGTGGCCGTGCTGATGTCTGTACCATGCATGCTTGTACATGAGGCCCCGGTCTCAGGTCCCGCCGTCCTAGGGACGCCAGGCTAGCCACTCCCTGTGATGTCTTGTCACTTCTTTGGGATGAGGCTGCTGAGTGGAGTGTGGGTGTCTCTTCTCTCCAGGACTGACTGCTGTCCACCCCATCTGGCCAGATCTGTCCTCATCTTTTCTCACTCACCTACAGGCCTCCCCCTACCTCCCGTTCAGGACACTCGAACATATTGCCATCCGTGGGTTTGGGCAGGTACAAAGGATGGGGAAGGGACGTATCTCTGTCTTACAGGTGACACTGGCTTTTGGCCCAGGGACGTAAGAGAGCCCTAAAACACTGGTTACTTGCTCTAGACAGAACAATCAACAACAAAAGCATACATTCATGCTCTCCTGTGCCCCTACCCACAGATGGAGCACAGGGAACAAGTCGGGGTGGAGGGAGGCCGTCTGGGATTTTTGTGGGATTTTTGTGCTGCTCAGGCATTGGCTGACGAGGCTAAGCAGGCTCAGTGGGGAAAGCGGCCGATTCCCAAGGTAACACGGAGGAAGAACCAACAGGACTTGGGGAACCTCAGTGACGGGCTGTGCGAGGGGGACAAGTCTACATAAGGCAGCAGTTTTGCCCTCAGGGCGCAGTTGGCAACTTCTGGATGCAATTTTGGTTGTTACAGCTCTGAGGGGTGGGGAGATTGCTAATTGCATCCTCCAGTGCACATGACCACCTCCCTCCCTGCAACCCGACCCCCCAACACAGAATTCCCCAGTCCTGCACATCAACGGTGCTGAGACTGAGAGACTGGCCTGAGGTGACGCGTGGATGCTGATGTGGACATTTCTTTCTAAGTGTCACAAAACCCCTACAGTGTAGGTTTTACCCCCCTTTAACAGACGGGGAAGTTGAAATAGGGAAAGGTTAATCTGCTGTGTTGCTCTCTCGGTAAATGATTGAACTGAGGTTGGCACTGAAGACTGCCTGCCTTTAGAATATTCAGTTCAGTCCACTGGAGCAGTTTTGACAAACAGAGATTTGGCTAAAGTGAATTTAGGTTGTTTGCATCTATTATAAATAGAGCAAGGCAAGACAAAGTGGGTGAAAATGAATTTGAATAGCTGAAATGTTCAACAAAGAGGTCTTCATTAGCTAAACAGTGTGTAAGGTATTTGCAGAACTCACTAACATGTTAACTGTGGTCGGAAACATTCATTGATTCTATCGCTTTATGAAAAAAATTCACAAAAATCATCAAACAAGTAGAGGAGACATATTGGCGTTAAAATAAACTAGGAAGGAAAACCCTCCTTTAAACCTAACCAAAATTCCACAGCCTTTTTTTTTTGACTGTTGCTTATTATTGCTTGATGAGTTTTTCATTATTTAAATTCCTTTTTTCCTTTTCTTTTACAAAAGCAATACTGCTCGTTTAGGAAAACCAGAAAATTAGGTCAGTCCAAAAATATACAAAGAAACTGCAAAGAGCCTTGTGCCCACTCACTCCGCCTAGGTCAGACGCATATTTTTCCAGACCCTTCTCTGTAGACATTCATATGGATGTATTTCCCTTCATTCTTTCTCTTTCACTCTCTAACTCTCGGTTTTCCTTTTCAGCAAAGATAGGATTATACAGTACTTTCTGTTTTGTAAACTCATACTTTAATTGGCCGGTTCCCTATTTTTGGACATTCAGATTGTTTCCAACCTTTTGCCGTTACCAACCTCACAGTACAGTGATGAAAACGAGCATACTGCAACCACATGTGACACACACAAACCTCCCAGCTATACTGTTAAGTGAAAAAATGCCAGACGCAGACACGTACGGTGTGATTCCATTTACAAAATATTCTAAAACCAACAAGCAAAACTAAACTGCAGTGTGTACAGATGTCTACTCAGGAGGAAAATTATAAAGGCAAGAAAGGATATGATTACAGCAGAAGCAGGGTTGCCCTGTCCCTTTGGGTAACGAGGGTTCTATGTTGGGAAAGCATTTGGGGGCACCTGAGGGCTGACAGTGTCCTGGTTCTCGCCTGGGTCGTGTCTATATGGGTGTTTATAATATTTCACTAAGCAGTACATTTATGTTTTATGGACTTTTATCTATATGTGTGACATTTAATGATAAAATTTGTAAATGAACAGAATTAAAATATTAATAATTGGCTAAAATATTAACTAGATATTTAAAGCAGAGAGTAAAACTATTCTGAAATTTAAGCAACATACTTGAAAAGACGCAAAATAATGCACTCTTCTTTTTTTTGATTAATTAATTTATTTTACTTTACAATATTGTATTGGTTTTTGCCATACGTTGACATGAATCCGTCATGGGTGCACATGTGTTCCCCATCCTGAACCCTCCTTCCACCTCCCTCCCTATTCCATCCCTCATTCCAGTGCACCAGCCCTGAGCACCCTGTCTCATACATCGAACCTGGACTGGTGATTTGTTTCACATGTGGTAACATACATGTTTCAATGCCATTCTCCCATACCATCCTGCCCTTGCCCTCTCTCACAGAGTCCAAAAGACTGTTCTATACATCTGTGTCTCTTTTGCTGTCTCGCATACAGGGTTATCGTTACCATCTTTCTGAATTCCATATATATGCGTTAGTATACTGTATTGGTGTTTTTCTTCCTGGCTTACTTCACTCTGTATAACAGGCTCCTGCATTCCTCTTCTATGCTACATCAAAATTCCAGTTTTTGGAAAATAAGGTGGAATGTCTTTTTTAGACCAAATTTTTCCTCAGGCTGAATTGTTCTCTCAACTTCTCAACCAAATTATTTTCTGTCAATTGCTTTTTTTTCGGCCAGCTCATCTGGAGTATTCTAACACTCAGGCAATTTCCATGGCTCTCATCATGCTGGCTTCTTTGCGCTTTGATGGTGATAAAGTCCTCAACATGTAGGAGAAGCCTCACTCTGTGTCTCACCATCTGCCCTTGGGGCACATGACTTTGGAGACTGCTGTCTGCTTCAGCTCTGAATTAGAAGTTCGTCTCTTACTCATTCACTCACTCACCCATCCATCCATCCATCTATCCATTTGTCCATCCAGCCATCCCTCCATCCAGCCATTCAAGCATCCATCCATCCAGTGTGCTGGGCACTGGCCTAGGACAGAGCCACGAGGAGAGTCAAGCCTCTGCTTTTGCATAGCTGTATTTGAATACCAGACAGACAAAAAAATGACTTGTCCTGTGGTGATAAAGAGAAATGAATCAGGATGGGTAGGTGGTGGATTGAACTGATGGGGGATATGCAGTTTTATGCCAAGGGGGTCAAGGAGTTCTCGTGGGTCAGCTGATGTTTGTGCGGAGACCTGAGTGAGGGAGGTGGCCGGGCTAGCCTTTTAGGCAGAGGCCCAGCCCCCAGGCCAGGGCAGGTGAAACAAAATGAGTGAGGGGCAGGATGGTAGGATCCGAGCTCAGGGAGGGTTGTTGTTCAGTTGCTCAGTCGTGTCCAACTCTTTGTGACTCCAAAAGGGTCTTTTTGAATGAGTTGGCTCTTTGCATCAGGTGGCCAAAGGATTGGAGCTTCAGCTTCAGCATCAGTCTTACCAATGAATATTTAGGGTTGCTTTCCCTTAGGAGTGACTGGTGCAATCTCCTTGCTGTCCAAGGGGCTCTCAAGAGTCTTCTCTAGCACCTCAGTTGGAAAACATCAATTCTTTGGCTCTCAGCCTTCTTTATGATCCAACCATAAGGATTCTGTCATATATGACTACTAGAAAAACCATAGCTTTGACTATACGGACTTTTGAAATTGGCAAAGAGATGTCAGGGAGGGTGGCCAGGACCAGGTCAGGTAGGGACTCAGATGGGATTCAGATGAGACTCAGATGTGTTGCCGCGCCAGGTGGAGTTCAGCAAGGGGGTTTGGCTGAGATCCGAAGTCTGTTTTGAAATGCTCTTGGATGGGGGTGGGGAGACCCTGGGGTGGAGTGAGGGGAGCAGAGCCAGGGAGGAAGTTTTGCTGGGCCCCATGCTGTCTTGAGCTGTTAGCCCCCGTTTTGGGGGCCCCTACTTGCTCTGGTTTCCCCTATGGGCCTCTTTATGAGACCCGGGAGCTTTGCTCTGTGGTAGCCCCTTCACAGGAGAAGGCAATGGCACCCCACTCCAGTACTCTTGCCTGGCAAATCCTATGGTTGGAGGAGCCTGGTGGGCTGCAGTCCATGGGGTCGCTAGGAGTCGGACACGACTGAGTGGCTTCACTTTCAATTTTCACTTTCATGCATTGGGGAAGGAAATGGCCACCCACTCCAGTGCTTGCTTGGAGAATCCCGGGGACGGGGGAGCCTGGTGGGCTGCCGTCTGTGGGGTTGCGCAGAGCTGGACACGACTGAAGCAACTTAGCTGCAGCCCCTTCACAGTGGAGACATGGCATCCAGCCCCCCTGGGGACAGGCCCCTGTGACTGGTGTGTTCATGACTGAACACAGGAGCCTGTACTGTCTCTTCAATTGCATCTGTCCACGACGACGCCCCTCACGGCAGCCTGTCAAGAATGACTGGACCCTGATTCTGTCAGGGCGGTCTGCATTCCAACTTGCTATCCAGGGGTCATCGCAGACGTGGAGAACGTGCCAGCCACACTCGACTCCAGGTTCCCACAGTCGTGTTGAATGGCCCAGGGCTGAGGACAGTGTTCCATTTACACTGCCGGGCACCATCTTGCAGATTGGCCTGTGTCCACCAACCCATGGTCCACTTGGTGGGGCCACGAGTAATTTGTTAATAAAATACTGACATTTGTGGGTGATTTACTTTTTAAAAATATGCACTAGAGCAGATTCCAGGCTAGTCTTATAAAAACACTATTCTCATTTGCTTTCAATCCAGTGAACTTTCTTGAGTTGAGAAGAAAAGGCGGTGTTCCTTCTGCTTCTGACAGGTGACTCAGACCCAGGTCAACTCTGCTGCTGCCTCCAGCCTCTGTGGAAAGCCCTGGAGGAGCCTAGTTCCTCTAGACGAGGTGGGGTTACCTTCCGCCCCAAGGCAGCTCTTTTATACTTTGGCAAATTCATTTCCACTACTTAAAGAAAAACACTTCACCTTCCCTCTCCTCATTGTTGACCCTCATCACCTCACCCTGACTTAGTCAACCTCACTTCCCCCTGCTTGCAAAAGAAAAGACCGGAAACTTTTTCATTATACACAGGCAGTGCTCCTATATGACCATCCTCTTTGTTCTCTACATGAGTAAATCTGAAATGACTTCCAAATTTATATATATTAAAGTAGGAAACTTTTTAAATAAAAATCAAGGTGAGAGAAAAGACTAGGGGGAATTAGAACACTAATTACAAATCACATGGTCTCACATAATTACTAAAGGTGAGGTGTGCATTTAACTCTGAGCTTCCTGGCAGCCAAAGCAAGAAGAGAAAGATGATCAACTTCATGATTCACCGTTTCTCTGAGGAAACACACACCCTTTCTTCAGGGAAAGCACTGGGATTCCTGCACTGGGTTCTAAATTTTTGCTCCACCTTAAAGAATCTGAAGTGAAGTGAAGTGAAGTGAAGTGAAAGTCACTCAGTCGCCTCTGACTCTTTGCAACCCCGTGGACTATAAAGTCTATGGAATTCTCTAGGCCAGAATACTGGAGTGGGTAGCCTTTCCCTTCTCCAGGGGATCTTCCCAACCCAGGGATGGCACCCAGGTCTCCTGCATTTCAGGCGGATTCTTTACCATCTGAGCCATAAGGGAAGCTCAAGAATACTGGAGTGGGTAGCCTATCCCTTCTCCAGCAGGTCTTCCTGACCCAGGAATTGAACTGGGGTCTCCTGCATTGCAGGTGGATTCTTTACCAACCAAGCTATCAGGGAGGCCCTTAAAGGATCTAAGTGTGGGTGACCGTCACCGGGGACCCCCTTTCTGAGGCATTGAAGGGACATGGTGCTCCTCCTGAGGACCTCTCCTCCCACTTGGCCATCCTGCTTGTCTTCATGGATCAGAATTCGCTCTGGTGTTTCATGAATACATCTTCTGCCTTCTGGGCGGTGGGAATATCAACCAGGCAAGGCAGGAGTTAGTCAGACATTGTGTTTTGAACTGAACAAACTTCCCAGCAGATGGAGGCTGGGTCTCCTGCCCTGATGATCTGTTTCCACTGATGCCTTTTCTAGACCCTTGTAGTTACTGCCTGGTGCTGGTCTGCACTTGACTGGCAACTGCTTTGACTCAAGCTTTTGACTCCAAAACTGCAGAGAACGTCACATGTCTGTAGTTGCTCAGAGTTCACACCTGAAGTGTGGCTTTTCCTTGACTGTCTGGCTAGTGCTTTAGCTATGATTGGTCTGAATTTGCTGTTGGAAAGATGCATGCAAAGGCCGGGACTTGAGGATCTAGCACTCTTTTGATAAGTTACTTGAAAATGTCTCTCAGAGCCACCCCTGCACTCCCTGCTTTCTCTTTGAGGGGTGCCCTTACTGGGCTGGGGGATTCTGGGCTAGTTGTGTTTTTTTTTAATATTTATTTACTTGGCTGTGTGGGGTCTTAGCTGTGCTACACGGGACTCTATCATTGCAGCCCGTGAACTCTTGGTTGCAGGATGTGGAATCTAGTCCCCTGACCAGGGAGTGAACCTGGGCCTGAACCTGGGCCCCCTGCATTGGGAGCTTGGTTTAGCCACTGGACCACCAGGGAAGTCCCATGTCAGGGAAGTCCCATTAGGGCTAATTTTGCCTTTCTGAGCAGCACCCCGGGTGAGGGCCCACCTGAAAACTGGCGCCTCCCCCACAGTCAGTCACCTTCCATCCCTGAGTCAGCCTTTCTCTGCTCCTCCTTTCAGTTTAACCACTTCCTGCCCACAATTTGTTGTCTAAACAGCACAGTCAGAACGACATATTTGAATACTTCCCTACCCGCTAATGTAATTTTACCTTCCAGGCTGATTTCTTTCTGAAAGTCAGAACTTCGTTTCCTGAAAATCTGTTGCATTCCTGACACTCCTCCAGCTTCTGTCCTTGCTGGTGAACTAACTTTCATTGCTCAGAGACAGTAAGCTTCCTGACCGCCAGGCCCTGGACTTTCCACACCGTGTCTCCCTTAATGCCCTCAACAGCCCCAAGAAGTAAATACTATTATATGTTCACTATGCTGACCCAGGAAACTAGAGCCAGGTCACCCAGAGTGGAAAGGGTGGGATCCATCTGACCAGAGTGTGTTTGACCGTCACCGGGGACCCCCTTTCTGAGGCATTGAAGGGACATGGTGCTCCTCCTGAGGACCTCTCCTCCCACTTGGCCATCCTGCTTGTCTTCATGGATCAGAATTCGCTCTGGTGTTTCATGAATACATCTTCTGCCTTCTGGGCGGTGGGAATATCAACCAGGCAAGGCAGGAGTTAGTCAGACATTGTGTTTTGAACTGAACAAACTTCCCAGCAGATGGAGGTTGGGTCTCCTATCCCCCTGCCCTCTGTGCATAGCTGGAGACAGCCTCCAGGCGTCTTCTCTCCCAGGTCATGCTTTCTCTGAAGGCAGGCGGATCCTTGACAGAGCTCTCTGCTTTGACTGTCCTCGCGCACCTCTGCCCCAGGTGCGGCCAAGGACATTCTATAAAAGAACACCCCACCACCATCCCAAGGCTTCTCAGGGGGCACTAGTGGTAAAGAATCTGCCTGCTATGCAGGAGACTTAAGAGATGGGGTTCAATCTCTGGGTGGGGAAGATCCCCTGGAGGAGGACATGGCAACCCACCCCAGTATTCTTGCCTGGAGAGTCCCGTGCACAGAGGAGCCTGGTGGGCTACAGTCCATGGGGTCGCAGAGTCAGACACGACTGAAGCGACTTAGCACACCTGCCGGGGCCCCAGTGAGCCTCGTCAACCCTCCACGTTCCCTGGCCATCAGCTCTTCCATGGTCTTGGGGCCACCCTCTTTGCTTCAGTGCTGGCTCTCGCCTCAGCTACCCAAGTCTGGAGCCTGTGTTCACAGAGATGCTGACTTTGCTCACAAGGAGGGAGGTTGGAGGAAACTCCAGCTAGCCAGAGCCTACCCTCCCATCCGCCTGAAGGAGGGTGCCTCACTCTCTTTCTGGATGTGGCTTCCTTTCCCTTTGGGCAGCCTGTCACCCCTAGTCAGCCACCAACCACTTTGTCTGGGCTCCACACGGCCACTCCACAAGTCTCACCTGGGACAGAGAGGGCAGAGAGCAGACTTTCCACCCANCCTGGATGTGGCTTCCTTTCCCTTTGGGCAGCCTGTCACCCCTAGTCAGCCACCAACCACTTTGTCTGGGCTCCACACGGCCACTCCACAAGTCTCACCTGGGACAGAGAGGGCAGAGAGCGGACTTTCCACCCAGTCAATGCTGAGCCCTGAACAGGACTTCCTGTGGGGCCCTTGAGCCCTGGAAGCTGACTATCCAAACGGAGGGGAAGGCCAAATGGGCTATACGCACAGGCCTGCTATACCAGGGTCTCTGTGCAGGGAGTTTCGGTGTGCCCCTCCTCGTCTAGGTCACATGACACCCAAGAGGTGGACAAAGCGGTGCTCGGTGGTGATGGGGATCTGCCTATGCTAAGCAGATCTGTATGTGGTAATGCTGGTTGAATCAGGAGAGTGATGTCACAGGGTCTTCAACCCAAAAGACATGGTAGAGAAAGAGCATCTTCAACGCTTGGACAGAATGTCCTCCTTCAGGAGCTGCCTGGGTTGCTGCCACAGGCTTCGTGTTAGGGTCCAGAGAGGGTGGTTATTCCTCACCGCAAGCACAGAGAGGAGAGATCTAGGGAAGGGTGACGACCAAGCCACGACGATCCCCAACTGTCTTGTGCTTTCCCTGTTTCAGCCCCACTAACTGGAGCTGAAGGCTCCTCCACAGAAAGTAGGTGGCTGCATTCAAAGGTTTAGAACAGAAAAGGTGCCTGTGCATGAAAAACGGCTTACAACTTGACACAATTGCAATTTGCAAAAATTGAGGCAAGGGAGAGTGGGGCTCTGGCCAGAGGTCTCCAGCTACGTGGACTCAAGGCAAGATGCCTCAGCCTTCTCTCTGCGTCCTCACCTGTGAAATGGGCATAATGATGGGACATCCCCAAGGCTGTGAGAGTTGTTGGCTGGGGTCGGGGGGCACAGGGCAGGGCACTCAGTGCTCAGTAAGCACTCAGCACGTGTGAGCGGGCCATGGGCCCAAATAGCAGAANGAGTCTTCTCCAACACCACACTTCAGAATCATCAATTCTTTGGTGCTCAGCTTTCTTCACAGTCCAACTCTCACATCCATACATGACTATTGGAAAAACCATAGCCTTGACTAGACGGACCTTTGTTGGCAAAGTAATATCTCTGCTTTTCAATATGCTGTCTAGGTTGTTCATAACTTTATCCCAGCATACTGGTTGCCATTTCCTCCTCCAGGGAATCTTCTTGATGCAGGGATTGAATCCACATCTCCTGATTCTGCTGCATTGGCAAGTGGATTCTTTACCACTGAGGCACCTGGGAAGTCTGTGGTCATATCACGTCCTATATAGTTTGTGGATGATGAAATAGACTTGCTTCTAAAATAAGCAGTTCACTGTGTCCTCAAATAGTAATAGTATAAAAGGAGCATAAAAAAGCTTTATCAAGGAGATAATTTTATGTGAAGATTAACATATATGAATCCCACAATAGGTATGCACCAGTTAACAACACCAGTGATTGTCTCTGAGTTTGTAAAACAACTTACTCCTCAGTGTTCACTGCATATAGACCAGCATAAGGAAATTGGTGACAGCTGAAAAGCAAATTATCAAATTCCAAGCTAGATGAATATATATTTCTGGGGTCAGAATGTAACCCACTCTTCTAATATATCTAAAAGCCCATTAATGCAGATGTTTTAAAAATTAATTTTGCCACAAAACCATCAAAGTCATATAACCATTTAGATAGGCACTGCAGAGAGATTATGAAGTATTTTTAATTCTACCAGGTGTTACAGAAATGAAATAAATTACATTTATTATTTACTACTTTTTTCAGTGTAGTATAATCAATTAAATTCCTCATTGTAAATATAGATTCTTCATTTTCTGTATCCTAAATTCTGATGTTTGTTATGCTAAGTGAATCTTTATAAAAGCAGAGTTATGCTGACAAAGAAAAAGGAATTAAATTATCAGGAAAACAATATTGCTAGAATTATAGAAATTTATTCTTGTTTGAAAAAATGGTTGGGAACCATTTGTTTAGGAAAAATTATATCAGAATATGCTAATTTAATCACAGTGTTGTTCTAGGATCCTGCTTATAGCCTCTTGGTATTAAAGGATTATGTATTTGGATTTTGTTTAAATCATCTTAAAAAGTTTCCATAAAGTTAAGCTCTGTTTCACACATAAAGTTAGGCACTGTTTCACAGTTCCGTAACAAATTTTACAATTTGAGCTTTGTTGAGAGATGTGTTTTTAAAATATAGCCCAAGACTGTCTTCATTGGAATCATCAGGGCTGCCTGTCAGAAACACAGATTTTTGAGGCCCTTCTCAAGCTCACCACATTCTTGACTTAAGAATCCCAGGTGATTTTATTATATACTAAACATTGAGAACTATCACTTTATTAAGTAGTAAGCCTTTTATAGACCTCCTCACCCTGAATTCCCTCTCTCTTTTTTTTCTTTTTGGCCACGCTACACTGCATGTGGGATCTTTTAGGTCCTCACCAAGGGATCGAACCTGCATCCTCTGCATTGGAAGTGGAGTCTTAACCACTGGACTACTAGGGAAGTCACCACTCTGAACTCTTGAAACATCTCTGGTCCTCTGTCTTACACCCTCAGTAAAAACTAAAACAATATCAGAAGAGATAAATGACTTTCATTCCAATAATACTGTTTAACACCCTTCCTTCACATGTTTCCAGGAAGAGAGAAACTAGGGCAGTTTTCAAAAGGAAAGCTAAGAAGTCGATGCTTGCTACTTAAATGCTTCCAAGCCTCTTTATCCATCTTTTATTGCCCCAGTTCAGACTTGCTACCAAAGAACTGTCATGACAGTGACCTTCATTTATATAAGCCCCTCTTCTTGTGAAAAAGAAGGTACACATTAAGAAATTCATATGACTTGCATCTAGAAGGAAACTTAGATCATTTTGCTCAGTTCTGTCATTTTACAGGTGAAGAAAATGATATCTAGAGAAGTTGTGTGATTTTTTTTCAAGGTTATACTCCTAATTGTTGGCAGAACTAGCATAGAGATCCAGGTATCCTGATTCCCAGACCATTGATATTTTTAGGGCATCTTTTTATAAAAATATTGTAGGGACTTCCCTGGTGGTCCAGTGGTTAAGACTTCTTGCTGCTAATGCAGGGGGCCAGTATTTGATCCCTGGTCAGGGAACTAGATCCCATGTGCTCCAACCAAGACCCAGTGCAACCAAATAAATATTGTATTTTTTTTAAGTTAAAAAAACATTGTATATTGCCCTTGTTTACTTGAAGAGGAGCTTGTTTTGTAGCTAGAACATCATTACTTACTGTTTTTTTTTTTTTAACACTTACTGTTTTTAATAGTCTCACTGCTTCCCCAGGTCTGTTTCTATTTATTGTATGTTGTGGGAAAACAGCTAAAAACACATTTCTTATTGAGTGAGTTTTGGTGCAAATTGTGGCTTTCAAAGGAATTAGATTCCTTTTGCTTGAGGTTGAATTTGGTAACACTTTATTTTTTGTGTCAGGCATGGTACGTTTAATTAGCATTCACTGTAATAACACTGATCAGTTCGAATTCTGTTGATTAAAACCTGGATGGTTGTATTACAGTACTTTGAGCAGAATCCACCCACATGCTTTTATATTCCCTGGACTCTTCTCTCTCTTGATCTGTTTTAATTTAGAAAAAACAAAACAAAACCCGAACACACAAGAAATCAAAAAATAAAATAGCTTCTGTTTCATCATTTAATTGATGGTTGTTGGATATATTCAAAGTATCTAGTTGGCAGGGACACAGTAACGAGGTCTTTTGCCCTTTCTGATTATGTGACAACTCAATTGGGTAATTATTTAAATTTAGATATAGGGCATTTTGATAACTTATTATAGTGATAAAATTATTCTGCTCTAAAAATCCAGACAAAGAGCTAAGAAACAGAACATTAGTCCAAACCTATCAGTAGAAATTCTTGTAATTGGACCTTGTCTGTAAAAGATAAGGCAAGAGGAATACTTTAACTTGAGTGAGAGAAGAGTCGCATTTTTTTTGCATGAAAAATGGTAGTTCTGAGGAATAGAATCTGCTGAGCCCAGAGGCCATTTTGAGTCAAGAAAAATGTTTTGTTTTTTTTTTTTTTTCTATNGGAATACTTTAACTTGAGTGAGAGAAGAGTCGCATTTTTTTTGCATGAAAAATGGTAGTTCTGAGGAATAGAATCTGCTGAGCCCAGAGGCCATTTTGAGTCAAGAAAAATGTTTTGTTTTTTTTTTTTTTTCTATTACAAACATAAGCAAGAAACTCGCCTGAATTAATTTCAGATTTTGAATCAAGAAAGGTGAAGGCAAGTTGAGTGATTAGGGAATAGAAGCAGTAAAAGCATCAAAATATATATCCTAGAGATTTTGCCCCCACACCCAGAGTATTAAAAGCATCCATCTATTAATTTGATTTTAATCGAAGCTTCTCAAAGAAAACTGAAAAGTAACAGTGGTTTTTGAGCAGAGTTATAATAAGTAGGATTGTACTGTCAGCTGTGACAGAGAGAAAAGTCAATAAAAGACTTCTACTTCTGACAGAGTGATAAATATGATATTTTTAAAATCTGGATAAAATAAAGTAAATGTAATTTTAACTGAATATCAAACTTAGTAAAAAAGTAAGGGGAAATCTCCAAATGCCAAAAATGAAATTTTAGAAGCAAAATCAAAATAAAATTCAAACCTCAAGCAATTATGGAGTTGAAACCAGACAGATAAGCAAGTTTGGGAACTTGGGTTGCAGCGGAAACAAATGCTTGGGGATTAATAGCTTCTGGTGGAGACTTGTATGGAAATCTGACTTGAGGCCATCAAAAAGTGGCTAAACCTGGGCCCTCAAAGGGATAGCAGTCTTCAGAGAAAGGAGCCTACAAGAAGCCTATTTGGCTGGCACATTGAACAAAATGATCTGATACCTTGATGACTCCGGTTTGGAGATGTGGAGTTGCTTTCCTGAGAATTTGCAACTATAGATCTCAAGCCTACCCTCATCTGGATCTGAAGCTTGAATTTAAGTTATATGCATAGTAGGACAAATCTTAGCCAAGACATTATTTTAAAGTAATCTTTGTTTGGAATTCTTCCAGTGCTACCCAGCAGAAGCAAATACAAAGCTTCCCTGAAGATCCATCTGCCACAGTAGACTCAGAATTACCAGATATGGCATTTAGTCAAATCTTATGTGATTAAAAAGGGATAGCCACATTAGGAAACCATGAAAAATTTAATGAAAATGACAGACCGCAGATTTAGATTTCTAAATACTTGAGATATTGGCATTATCAACAAAATAATATATTTAACACATAAAATAGAAAGATACCAAAAAAAAGAGCAGTACATGAGAGAGTATCGAATGTGGCATACAGATTTAAAGACGTCCTTCTAGAAATAAAAATATATTTAATAACTTTGAAATTAATAACTTAAACTTATTAGACTTAGGTGAAGAGAGAATTGGTGAACTGAAAGTTTGATATAAAATTAGCCAGAAATAGAGAAATAGGTGGAAAATATGAATGTTTAAGACAAATGGAGAATTAAATGAGTACTAATATATGGCTACCCAGATGAATAGATTTAGAAAAGTAGAATAAGGGAGAAATAATGCCTTAGAAGTTTCCAGAACTGATGAAAGATAAAAATTCTTAGATTTGGAAAAGCCCAGTATCTCTCAGCAACAATAAATAAAAAGGAAAGCCATATTGAGACGTCATAGTAGAACTGTAAAATAATTTCAAAACATGTAAGAAACGAATCACTAGTCTAGGTTCAATACAGGATACAGGATGCTTGGGGCTGGTACACTGGGATGACCCAGAGAGATNGAACGTCACATGTCTGTAGTTGCTCAGAGTTCACACCTGAAGTGTGGCTTTTCCTTGACTGTCTGGCTAGTGCTTTAGCTATGATTGGTCTGAATTTGCTGTTGGAAAGATGCATGCAAAGGCCGGGACTTGAGGATCTAGCACTCTTTTGATAAGTTACTTGAAAATGTCTCTCAGAGCCACCCCTGCACTCCCTGCTTTCTCTTTGAGGGGTGCCCTTACTGGGCTGGGGGATTCTGGGCTAGTTGTGTTTTTTTTTAATATTTATTTACTTGGCTGTGTGGGGTCTTAGCTGTGCTACACGGGACTCTATCATTGCAGCCCGTGAACTCTTGGTTGCAGGATGTGGAATCTAGTCCCCTGACCAGGGAGTGAACCTGGGCCTGAACCTGGGCCCCCTGCATTGGGAGCTTGGTTTAGCCACTGGACCACCAGGGAAGTCCCATGTCAGGGAAGTCCCATTAGGGCTAATTTTGCCTTTCTGAGCAGCACCCCGGGTGAGGGCCCACCTGAAAACTGGCGCCTCCCCCACAGTCAGTCACCTTCCATCCCTGAGTCAGCCTTTCTCTGCTCCTCCTTTCAGTTTAACCACTTCCTGCCCACAATTTGTTGTCTAAACAGCACAGTCAGAACGACATATTTGAACACTTCCCTACCCGCTAATGTAATTTTACCTTCCAGGCTGATTTCTTTCTGAAAGTCAGAACTTCGTTTCCTGAAAATCTGTTGCATTCCTGACACTCCTCCAGCTTCTGTCCTTGCTGGTGAACTAACTGTCATTGCTCAGAGACAGTAAGCTTCCTGACCGCCAGGCCCTGGACTTTCCACACCGTGTCTCCCTTAATGCCCTCAACAGCCCCAAGAAGTAAATACTATTATATGTTCACTATGCTGACCCAGGAAACTAGAGCCAGGTCACCCAGAGTGGAAAGGGTGGGATCCATCTGACCAGAGTGTGTTTGACCGTCACCGGGGACCCCCTTTCTGAGGCATTGAAGGGACATGGTGCTCCTCCTGAGGACCTCTCCTCCCACTTGGCCATCCTGCTTGTCTTCATGGATCAGAATTCGCTCTGGTGTTTCATGAATACATCTTCTGCCTTCTGGGCGGTGGGAATATCAACCAGGCAAGGCAGGAGTTAGTCAGACATTGTGTTTTGAACTGAACAAACTTCCCAGCAGATGGAGGTTGGGTCTCCTATCCCCCTGCCCTCTGTGCATAGCTGGAGACAGCCTCCAGGCGTCTTCTCTCCCAGGTCATGCTTTCTCTGAAGGCAGGCGGATCCTTGACAGAGCTCTCTGCTTTGACTGTCCTCGCGCACCTCTGCCCCAGGTGCGGCCAAGGACATTCTATAAAAGAACACCCCACCACCATCCCAAGGCTTCTCAGGGGGCACTAGTGGTAAAGAATCTGCCTGCTATGCAGGAGACTTAAGAGATGGGGTTCAATCTCTGGGTGGGGAAGATCCCCTGGAGGAGGACATGGCAACCCACCCCAGTATTCTTGCCTGGAGAGTCCCGTGCACAGAGGAGCCTGGTGGGCTACAGTCCATGGGGTCGCAGAGTCAGACACGACTGAAGCGACTTAGCACACCTGCCGGGGCCCCAGTGAGCCTCGTCAACCCTCCACGTTCCCTGGCCATCAGCTCTTCCATGGTCTTGGGGCCACCCTCTTTGCTTCAGTGCTGGCTCTCGCCTCAGCTACCCAAGTCTGGAGCCTGTGTTCACAGAGATGCTGACTTTGCTCACAAGGAGGGAGGTTGGAGGAAACTCCAGCTAGCCAGAGCCTACCCTCCCATCCGCCTGAAGGAGGGTGCCTCACTCTCTTTCTGGATGTGGCTTCCTTTCCCTTTGGGCAGCCTGTCACCCCTAGTCAGCCACCAACCACTTTGTCTGGGCTCCACACGGCCACTCCACAAGTCTCACCTGGGACAGAGAGGGCAGAGAGCAGACTTTCCACCCAGTCAATGCTGAGCCCTGAACAGGACTTCCTGTGGGGCCCTTGAGCCCTGGAAGCTGACTATCCAAACGGAGGGGAAGGCCAAATGGGCTATACGCACAGGCCTGCTATACCAGGGTCTCTGTGCAGGGAGTTTCGGTGTGCCCCTCCTCGTCTAGGTCACATGACACCCAAGAGGTGGACAAAGCGGTGCTCGGTGGTGATGGGGATCTGCCTATGCTAAGCAGATCTGTATGTGGTAATGCTGGTTGAATCAGGAGAGTGATGTCACAGGGTCTTCAACCCAAAAGACATGGTAGAGAAAGAGCATCTTCAACGCTTGGACAGAATGTCCTCCTTCAGGAGCTGCCTGGGTTGCTGCCACAGGCTTCGTGTTAGGGTCCAGAGAGGGTGGTTATTCCTCACCGCAAGCACAGAGAGGAGAGATCTAGGGAAGGGTGACGACCAAGCCACGACGATCCCCAACTGTCTTGTGCTTTCCCTGTTTCAGCCCCACTAACTGGAGCTGAAGGCTCCTCCACAGAAAGCAGGTGGCTGCATTCAAAGGTTTAGAACAGAAAAGGTGCCTGTGCACGAAAAACGGCTTACAACTTGACACAATTGCAATTTGCAAAAATTGAGGCAAGGGAGAGTGGGGCTCTGGCCAGAGGTCTCCAGCTACGTGGACTCAAGGCAAGATGCCTCAGCCTTCTCTCTGCGTCCTCACCTGTGAAATGGGCATAATGATGGGACATCCCCAAGGCTGTGAGAGTTGTTGGCTGGGGTCGGGGGGCACAGGGCAGGGCACTCAGTGCTCAGTAAGCACTCAGCACGTGTGAGCGGGCCATGGGCCCAAATAGCAGAAGAGAAGACTCTTTTCATCAGGCTACTGTGAACAAACAAAGTCAGGAAACCTTGAAAATAAGATTTGTCATCTTGTGGGAGAGGTTCTCTTTATATGAGAGCTGTTTTGGTTATCTGTGGTTTAAGGCTTCCTCTCTCGGGCACAGTAAACAGGGGTCCTGATGTGAGGCAGAATGTAGCTTTCTTCCATGTTGCTGGCAAGTTAGTTTTGGTGGATTCAGTTTGGAGCCTGTCCACAGAGGTGGGTCCCAGACGCACACGTCCTAGGAGGGCCTACCATATGCCCCGCTTTTTGGGGAGAAAACAGAAGAGGTAGGCCTTAGCTTTTCACAAGTAGAAATACCAGAAGGAGCCTTTTTCATAATACCCTCAAGTCATCATAGTTCACTTTTGGGCACCATAAAAATCTTTCAAAAATTTTAGGTGGTTTTAGAATAAGAAGCCACTGGCCAAGAAGAAAGAAACTTTTTCCTTAACGCTGAACAAACGCTCTGCTGAGGGAACAATGTCAGGTCAGGACGGTGCACTCAGCTCAGCAAACTTGCCTGGCCAAGGACTTGAACACTAAGCCTGCTGCTCTAGAAAGGAACTCCGAAGAGGGCAGGGTTTTGTGTGTTCATTGGTATGTCTTCAGCTCTAAGATAGAGCCTGGCCCCGCCCAGGCACTCAATGCTTGTTTGTCACATGAATGAATAGAAAGGGACTTCCCTGGTGGTCCAGGGGCCAAGAGTCTGCGCCCTCAGTGCAGGGGGCAGTTCAATTTCTGGTCGGGGAACTAGATCCCGCATGCCATAATGAAGACTGAAGACCCGAGTGCCAAAACTAAGACCTGGCACAGCCAAATAAATGAATAAAAAATAATAAATATTTCAGAACAGCAAAAATAAGGCAAGACTGAGTGACTGTTACAGCCAGAGGAGTCTGAAGGAGAGATGGTTGGGATTTAACCTGTGCCTTTGGTAGGATTGTGGATCAAGAAAACAAAATGAAGTCCAAATAAATTAAAAAAAAATGAATGAATAAATGTGAATTAATCAAAGGGTTTAATACGTGAAAAAACAAATTTCCTAAACTGGGTATGCTTCCTCCTCTCAGTGACTTGTCTTTCCTTGCACCCCATCACTCACCACGGGCTCCCAGCCACACCCCAGCCTCAGGAGCTCTCCCTTCTCCATCACCTGCCTCATTGTACTGACTCTTCTCTTTGCCTGCAAGGGAAAACTCTTTCTCTAGGGCCCAACCTGAGTGTCACCACCTCTATGATTTCTCATAGCCTATCTCTGTATGACTTTATTCCACCACCAACTGTATTGCACTGAATGATGAGCACATTGCCCTCTTCCCCACCAGACCATGGGCTGCCAGAAAGACAAGGTAATCTGGTTTGCTGTGTGGTCCTGCATGCAGTCTGCATGATCAGATGTATTGCAGTGGAGCAGAGCCAAGAGCGAGTGCCTGAGCAGAACAGGAGGAAAGCAGCGGAGAAGGGCCTCAATCGGAGCCACACGATCAAAGCTCCCATTACAGAATCCAAGTCCACAGAACTTTTGGCCAGCAAATTTTCCATGATTATTAAAAGGAAAGAGAAACCTGATGAACTCAGTTCTCTAAGTAAAAAACCATGAAAGGTTAAATTGGGTACAAAACATCAGGAAGACGAAAATTTCTTTAATAATGAAATAATTTATTATTTGTTAACGGTTGAACAATACAGAAGTTTACATATACACAGCAAAGATTCTCTAAAACATGGAGTAGTTCTCAAAATGCATGTACTAACTGTAGTAAAAAGCACCATCCTCTATGTCTTGACACAGGATTTACATTGGCATCATATTTACATCAAGAAATAAACATCTGGAAACAGAAATTCACACTCTTGTCTGCTGCTCCCTGTTTAGGCTGTGTTTACTGTTAGGGTGATGGCCCCCAACGTTGATGGTTGACAGCAACATTCCTAGAGCACCAATTCTAAGGACAGGGGTCAAGGCAAGCTTGGTTTTCTGGTGAAAGCTAAAATGAAGAAAGCCCTCTCAATCCTCCATACCCTCCAGACAGAATAATAAATCAAAGTTTAAAATCTGGGTAAATCTTAGAAACAAGTGCTTTACTAATTCTTATTTTATGATTTTGCGAGAAGACAAAGATACTCAATTTCTTCAGCCATTCAATAGCTGATGATAACAGTGCCAGGCAATTATTTCTTCTTTCAGAAGATAGGGTAAGAAAATCATCCATGTAATAAATTAATGAAAAAATCATGATAAATCATATATCATACCCCCCTGCCCCCATCCCCAACTATTTCCAAAAACAAAACATCCCACAGTCTACAGAGATCTGATCATGTAGAATGAGAAAAAAACACCTCATCTAAAAGGGTCTTTGGGTCATCTTCTCCCAGGAAGGATTTTTAAAATCAGGAGTAGCCAGCTACTGAAACCTACTGCATCCAAGAGTTAGACATACAAAAATAAGAGACTGACATGCAGGAAATTGCTTTGCAGCCTTTGACTTTCTGGTGTTCAACACACAGGGCAGGTAAAAGGGGAAGACAAAGACACTTGGGGAAACAAAGAAAGAAAGAAAGGAGTGAGATTTGGGGGACTAAATGGATTATAAAGCACAATTAAAGTGGTATCCTTGCCAATTCAGTACGATATAAAAACCTAAGTTATGTGTCTGTATATACTTTTCAAAAGTAAGTTTTCTCTTTAAAGGATGGGAGAGCAGAAGAAGGAAGTCCACAAAAATGCACTATTAAGCCCCAAGATATTGCTAGGCAGTTATTCAGAACATTACAATCCTACCCAGTTTATACTTTTCCCCCACACCCCAAGATTTGCTTTTGGCCACTTCAGGGACAGAGAAGAGACCCATAGGAAACCCAGGGAAGGACCCTTTGTTTCTTTTGGAAAAAAATAGAGGTTAAAGGAGAACGCCCATCTTAAAAAAAAAAAAAATTCCTCAAGCCACTTAAGCGGCCAAGTGTAGGGTCAGGGCCTTCTTAGAGCTCAATTGTGAATCAACACTTAAATTATTTTAGCTTTGGGTTGACAGGAAGAAAAATCTAGGTCCTGCTCAACAAGGTGACGCTCTTTGAATCACTAGCATAAGATATGTGACTAGAGAAAGGAGCCGCGGTCACTATCAGCACCTTGAATTCCAGATCTCTGCTTAGCAAAAGAAACCAAAAACACCCTAGGTGTGTGCCCGCCATTCTAAGCCAATAGGCAGGGAAAGTTAGGTCTTCTGGGTGTTAGCAGAAGCACACATAGAGATTTTCTCACTGCATGAAATTAAACTGCACTACATACTCTTTATTTTCCCACTTGCATTGCAATGGTTATCAATAAGAGTGTAGATTTCTTCTTAGTTTCTTAAAACCAGTTTTCACATAAAAATATGCATGTGCCTATATTTACACACATCTATTATTTACGTACAACAGTCAAAGTCTTAAAGGCTGGGGTTTATATCTTTGCCCCTACCCTCCCCCCAACAACCCTAATAGAAAGGTTTTTCATTTTGCTTAAAAAGAAAAGAAAAGAAAAACCAGAACCAAAAAGACTGTCTAGCTCCTAACAGTCATGCTGGTGGATAAGTGAATGGCAGGGCAGATTGGCGAATCAGGGCGGCTGATTTGCCTCAAGGGGAAGAGGATTAGCTGCCTTGGGCTGAGTTTGCTGGTCCTGAAGCTTACAGTTTTGGTTAGAGAGAGGCTTGTCTGGTACGCCGATTTGGTCTACCTCGAGCTTTGAAACTTGTGTCTAACCCTGGTGTCAGTTTATCACAAGTGCATAAAAAATATAGAGATCTATCAAGTTCCACATTTATATGCCATCAAATGGAAAAGGACCAGACAAACAGTGCAAAGGTCAAATAATCACTATTTTATATCGGGACAGTACATTTCATATTTCAACCGAAAGACAAAAATGCAGTTTAACTCAAAAGGCACAACAATTAAAACACAAAAAATAACGGCATCTCTCAGATGCCTTATTTCTAAATTAAACAAACAAAATACAGGAGTTTTGTTCCCTTCCCTCCCTCAACGCAAGCCCACAAGCTTTTCCCAGTCTTGAGTTTTCGATGCCATACAGCATCCAGCATCATGGACTTGTGAGGCGCTTGAAGGTAGCAATTAAAATGCTTGCGAGGTCTAGTGAATGGCATTCAAAAGGGACCTCAAAGTGCAGTTATATCTTTTTTCAAACATGTTACAGGCTGAGCTGGCTCTTTGAACACTATCACTCTGCTTAAATTCAGGAAGCAGGCTTTAAAAATGCAAAAGGCATACAAGTTGTATTTCAGTGCAAATCTTCAGCTGGTAATTGGAAAAGATTCCAACAATTAAAAAACAGAAAAAAGAAAGGAAAATCTTTTGTATCACCTGCCCCTCCCCCCACCCAAAGCTGAAATGAAGAGAAAAACAGAACAAAAGAAAAACAGAAGAATTACAGATGACTTTGGAGTCACTTAGGAATCCACTACTTCCAATTAAAATTATTTGAATACATTAAGAAATCATTTAAAAAGCAAAAATAAACACAAAGGTAATGTTTCAGACTGCTCTTCACGTCTAGAATGAGCTTCCGTGTGGAGTGCGTTTAAACTTTTAGTTGTGGGCAAGGAGGGGGCGCTGAGGAGGTGCGAGGCTGTGGTGGGGGAGACCGCAGGCCAGCTGGGGGCACAGGCGGCCACCACTACCGCTTCAGCCAGAGAGCCCTTAGGTTGCAGTGCGGCTGTAGATTTTAGGAATGTTCTCATCACTTTGTGACACACACTCTGTTTCAGCGTCACAGTTATTACAAATGGTTCAAATTCAATGAAAAAGGTTCGCCAGAGGTTGAAAACATCGAGACCTCGAAAATATGAATGCAAAAATACTAAGGGGAAATGAACCAGTTTTGTAGATACTTACATACAAAGTTTCTAGAACATCTATAAAAGCACAAAGTCATAAGAATTTATTTTCCATTACATAGTTTATATAAAATGAATAAATAGTATTTATAGATTTAATGTGTCTTATGTACATATACATGTGCTCTTTTTTAGCTTAAATAAAAATGCTACAAAGTGGGAGACCACTTAAGGGAGAAATCATAACCAGAAAGAAAAATCAGCCTTTTAAACTATCAACCCAAAAGCCTCCATAAAGAAGTTTCCGGGTACGTCCAAAAACAGTCAGTGAGGAGAGGGATTCTAATAACTGTACCATCCCTCCTGTTCACCTGCAACAGAGAGTAGAAATGTGGACTTTTCCCCTTTCACTGATGATGGACACTGGCTCAGCCAGTGCCAAAGCTCAGTTATTGCTGAAAGTTACATAGGAAAATAGATTAGGATTGGACCAAATGTCACTTATTCGGGGGGGGAAAAAAAAAAGAGGCGTAATCAGTTTGTGTTAAGTGGGAAATGGAGATCTCATTTATCTCTGAGGTAGGGAAAAAAAAAAAGTTCCAGAGACAAGTAGCAAAACCAACTTGGAGGGGAAACGTGCCTTCAGAGAGCAGGCACAGCACGGACCCAGGGACAGCGCACAAAAATAGATTTGTACCATTGTGTTCGTGAGGACAAATGATGCTGGAACTTCTATAAGCAAGGTGTCCATCTGACGGTGAGAAATACTGCCCCTGTCTGCACGTGGGTTGGGGCGTTCACTCGGGGGGTGTGTACGTGTGTTTGTCTGTGTATGAGTGAGAAGGGCGTGTTTTCTGGAGGTATTCCTGACTCGTCACGGGTGGTGAGGGCCAGGGCTAAGCGCTCTTAAATGCCACTTTCAAAGCTTACTTTGGAGTTCTGAGATCAGGATCTCAACTTGAAAAGTTTGTTTCCTTCAGTTTCCTAAGCACAAGACACATTTGGACATTTCTGCTAGGCATGTCACACAGGAAGCCAGAAAACGTTAAGGAAGGTCTAGAAGACCACACGGGACAGTAAATAAGAGGGGGAAACTGCCGAGATGTGAGAGGGGCTTATTCGGCCTCAGAGTTCTTGGATGCTTCAAACTGATAGGAATGTACGGTCTCAGAGAGACTTGTGGAGAGAGAGAGAGAAGCTAGAGGATGCAATCAGAAACCCACGATCCTGGTGATCCTGGTCGGCGTCCCCCAACTTCGGGCGGGGCTAAGCCGCGCTCCGCCAGCCCAGACTGAGCAACACGGAGCCGAGCCGCCCCTGGGTGTCCCGGCTGCGCTGGCGGCCTCAGCGGGACTGCCTGCCCGGCTCTGAGCGGGTGCGGGCTGCTGAACCCGTTCTGAGATGGGAATCGGGGATTAAAAAAAAGAAAAAAAAGAAAAAGAGAAGAGAAAGAAGGGGAAAAGAAAAGAAAAAACCAGAAACCCACAATCCTAAGCACTTCCTTGACAACTTTAAACGCAGCTGCTCTTGGTGACGCGGAACACGGAAGCCGACGTGCGGGGGATTGTGGGCAGGTCCCGTACGCTACCTAAGTCGGAGCCGACAGGGCGGGCCATCCGGGCGGCAGCCGAAGCGACCACGCTCTCCTAGAGACCAAGACACGTCGCCTTGTGACTGTCCTGGAGCTTTACTCTCTTGACGCTGGAGCTGGAGTAGCCCTCGTCGCTGCCCAGGCTTTGCGTGCTGCCCCGCTCGTCCGAGTCGCTCACGCTGCTGCAGCTCCAGTCCAGGTCGCCCGTGAGGTCGTCTGTGCTCTCGACGTCCACGTCGATCTCTTCTGTGGGGACGAGACAGAGCGCGGTGAGGGCCCGCTTAGGCAAAGACAAGCTCGGCTGTGGGCCCTAACCCCGAGGGGCCAGGAGGCCGGCTCCTGCGGCTCACACCCCTTGACTTCTCTAGTCAGGGGGCTTCTTGCCGCCCCCCTCTGCCCGGGGGGAAGGGGCGGGGGCGGCTCACCCCTGTCGGAGTCAGAGCGCTCCGAGGAGACAGTGGAGCCGGTGCTGTCCATCCGTATCCTCTCGATGCCCAGCTTCTCCAGCTGCCTCTTCAGGTGCCGCTGCTCTCGCTGCAGCTGGTCGATTTGGTGAATGGCTTTTCTGTCACAGTCTTCAAGTTTCTGCAGGTCGAAGGGGCAGTTGTTGAAGGGCGCGGGCAGATTTCACAATCGGTGATGGCCCGGCACCTACCTGCCTAGAGGCAAAATATGCCAGTTTCCCACAGAAGCCGTCTGCTGTCCCCTGTTGAGTTTCTTGTGGGACCCCCTGTCTTCATCTAATTTTATCACCATCAACAGCACTGTGGAACCTGCACTGTCGTGTGGATTCCGGGGTGAGCTGACACACTGGCATCCGGCCCCCTCAACTGCAACAGTGAAAAGACTGTGGCGGGAACCCACAACCTGGTCTCCCTTGTCTGTGGTGACGCCTCCCCCAGCACCTACTCTCTGAGCAACTGTGTGTGACAGAAGCTTAAGAAACATACCTTTTCCTTTAAAGGTATGTTTATTCAAGTACGCATCCCAATTACACTGGTGATTTCTCGTGTCATGCCAAGTCTCAATTAACTTCTGTCTGTTGGCAGGAATGATATTCCCTTTTGAAGTTCTCATTCCGAACTGTCCAAATAAGAGCTTAGAAAACACATTTTCATAGATCACTTTGTTTTCACAAATCCGTTCTCCAGTGTCTCAGATAATTCTTCAGATAATTATGAAGACTGTGTAACTGTGGTTGTTTTGCTCTAAACAGAGGTTCTTGCCCCCCTGCCGCAGAACTGCCATGTATGCAGGCTACTAACTATAATTCAAGTGACATGTGTCTGCTTGTGACTATGACTATAAAAACACGCCTAACAGTGATTTTGGCTCAGGAGTTACCCTTCGCTTTTCAAGACACATACTGTGTGCTGACTGTTTCAGACCCTCTGGGAGGTGCTGGGGATACAAGGTGAACACAAAGATCTGGTCCCATCCTTGTCTGTATTCTAACATAGTGGATGGAGACAAGTGAACAGTCACACAAACCATGGTCAGATGTCAACTGTGACAAGTCCTAAAAAGAGAGATCCAGCAGTAAGGACCATCTCTTAACAGGAAGAAGGCAACTCAGTCATGGAAGTGGTCCCTGCACCATGATACCTGTGCTGAGGTCTGAAGGATGACAAGAAGTCAACTGGGTGAAGAAGGGAGGGGAAGAGTGCACAACACAGAGGGAACAGCATGTGCAAAGGCCCTGTGGTGAGAGAGCCTGACAAGGGCAAGGGACTGAGAGCAGGGCTGGGTGGGGAGAGGAGAGTGTCTGGCCTGAGCTGCTGCTGCAGAGGCAAGGGGGTAGGAAGGGGGCAGGTAAGGCAGGCCTGGGGACACAGTATGTCCTGAGCAGCCACGGAACACTTTTCCATGTGGTGACATGTTGATTTGAACTCTGGCAGGACTGACCTTGGGAAGCAGGAGATTAGCTTGGAGGAGCCCTCTGAGGAGTCTGCTGCAGTACATGATGGTGTTTATGGAAACAGAGCAGGCTGTGGCATATGTAAGTCTTGAAGGCATGTGGCTAAGGAGCAAGACGATATCAGGATCAAGGGTGACCCTGAGTTTCTGGCTCGTACATCACACGGACAGCTGGATGGACAATTTAACTTCTGGTTCTCGGGGGTGAGAATTACTCGGTTGGGTGCTGGACAGGTTGAGTCTGTGATTCATCCAAGAGGCAGGTTGGAAGAATTCAGAGGGGAGAACTATCTTGGAGATAGTCTCTTGTAACAACAAACAAACCCTCAGTGGGCAGGTCAAGACAAAAAGGCACCTCAGGATGCACTTACCTTTATGTGCAATTTGGCTTTTGTTAATAAACTCAACGTAGTGTGTCGATTTGATTCTGGACCAAGTGGCACCAGCCCCTTCAACTTTTCCAGGCACAAGCGAAGGTGGGCCCGTCTACAAAAACAAGATCAGAGAAGCACTCAAGACTTTCATAGCTGGCCAGAAGGCGCTGGGAGAAAAAGCTCTAACAGAGTATGAAGCTGCCCAGGCCCACTGATGGCAAATGCCACCAGGGACTTCTGGCCAAGTGAACATCTTCTGAAATTAGGCAACTCTGATAAAAACCAAGGAGACGCAAAATCCATGGTTTTCTAAAGTTAAGTCTATAACACATATCAAGGGTAGACACTGCTGCTGCTGCTGCTAAGTCACTTCAGTCGTGCCCGACTCTGTGTGACCCCATAGACGGCAGCCCACAAGGCTCCCCCATCCCTGGGATTCTCCAGGCAAGAACACTGGAGTGGGTTGCCATTTCCTTCTCCAGTGCATGAAAGTGAAAAGTGAAAGGAAAGTCGCTCAGTCGTGTCCAACTCTTCGCAATCCCATGGACCTCAGCCTACAAGGCTCTTCTGTCCATGGGATTTTCCAGGCAAGAGTACTGGAGTGGGGTGCCATCGCCTTCTCCGAAACACTGATATCTATACACTATACATGCCAGTGACAGAATCCTTTGAACCCATACCTCTCTTTCCCCTTTCAGGCTCACTAAATAATGACAACTATATCTTGCTGTATATAATATTTACCCATGTGAATGACAAATGTGTATGGTTATTCGTTACAATTTCATTAATAATAGCAGAGATTGAAACAACCCAACCCATCATCAATAGGGACTGGTCACGTGAATTATGGTACACCCACACAGTAGAGTGCTATGCAGCTATGAAAGACAATGAAAATATGCTCTGTGCATTACGAGGAAAAAGCACTCAGATGTGCTGTTAAGAAAAGAAAAGCAAGATACAAAACTATGCCTATAACATGCTATCTTTGAGTAAAAATGGAAGAAAAATAATTTCTATATTCATGTTTTCTTGTGTGACGTAAAGAAAGTCTGAAATGATACATAAGAAACTAGTAACAGCGACTGGGCAGAGAGGCAGCAGAGCTAGTCGGACAGACAAAGAAAGAGAGAGAAGTTTTACTGAATAATTTGTTACAGGTTTTGGTTTTTCAGCCATTCAAAAAGTTAAATGCATTTTCTCAAAAATAAGGAAAAAGCCCATCAGTGGTATTGCTATACCAACAAGCATGCTGAGAGCTGGCAAGGACCACCTGTATGTCTTGGAGCGGGACAGAACGGGAGGAAGGCCGCGTGTGGCAGAAGCTGCAGACACTCACTGAAGGGACAGCATTTACCACAGACCAGAAGCACAAGAGTCTCTACAATTTTGGAAATGAACACTTCACTGAAACCCTGGTTTAGGCTTCATCCTGGAACCTCGCAGATTCTGTGAATGTAAGAAACAGCCGAGGTTCAGAGTTTTGCTTCAGTGAACCTCCACCTCCTCAAGCCTTCGCAGGCCATTGCAGTCCACAGGGCTTCCTCCTTTTCCTGAGTCCTTTTTATACTATTCACTGGGAAATTCACTGTTTTGCCTGAATTTTTTGGTATTTGTGACTTAAACATTCATTGCTAACTCCTTAGAAAGTTGGGATTACAACTTAACTATTGTTGGGTTACCTTGATGCCTTCCCCTCTCATATATATGCTTAATACATGTTTGTTGCATGGATGGTGTCTTCTATTCCACTGGACCAAGTTTCTCGGGGCTTGAGTGGTTCTGAGCCCCCACCTCATCTGCTTCTGAGCCTCCTTCCTCATCTAGCTCTTGAGGTTACCCTTAGCTCTCCAAGGCCCCCTAAGCCCTGGTGTCCAGGGGTTAGGAGCTCGAGGAGTCCAACATTCATTCCTGAGCTAGGAAGATGTAGTGGTACAAATTCTGTACTTTTATAGGACTTCTGCTTGCTCTGAAAACCTGTGTGGAAGGGCCACAAACAAAGACTCACATTAGAAATTTGCTTCCTTCAACTACTACATGAGGAGAAACATACACACAGGACCTGTGTATAAAATGTACTTGTTCACCTCTTCATAAAAGAGCCATGAAAACAGATCCTACTATTAGAAACACTATGAAAAACTATGATTAGTCATATATAGTTATCTAACTTATTCCCACTACAAAGTTTACAAATTTTTTTAAAAGTTCAAAAATTAAAATTAGACCTTTTTTTTCAGCCTGCTCACTGCAAACACTGCATGATTCACAACAGTGTCATATTAGTCCTTCTATGATGTGGGTTTATCAACAGATATGAGTATGTGAATTTTTAAGGAAGTTTGTTTTCTGATAAAAATAATAAAAGTCATCTTTCCATGTACTGTCATTCCTAGTTATTCAGGGAGTCGGGCCCAGAAAAGACTATTTCATTCCCCAAATGTGGGTGGCCAAAGAACACTCCCAGTTGTGAAACTTGAAGTCAGCCATTTGACTGATTCAAGCTTAGAGTAATACATGTTCGTTCAGTATTTGCTGACCTAGTTTTGTGAAAATAGGACCGCAGTGCTGCTGGATTTTTGTAGAGATCCAAAGCCAGCTGGTGTCTTTGGAGTGCCTGCCTCGGCCTGCTCCAGCACCTCACTGCTCCAGCCCCATGGCTGCCCTGCCCACCATGCCGCACATACATCCACAGGCTGGTGCCTGGACCCACCTCAGGGGAGGGATGAGGTATGTAAGGAAGCTTCAGTTCTATCACAGAGCAGTGAAATTCAATTCTTGAGCCAGACACAGAAAAGCAAACAGACCCCTCTGTAGCAGCTTCCACTGAGGGTTCTCGACTCCAAGACATACCCCTACCCCCAAGCTGGGACCCAGAATCCTTCAGCCAGCCGTGAGCACCCATCGAGCTCCTAGATCTAAAACAAGTAAAACAAGCTCCTGTCTCAGCTCTCTGTTCTCAGTCCTGACCCCTCCCCTGCCCAAGGCTCTGGCCTTCTAGAAGGAGCCTACTGTCCCACCGTGAACCTGGCCTAACCCCCTCTTCCAGGAATTAGCAGGTTTGGCTACATCTCCTCCACAGGAAGCCACTTGACACTTCCATCTGACCCTTACTTGGATCCCCTCTCATCACATATTCAGACAGACCTCTTCCTGTTGTCAGGAGCTGCCTCCCAGCTCCCCACCCCCACCCTGCCACCAGCAGAAAAGGGTGGTCAAATCCTGGCCCCCTGCTGCCCCAACTGCCTCCTCTTTTTGCACTGATCCAACTGCTTTGTCAGTGATGGACTTTGACAAACCTCATCTGCTGACTCTTCAGAAATATTGCTCTCATTTTTGTGAATAGGTTTATATACCTTTGGTCTACAGTAGTACAGAGAAACCAATCTTTGATCTGGATGCTCAGAGTCAAGTGTGGCCTATAACTAGTGATAATTAAACTAGATGCAAACTACAGCTTCTCTTTGGCATGCTTTTTTTTTAATATCTCAAATTTTATTTATTTTTGTTTTAAATTATTTTTATATTCTGAATGTGTCAGTCACTATACAACCAAATATTAGTGTAGTGATTAAGGGTAAAGGTTTGGGACTCTGGCCTTGCCACTTATTTCCTGTGTGACCTTGAGCAGATTACTTAACTCCATGCAGCATCCGTTTCCTTGGCAGTAGAGGAGGATGACAATGCCTCCCTGCAAGGCCTGTCGTGAGCATTAACTGAGATGGGCTATGGAAGCCCAGACCAGGGTCTGACGGGAAGTGCTCTGTATATGGCAGCAGTTATTCTTTCAATCCTAGCTTCCTTTGAGGAAGGATAATTGCTGGGAGCAAACACAGATAATTATAACCCTACCATATTCCTTTCAAAATCAACAGGGAACTCAGAGTGTCTCACCGGGTACACAGAGGCTGTCTGGTTAAAATCCAGTTCACTCAACTCTTCCTTAAGGAAAACGGACATCTTTTATCATTAACAGATTTAGTGGAAAATCTAATCCATTTTCTATGGAGATACAGATCTTGCTTATGCCAAAGGTACTTTTTTTTTTTTTTAACATTTAAAAAATTAGCAGGGACTTTACAAAGCTGACCCATGCCAAAGGAAAGAGTCGCTTGGGGCCACCCCCATCATGCGGAGGCAGGACTGGAAGGGACTCAGCAGTGTGGAGGGAACCATCTAAATCACATGAAGACTCCTGCCTATATCTCTAGTTCAAAGGCCAAAGACAAGTAAAAATCGGGGCCAATATGCACTGACCTTGGAAATGCAAGCACATTTCCGAATGCGTTATCCATACCCAGAAAACCTAAAATATTTCATGTACGATAGCAAAAAGAAAGGAAAGCACGTCTAAGTACAGACTTAAAATAGTCTGGGAAGGCTCTCTGGGAAGAAAACTATAAAACTTTGCTGAGAGACATAAGAAAATCTGAATAAATGGAAAAAATAGCACATCCCTAGATTTGAACCCTCAAGGTAAAAATATCAATGTTATCCAACTTTTTCTACAATTTAACATAATTCCAAGAGAAAAAAAATCCCCACAGCATTCTTTTTAATGCTGGGAAATTAAACTTCATCTAGAAGAATAAAGAGACTGCCAAAATTCTTGGAAAAGAAGAATGAGGAGGACTATGCTATTCTAATCATTAAGTTGTATTACAAAGTATCAATAATTAAAAACAAAATATACTAATATAGGAAAAGGTGGACAAATCAAAGGAAAAGAAGAAAAAATTCCCAGAAACAGACTTAGGAATAGATGTGAATTGAGCATATAATGGAGCTAACACTGCAAATCCTTAGAAAAGAATAGACTACTCAGAAAATAGTAGGGGAATAAATATCCAAAGACATTCTAAATATATTAAACATTTAAATATAAAGTATATTTGGCTATGACTTAGTTATGTTGTTAGTTTTCCTTAACTCATGTCAGCCATGAATTATGGAAAATTAAACCTGCAAGTGAATGAGGTCATCAGTGAAGTGGGCTCTGGCCTATTAGGGGCACTTCCTGCCACTCAGGCTTGGCACTGACAGAAGGCACCTGGGTTCACCAGCATCCTCTCAGACAGTTCTGAATGCTGCTCTTTTTATTTCTGCTTCCAGACTCAGGCTACTTTGATTCTATCCACACCTCTCTCGCTCAGGTGAGCAGATTTGTAAATTGATGGAAAGATGCAACCAAAAAAAAGTAAGTCTCCAGGTAGAGATGATGCTATTTGAAGAGAGTGCTCCTGAATTTACTCTGTGATCCCTAAAGTTCTTCCTGACTTGTATGTAGCCAAGACCAGGCAGAACGGTATGAAAGCAGGTGTGCAGCTGTGTGTGAGTGTACTGAGAGAGAGGCACTGTTATTAGACATTACTCTTCTTTATGCAGGATGTAACTGAACTCTCTCTGCCAGATTTTCACAGTGAAATGTATGACACAAAAATGTACCAGGCTGGGGCAGAGCGAATAGGACGGTAGCCAGTGAAGAGGATAGATAAGTAATTAGGTTCACAGATGGAAATCATGAAATAGACACTTGGTTATTTCATTCACTTATTAACCTCTAGCATCTTTCAAAGGATTACTATGCACTGCTACCTTCCTAGGTGCTGGTGATAGAATGCTGAGTGAGACAAAGTCACTGCCTTCAAGGTACTAAAAGTTTAAGTTTACTTCAAACATATAAACAAATTATTGCAGAATCACTTATCTCAGCTATCTTAAGGCTGTGACAAATAATAGCTCTCACTGAAAGTTCTAGAATGGACCCGCCTTTGCCCTCTACCAAACTTATTTTTTCTTTTCCCTTATCTACATCTTGTTTGACTTAACTTCTCCATAAGGGTTTTCAAGCTTTCACAGCTTATTAGAAGCTTGCTTCCCTTTCCAAATAGATAACATTCATTTATTCTTTCACTTGCATGCTGCAGACCTCCTATGTATCTATTTGTTCTGTTTCTTCCATTACCAACTAACAGAAGTGACTGTCTTCCATTTCGTTTTAATCCACTCGAATCTACAAATAATAAAGCACCTGCAGATGCTGTCCTAAAAGTAGAATCTGATCTCTTTGATAATTCACATGCCTCCTCTTTGAGGAAAGCCATGCTTAATGAACATGATCCACTGGACCTCACGGGGTACTAGTTTTCATTAAAACTGGGCCTAAGACTATTACCAAGGAAGAAAATAAGTTACATAAACCATACCTATTTCGTCTCCTACTTTTGTGTGGACACAGATTTAGCCAATTAAATAGTAAATCCTATAGGATAACTGGAGGGTGAAGTGAAGTTGCTCAGTCATGTCCGACTCTTTGTGACCCCATGGACTGTAGCCTACAAGGCTCCTCTGTCCATGGAATTTTCCAGGCAAGAGTACTGGAGTGGGTTGCCATTTCCTTCTCCAGGGGATCTTCCCGAGCCAGGGAAGGTTGAATAACTGGTGGTTGAATAAAGATAATTTCCAATATGGNGCACACTCACCATCCATCTCCAACACACACACACAAACACAGTGGGGGCACACTCACCATCCATTTCCAACACACACACGCACCATGAAGCACACTCACCATCCATCTCCAACACACACACACGCCGTGAAGCACACTCACCATCCATCTCCAACACACACACGCACCGTGAAGCACACTCACCATCCATCTCCAACACACACACACAAACACAGTGGGGGCACACTCACCATCCATTTCCAACACACACACGCACCATGAAGCACACTCACCATCCATCTCCAACACACACACACGCCGTGAAGCACACTCACCATCCATCTCCAACACACACACACACCGTGGGGCACATTCACCATCCATCTCCAACACACACACACACGCCGTGGGGCACATTCACCATCTATCTCCAATACACACACATGCCGTGGGGTGATGCTAAATGTTTGGCCTGTTCCCAGATTCTCCTCCCTTGTCAGGTCTGGTCTTCCCTTTCACTGATGAAACAGGCCATTCAGATTCTGACTATCAGAGTCAGACTCTCTTCAAAGAGGCTTTGCGTGAAATAACCACATGTGTTTACAGAACCATCATCACACATCATCCTGTTCATGCAGAGCACCCAGAAAGCCCTCAATCTGGATGGGCAGCCTGTACTTCAAACTGATGGGAGTTCAGAGACCAGAATGAAGCTTGTTCAGTGATCTGAAGCCTTGGCTAAACATGAGAATCATCTGGGGTGCTTTTAAAAAAACACTAGTGCAGGATCTCAACCCAAACCAATTAAATCAGAATTCTAGGGGTGAGGTCTAAGCACTGGTGTGTGTGTTTTCCTCCCCCTAAAGTTCCACAAAGAATTATTAATTTTTTTCAGCATGATAAAAGCAAGTGGTTATGTTTTGCATTACCAGAGGTAGAAGGAAATGTGCTTTTAAAAACACTCCACAGAGAGTTTCTTATATAAGATTGGTAAAATACTGATAATTGTGGAAGTTGGGTGATGGATACATAGAAGTTGATTATAGTATTCACTCTACTTTTGTATATTTGAAAATTTTTTATAATAAAAAGTTACTCTATAAAATGAGCACAAATAAAAATGTGTTCTCTTACCCCAAAGAGTACATGACTGTGTGTGCATGCTAAGTTGCTTCAGTTGCGTCTGACTCTTTTTGACCCTATGGACAGTAGCCTGCCAGGCTCCTCTGTCCATGGGATTCTCCAGGCAAGAATATTGGAGTGGGGAGCCATGCCTTCCCAATTCATATGAGTGTATGTGTATACTATATTTAAAGGAAAAAATTTTTTTAAAAAAACATTAAAAGCTTTGCAAGTGATTCTAATGTGCAACCAGAATTGAGAGTGACTAGGCCACATCATTTGAAAAATAAGGGAGTCAAATCAGCAGCAGAAGGGAAGTCAGGTGAGATGTGGTAAGATGGAGCCCAGGGAGGGTGGCCTGCCTCGTCTGACTGTTTCACCATCTCCAATTTCTGCTTTGCATATATATACCTAAATTTTGAGCATCTTTATTCACAAAAGTGAACTTCTGTATGTGTACGTGTATGTCTGTGTGTGTACATGATTTAAGACAGCACTACCAATTATATTCAGTAGCATGCAATTTTTGAAAAACACTATAACACTTTGGCCTTAGTGGTCACATGGAAAGCACTGCTGGGGAACAGCAGGCTGCAGGGGTGAGGGTTGGGGGTGTCATCTTGGGAGCCGGGGAGCCCATCTTATCTAAAGGCTTTACAGGCAGTGCTGATTAGAGGGTCCTGAGTGAACTCTAATATCAGGGGCTCACTGTGAGAAGCCAAGAGCAACAACCAAGTGTCAATGAAAAAATACATCAAAGCTCCCCCTTTCCCACACCCGGAACCCCCAACTCACCTATTCTTCTCCATTTCATTGTGAGTCGATCTGAAAAAGGGAACAAAAGAGAAACATTATCCTTGTTTTAAAGGACTGCTCCAATGCCAACACAATTATTTTAACTTCCTTCTCTCTCAAGCTGGAGGGAGAGAAGACAGAGGAAGGGCTCTACTAAAGAAATTAGTCCCTCTGGGGAAATAGATAAATGTAAGTATCTCAAACAGCATTCAAGAAGAAGTGACAAACTGAGAGGCATGCATTCCCTAGTGGAAAAGTAATCCATTTTAAGAGAGGAAATAAAAGGGTTCTATTTATACAAAGGGAAAACAGCTGCACAGTGTGATGCGAATTTGGGTTATATAATACCACAAGGCTTTCTTTAGGCTGAACATGGAACACCAGAAATTTGGCATCCCCACCCAGCTCTGCAGTTCTCTAGGTGTACTATACACCAAAATTGTACGCTAAGTTGTCTGACTATAGGATACAGTTTTAAAAGGATAAATATAACCCTTCTTCCCTCAATTTTTCTACTCCTTGAAGTTATTTTATTGCATGCAACCTCCCAAACGATGCTACTGTTGAAGAGCTACCAAATGCTTTTAGGAAGGGGCTTCCAAAACTCAGTTCAATGTAAAGATGACAGGCTGGTTAAGGCAGCCCTTTGGGTGGAATCTGAGGTCCAGCTTTGCCACTGACTGATACTGTGGAAGAAATAAAAACGCTTACCATCCTGTCCTTGGTTAACTCTTTTGTAAAATGGAAATAAAAAAGACTGCCAATTATCTACAGAACACATGTGGGTCAATGAGGTAGCAACTGTAAAAGTGATGAGAGAGGCTTGATGAAAGCACAGGTGTGTGTGAAATCAGATTATTAGTATGTTTACAGCTGACCTTGAATATAAGGTCTGGCCTATGGATTTATGGATAGATTTTCACAGATGTCACAAGCAGTCAGTTAGTGTGGCTATCTCAGTGTCCATCTCATATAACTCATCCCAACTAGTTAAAAATAAACTTGAGGAAACTGCCAGCATTATAAATGAACTGAATCTTGACCTCACTTTTGGAAATTCTCTAGAATCTAATCAGTTCAGGAGAGATGATACCTTGGCTCAGGTCAAGAATCCTGTGGGGCAATTTAACTGGAACTTTACTGGGTCTTGGAAATAAATTCTCACAGTAATCATGGAGAAACCCTACTTCCGTGAATGCTCAACCACTCATTCACAGCAAGGGCACCACCATCATATCCATTCACATCAGAGACTAGTTGTGGGATTTGGGGCATTCTTGAAATGGGAAATTTCTAATCCAGCACTAAGGCTTCTGGGATACAATATTCATTCACAAGGAAAAACAAATAATAATGACAGTATTTTAAATTTTAGAATATTTGTTTTCTAGTTAAGGGATATATGAACCTTAAAACTGGTTAACTTAAAAGCTTTAAATTGATTCACTTGGTTACCCTTCAGTGTTTTTCAGTCCTGTTTTTCTGATGTATACTTCACTTCCTGCAATGGCCAGCAGGATATCACAGTTAACAAGAGTCTGGCCTGCAACTGCAAACCTTTGGCTTGATAGCACGTGGCATTCTGCTTTTAACAGAGAATAACAAGTTCAAAGTCTGACACATTTTTTAGATGGATGAAAATATATGATGACAGGTGGTCAAAATTTCCCTGTTTAACTGTAGACAAGGACCATTCTGAGGAGGTGGAGGAGAGAAGGGTGGATATTTGAAAAGAACATGGTGTCCAATTACAGAAAAATCAGAACACCACAATTCACCCTTATCCCATCTGGATTCTTTGAAGATACATATAAAAAAATTCAGAATTCCCAAGATAATCTTTTTTACAAATTCCATAAGCAGCACAACTCTTTCCAAACCTTGAACAGAGTTTTGGAAACTATTTGATTACTATTTGATTACTTAAGAGTGTTGAACACATGGTGATTTTTACAAGGGGACTTATACCTAACGGCTAGGGCATTACTGAAGTACATTTGGTTTAGTGAAACTGAATTTGTCTTTAATAAAAGGGAGGCCATTCAAAAAAGGCCTTCCAGAGACTCCCTGCCAACTCTGTTGATGGGAAAACATTTATATTTTTAATTAAAGCATCATAAGAATATATAGACACCTTGTATCAAAATCATTTTCCATGTGATTACGGAAAAGATTGGATAACTCTGGACTCATTGATAAAGGTCAAATGTCATCACTTAAAAATATATTTTAACAAAAATATAACTAAGCCAAATCAGTCCCTGGGTTAAAAAAGACTCACCCTGTCAAGTCAGCTATATGACCACTGTCTCATAAAAGAACTGGGTGACAAGGGCTGAACTTCCTCTTTCACATGAATGCCAATGCCTGCTTCACCAATGTAACAAAACACATTTTTAAAAACTCTGGATTTCAAGTCTAATTATTTAAGTAACTGATTTTAAAAATCAGTGGGAAAGAAAAAAAAAAGATTCCACCTTCCTGTAGTTCTCCAGATGATTCCAGAACAATCAATATTCACAATTTCACTTGTTTTTGTTTTTTAACAAGCAATTAGAGAAACTTAAGATCTGCATTTTCAGTTTCAAAGAAGTTTCCTATGCAGCTAAATCTTATTTTTTTTTATTGTTGTCCAAGGAAAAGTAACCCCCAGACACTATAAGCAAAGAGCTCAGCATTTCAACCCGAATTAATAAGAATACACTGTTACCAATGGTTATGTAAACCAGAAGTAATCTATAGCTCTTACATCAGTTCAAAATTCTGACCATACATGGCCTTGGATATAAGTCTGATTCAAAACAAGGGGTCAAACTGCATTCTCTGGGGAGATGTCTCATTGCTCAGGTAAGGGTCATTCCAACAGGTCATGAAGGAAGTGATTACATTTAAAGAAAACAATCTGCTGTTGCTTCACCTGTTTTGCTTGGTGCAATCTCCAGGTTTAATCATGGTCTCGCAGAGATCCCTGCACCACTTAAATTACTGCACGAATTCATCATTAGTCAAGAATATGGAAAACTGTGAGAGCCTCCTGCTTCTAACTATGGAAAGCAAACCAAATCCGTTTACAGAAATAATAGAGCTTTCCCCCAAATCCAGAGTTGCAATCATTTTCCCAGGAACAAAGCTGGATATTAAAGAAAGAGAAAGAATCTATTTCTTGAATTGAAATTCTCAACTATCATTATTTTTCTTTCCTAATCACCTTTTGGAGAAGGGAATGGCAATCTACTCCAGTGTTGCCTGGAAAATCCCATGGACTGAGGAGCCTGGCCGGCTACAGTCCATAGGGTCACATACAGTCAGACACGACTGAAGTGACTTAGCATGGCAATCACCTTTTGGGGCCAAGCTACTTCTCTTTGACAACATCCCCTTCTTCTTCTCACCACTGAACATCCCCTCAACAACTTTTCTGTGAAACTTAGGAAAAAACAAAGTACTAAGGATTAAGCCTTGACTATTAATGTGAACGATTCCTCTCAAATCATGAGTGGACAAGAGTAAAAGTAACAGATGAACTACACTTTTCCATAAAAATAAAGCAAAAGGCTTCAATGTCTTTTCAAAAAGTTATTTAAAAAATACTGTAACAAAAAGCATGGTAGATATTGTTTTATACCACTGCACACTACAAGTCAGCATTAACCTTCTTCTTAAAGGCTGTCAGTACTCATGCACAGATCTACTGGCTACCACCTTCAGATAATGCCAAAGGTGGGAGGGAAAGGAAAAACCACCAGGTAACTAATTAACAGGTTCATCCTTCCTGTGCCTTCCTATTCAAGAGCTCGGCACATATGTGCTGTTCACTCATATCCTATGGTTCTTCCAACGATAAGGACAATGGGGTGAACCAAGGACAGAAAAGGAAGGAAGAACAAGGGAGTTAAAGGTTTAAGTGGGAAACTTCTGGCTTTTAGTAGTCTCTATAATGTCACAGACACTAACCAAATACAGTTATTTGCAGAGAGTATTCATGAGAATGGGAGATAGACAAGGATTCTAAATCAGTAAGGAAAATGTCAATGATTTTCAATTACTGGAATAAAAGGTATAATGGATTGAGTCTAATAAAAACAGATTTCCTAGCTAATGTATATATTAAGGGCAAGAGGGGAAAAAGGGGGTGCAACAGCGTTAATGGAGTACTCATTTATACCAGGAAGTACATTCAGGGTTTTATTATGTGATTTCATTGACCATTAACCAAATACTTTCCAGTGAGACTTACAAATTTCAAGAATTACAAGATTAATGTAAAAAGCTTGTGGCATATGAATATTTTAAATCAATCTATTCCTCCATCACCAAAAAAGCAGGTTTGAACCTCAATCGTTCCTCGTTGCCATTATAGAGTGACAGATTATCAGACATATCACTGTGTTTAATTTACACGTCAAATATGAAATCCTACCATCTATACCACATCAATACTTTAATATATTTATAAAATCTTCACTATGATAAGTAAAACGTGGGTAATGTCCAGTATTTTCAGGTATAGAAAACGTGCCCTGAACCTGCAACTTCTGAAGGCAAAATACTGTCACTGCTGCTAATCTCACTTGAAGTTTCCACAGATTTTTTGTTTCAAAGGGGAAGTAAAGCAAAATTAAGTTCTGGGGGGAAAAGTTCATAAAGAAATAGAAAACACTTCCATTTCTCTTCTCTTCTCAGTCCCCTCAACCCAAATAGAAGGGTTTCTTCCAATGCCTTCGGACTATGTATACATTACTGAATCACGATTGCCGCTTCATTTACGGGGTTAAAACCCAGTATCATCTGTGGCATAACCTAAAAGAGAAAGGAAAATATTTACCAAATTACCTGCTACTGCTGTTATTCTTCTTGGACTTGCTCCTCCGTTTTAAGGCATCTCTGTCCTTGTTATTGTATGGTAACATGGAGGCATAACCATGTTCTGCTTCTAGAAAACCGGAGGATCCAGTTAATGAATGAACACAGAACAGTCAACACCCTCTCCCCTTCACAATATTTCCTTTTAAAAATGGATTTATTTTTTATTCAAAGAAGACTGTGGAAATAATTAAAAGGAGCACGGTGGAATTCTTAGAACAATGATTGTTTTTTTAATTGAGTGAATACCCTCAGTTCGGAGCATTCCAGCTGCTCATTGTTGAGAAAGACACAGCAAGTCTCATGGAGCCTGGGTTTCCCACTGGCAACGTCCAGCAGGTTGGTGTATATTAAGTGGGACCGGCCTCAGACGAGGGTGCGGGGCCAGACACTGGGAGCCAGAGCCGAGGACGGAGGATGCGGGGCAAGGGAGGCGCTGCTCCGACGACTGGGAGACCCGGCGCCAGGCCCACTTGGGGGCGGGCCGGGAAGGGCCGGGTGAGGTAAACCAAGCGCTTGGCTGAGGGAGCCCCGGGCACCCCGTTCACGACAGGGTGCGGAGGGGGAAGCACTCAGGATCCCAGGGGCAGTGGTCCCTTTCCACTCCCATTCATTGACTTTGGGGGCAGGGACGGCCTCCCTTCGGGCCGCGCGTGGGGAAAGCTGGAGGGGTTGGGAGGGCTCGCGGGTCGCGCTCTCAGCTCCTCCAACCACCCCCGGAGAAGCTGGGCGCCCGGATCCGCTGCCAGGGCCCTCAGAGCTCCCGGCACTAGCTCGGGCCGGCCCCCTCCCGTCCCCGTGCACCTCTCTCCCGTCGCTCCAGGTAGTCGGCCGCCTCCAGCAGCATCTGGATGTTCATCCGAACCGCCGCCGCCATTCTGCACCGGGGGCCGGAGCCACGGGACCAACCCCCACTGGACACGGGCTCGCCGCCGCCACCGGACACCCGCGCCCCGCTGTAGACCCCGCAGAGCAGGGCTGAGAGAGCCTCTCTGGCGACCACGCTCGCCGGAAGGGGGAGGGGACCGGCGAACTGGGCACCACCGACACCGTGACAGAACCTACAGAAGAGCAGCAGCGGCCACCGCCGCGGAGTGTTTATCTCCGACTCACCGTCCCCCCGCCCCTAGACCTTTCTCTTGACAGGCCCACTTCGGCTGCGTTCCTCATTGGGCGCCCCAAAGAATTCCCCGCCCCTGGACCTGTCCGATTGGGGGAAGCCACTATGGCCCCGCCCCTCAGAGTCCGCTCCTCTCCCTGGTTGGTCACGCTTGACAAGGCCCGGGCTCCACCTCCTCTTTCCAATTGGTGACAGGATTCTCAACTCCGCCTCGTGCTCCTTCTCTGTTTTCCATTGGTTCTATATCAACAACCGGGCCCCCTTTTGCTTTGTTAGCATTGGCCAAGAGATACAGAAAGGAAGCCACTTTGCCTGTCTCCCATTGGTGAGACCTCCCGACACCGCCCAGCTACGATGACGTCACCTTTCCCCTGGCTAGCGATCCCTGAATTACTGGTTAGACGCCGGACTATTCCTACCCCAATCTGGCATTGGATTGCAGGGCTGACCCGGGCACCGAGCAGCGCTGATTCACTGACCCCGCCTCGGACCTGTTGCCGGAACCTGTCTCCGAGGAAAAGTTCCGGGGATCTGCTGGACGCCCCTAGAGAGGAAGCTGGCACCGCGCAACACCTGGGCGCTCTGCCCTGCTCGGGTTCGGGACCAGATCTCTGGGTCTGCTGGCTGCGGCCCAGAGGTTCTAGGCTTTCCAGGGCCGAAGGCCCCGCCGACAGCCCGATAGGGCGGTGGGCCTGGGGCTCCGGCGAGCGCCACGTGGCTGTAGAGCTCGGCGGGGGAGACTATTCAGTGCTCGCCACCCAGCGTTTTTTTTTTTCCTCTCCCCAGAAAGCACTGGAATCGCGAGGCTGTATACCCCGCCCGAAGTGCTGGCTAATTACTCCCTCATGCGAGTGGATTTTAAAAGCTCAGAAACTTCCTGTACCTGCAGATTGACGTTAAATTCTGAGATTTGTTTGACATCTCTTTCAGAGTCTTCCCTTCCCTTTTATTCTAGAGGAAAACATTCAAAAAGAATATTTCCTATTCAAGACGGCTATAGTGGTGTTCGTGTGTGTGTGGTACCAATATAAATGTACGTAGAACAGAACTAAAATGTTTAAGAATTGTTCCTTAAGCTATCTCGAGACTCAAGTTACACTGTTAATACACTGACAGCTCCATTAAAAAAAAAAACTGAAATAAAACTCTTGGTAAATTGAGACTCCTGAATATAGAAATGAGTAAAGCATAAACATATTTAACTAAGCTTTTAAACAGTTTATTGTTGCCAATATGTGAAAACAATAGCTTGTCAGGTAATTTACCTACATTATTGCTAATCCTCAAAATAACCCCACTAGATTAGATAGGTTAATTATCTACCTTTTGCACATAAGGAAACTGATGCCCAGAGAAGCTGAATGACTTTCTTAGACATCCTTTCAGCCAGAAATGGAAACTGAACCTAGATCTGTTTCACCCAAAGCCCATACTATGGGTAGTTTTTCTAAAAAACAGGAATTAAGAACTGGATCTCCATGAGTCACAAATACTGACACTCGAACATGGGTAAAAGAAAGAAAAACATGTAATTATGATGGTAAATTTTAAATATGTCTTTTCTAATGATTGACAAATCCATTAAACTCGAATAAGAATAGATAGAGTAACCCAGTCCTGACCTATAGAACACATATTTTCTGGTTTTAATGGTTAATTGGATCTAAAAGCTGATTCTTTACAGCAATTAATAGATACACTGAAGATAAAAGTTTTCAAAAAAGCACAAAAAGCTAGAAGTGGGGATATAAGTTTATAAAAATGATAGATATAATTTTTAACTGCAGGTTATTTGTAAAATAAACCTGAAAAATAGTAATGAATACAGTTAACACTGATTTCATTCTTAATTTTGGATTCTGTGCACTTCTATATTTTCTCTTTGATTTTATTATGAACATTTAGCATCTCTTTATTCCTTCTCTTACCCTCAACTCTTTTTTTTTAAAAGCCAGTCTTATTTCAAAATCATGATACCTCCCCTGATTGAAAATCACACTTATAAAATTAAAAAAGGAAAAATGGTTGAAATCTGAGAAACACCAACAGGTTTAGCTTAAATTCCAAACAAAAATAAATTATATAAAATCAGAGAATTAAGACTAAGGAATGGACCTCTTTCTGTTCCCTGGCAGCAGTGGAAGAAATGATCAGAAAGCCAGTAATATCAACTAGGAATTAGTATCAGGAAGAACTCCAAAGGGTGTCTGATGCCACCTACTGGACATCAAGCAGTAAGTATAAAACAAAGGGTTTTTTCTTGTTTTTCTAGCAATTATTTTATACAAATATATTACAATGAATGACCAGTTAGATAATCTGAAAGTACAGATTTTGAAGAACTGAAATCCTAAAGTGAAGAAGTGGTTATTCCCAGCATCTAGCACTTCAAAGGCATTACACAAGCATGAACAGATGGATAGGCAAAACCCTGAAAATAAGAACTTGAAATTTCAGAATGTTTGAACCTAAATTTTATGACCAGAATTTTAAGTAAAAAGCTATATGAAATAGAATAAACATAGGCTGACAACAGTTTATATCCTTGAGCAGGTATCAAGCTAAACTGATAGAATTGGAAACTAAAAATATATTGAAAATGGGAAGCACAAAAGATTGTATTTGTCAAATAATTTTTTTTTTTTTAAAGCCCTAGTTTCTTTCCTCTGAGGGGTTTATACTCTAGGTGGGCAGGGGATAGTAGTAAATACCAGTGCTGAATGGCAGGTTTATTAAATGCAATGGAACTTCTGACAGAGAGATGCATTTCAGTTGAGTACCTCGGACTGCAGAGAACACAACTGTTGGTATTCTAATCCTTTAACTATCTAAAAATGCTGTCCAGAAATGCTGAATGCTAAATTAAAAAACACTGTTTATAATGACATTAAAATGAATTTTGTTTTCTAAGTTTCTGAGGAACTGATTTTATTCTTTGAAGTGTAAAAATCAGGACTGTGATTTACTCAGCATTAATCCCTTTCTTTGTGGCTACTTGGAACACTCTTAACATCATGATATCCAATATCACAAAATTAAAACTTAAAAACCTTTAAAAACACTGCTCTGCAAAAGTTACTCTACAAATATTTGCTTTTAAAAACAAAGCAGTGGCTAAACAGGGGTACATACATTACACAGAACACTATGTAGAAGTTAAAAAAAAAGATGAATATATATATGTGTGTGTGCATGTGTGTATATATATATAGGCATGGAAACATTTCCAAGGCAGTGCTGAGTAAATAGCTGAGTTGTAAGATGATCCCTGCAGCATATTATCTGTGTAAAAAAAAACAAACCAAACACCTCAAATTGGGCTTTTATCCTCATTTCCAACACTAAGTCTGCTATACACACACACATATATATACATATATCAGTTCAGTTCAGCCGCTCAGTCATGTCCAACTCTTTGCGACCCCATGAATCGCAGCACGCCAGGCCTCCCTGTCCATCACCAACTCCAGGAGTACACTCAAACTCAGGTCCATCAAGTCAAGTGATGCCATCCAGCCATCTCATCCTCAGTCGTCCCCTTCTCCTCCTGCCCCCAATCCCTCCCAGCATCACAGTCTTTTCCAATGAGTCAACTCTTCACATGAGGTGGCCAAAGTACTGGAGTTTCAGCTTCAGCATCATTCTTTCCAAAGAAATCCCAGGGCTGATCTCCTTNGGGAAGATCCCCTGGAGGAGGACATGTCTACCCGCTCCAGTATTCTTGCCTGGAGAATCCCATGGACAGAGGAGCCTGGCAGGCTACAGTCCACAGGGTTGCAAAGAGTCAGACACGATTGAAGGGACTTAGCGCACACACACGTGCATAGGACTGTGTGAAGATTAAAAGAATCGATACCTGTGGAGTGCTTACCAGAGTGACGGCACAGAGCACCTGTCCTACACGTGTGTTCATGATGTCATTCCTCAGAGGTTCTTCTTACAATGTTTTATTCGTTTGGCTGTGTTGGGTCTTGGTTGCTGCATGCAGGATTCTTTGTTGAAATGTGCAGACTCTAGTCGTGATGCCCAGGCTTAGTTGCGCTGCCATATATGGGATCTTAGTTCCCCGAACAGGGTTTGAACCCACTTCCCCTGCATCATGAGGCGGATTCTTAACCCCTGGATCACAAGGGAAGTCCCTCAGAGGTTCTTAAAGAAGCTAGAATTTTCTTTACAGCCTCAGCTGCCTGGTTTCCTCTTGCTCTCAGTGGAAAGATGCACTCAAGGGCCCCGATTCCTGTTCTTTCGGTCTTGGTGAGGCTCCAACTTCCCTGGTGATGAAAGAGAAGAGCTCACTGCTCCACAGGTCTGATGAACTCATTCATTTTGCTATTTTTCTAATAGATCTTCATCCCCAGACAAACCCTCCAGGGGTCTGTTTTGTTCTATTGTGCAAACCAAGCCCTTGGGCGCGTGGGCTGGAACATGTCTATTCCCAGTTGCTGCTGAACCGTCACTCGAGTCAAGAACATCCGTGTGTGACATGGAATGACCAGAGACGAGGGGCAGCAAGACCCACAGACACATGTCCCCCCTTCACGGGCCAGGGCAAGGGGATTCTGAGCCCAGGGATGGAGGCAGAGTCTACATTTCCAACAAATCGCCCTGAGTGGAAGGGAACCAGCAGGAGGGACGGATCCAGACAGAGGACCAGTCTGGGGCCGCGGCCGTGCCACCAAAGAGATGTGGATACTGGTACCATGATGGTGGGTNATTCCTTCCAAAGAAATCCCAGGGCTGATCTTCAGAATGGACTGGTTGGATCTCCTTGCAGCCCAAGGGTCTCTCAAGAGTCTTCTCCAACACCACAGTTCAAAAGCATCAATTCTTCGGCACTCAGCTTTCTTCACAGTCCAACTCTCACATCCATACATGACCACTGGAAAAACCATAGCCTTGACAAGACGGACCTTTGTTGGCAAAGTAATGTCTCTGCTTTTGAATATGCTATCTAGGTTGGTCATAACTTTCCTTCCAAGGAGTAAGTGACTTCTAATTTCATGGCTGCATTCACCATCTGCAGTGATTTTGGAGCCCCAAAATAAAGTCTGACACTGCTTCCCCATCTATTTCCCGTGAAGTGATGGGACCAGATGCCATGATCTTTGTTTTCTGAATGTTGAGCTTTAAGCCAACTTTTTTGCTTTCCTCTCTCACTTTCATCAAGAGGCTTATCTTTGTTTTCTGAATGTTGAGCTTTAAGCCAACTTTTTTGCTTTCCTCTCTCACTTTCATCAAGAGGCTTTTTAGTACCTCTTTACTTTCTGCTATAAGGGTGGTGTCATCTGCATATCTGAGGTTATTGATATTTCTCCCGGCAATCCTGATTCCAGCTTGTGCTTCTTCCAGCCCAGCGTTTCTCATGATGTACTCTGTATATAAGTTAAATAAGCAGGGTGACAATATACAGCCATAATGTACTCCTTTTCCTGTTTGGAACCAGTCTGTTGTTCCATGTATATATGTGTGTGTGTGTATATATACACACATATATATGTATATGTGTGTGTGTGTATATATATGCATATCTGGAAGCAAACACTATAAAGGACTCACAGTGAATCAGGACTGTTCAAAAGGGATTAAGCAGTCATGTTTTAAAATTTTTATTGAAAAAATGTGTTCATTTAAGAGTTGGATAACTAAGGTTAACTTAAAAACTTAGGGAAGCTTAAAAACTTAGGGAAGTGGAATGACGTTTAAGTCAGAAAGAGAAAGACAAATATCACGTATCACTTATATGTGGAATCTAAAAATAAGTGGTACAAATGAACCTATTTAAAAAATAAAAATAGAGTCACAGATGTAGAAAACAAACTTACGGTTATGAAGAGGAAAAGGAGGGAGGGATAAACTGGGGGGCTGGTACTGACATATTCATACTGCTATATACAAAATAGATAAGAAGCCACTGTATAGCACAAGGACTCTACTCATTACTCCATAATGACCTATATGGGAAAAGAATCTTAAAAAGTGGATATATGTACAATTGATTCACTTTGCTGAACAGCAGAAACTAACACAACATTGTAAATCTACTATACTCCAATACAAATTGAAAAAAAAAAAACCACTAAGTGAAGTTGTTAAGTGAAAAAATGTTCCAAACTACATGCATGTACAGGTATTCACTGAATGCTTTACTGGGTGCCAGGCACTTGTAGTTTTGGGGCCACAGCAGCAAACAAGACAGAAGCCCTGCTTCTCAAAGTTCAAAAACACAGTAACACAGAGTGTCAGGGAATGATAAACTAGAAGGAAAAGGAAACTCTGCAGAGCATGTAGAAAAACTGGAACCCTCATAAACTGCTAGTGGGAATATAAAATAGTGTGGTTGCTTTGGAAAACAGACAGTGCTTCAAAAAGTTAAACATGGAGTTTAACTATATAACCCAGTAATAGCACTCCTAGTTATATATCCACGAGAACTGAAAACATATGTTCATACAAAACTTGGATACAAATGTCCATAGTAGCATTATTCATAATAGCCAAAAAAGTGGAACAACCCAAATTCCCATCAACTGATGAATTACAAATTACAGTGTGACAGGTGGGGGCTTCCCAGGTGGCACAGTGGTAAAGAACCCACCTGCCAATGCTGGAGACAATGGGGTTCGATCCCTGGGTCGGGATGATCCCCTGGAGAAGGAAATGGCTACCCACTCCAGTAGTCTTGTCTGGGAAATTCCACTGATAAGGAGCCTGGTTGGCTACATCCATGGGGTTGCAGAGTCGGACACGACTGAGCATGCACACACACCCACAGAACAGAGTATTATAAACTATAAAAAAGGGACGTGTGTGCACTAAGTCCCTTCAGTCATGTCTGGCTCTGTGCAACCCTATCGACTGTGGCTCCTCTGTCCATGGGATTCTCCACGCAAGAATCCTGGAGTGGGTGGCCATTTCCCCCTCCAGGCGATCTTCCCAACCCAGGGATTGAACCCCAGTCTGTCTTCTGCAGTGGCAGGTGGGTTCTTTACCACTGAGCCACCTGGGAAGCCCCTGAAGTACTATTTATGATACAAGATGAATGAATCGTGACAACACTGTGCTATGCAAAAGCAGCTAGACACAAAAGGTCATATATTGTGTGAGTCCATCCATTTGAAATGTCCATTTACATGAAAATGTCCAGAATAGATACACCTTTAAAGACAGTAAGTACATTTAGCGGTTTCTAGGGTGGAAGGTAGATGGAAGGGGAGGGATGAGGAACAGCTGTTAATGAGCATGGAGTTCCTTTTTGGGATGATGAAAATATTTTAGTATTACTGGCGATAAATGCACAACGGTCAATATACTAAAACCACTGACGTGGTATACTCTATTTCTGGCCATGCCACATAGGGCTTATGGGATCTTAGTTCCTGCAAGTTAGTGCAGGGTCCTCATCACTGGACTGCCAGGAAGTCTCTGAAATGATATACTTTAATAGGTTGAATTTTATTTCAATTTAAAAAAAGCTAAATAAAAAAGTAAAACAGGGTAAAAGGATAGAGAGGGAAGGGGAGGCTGCTGTTTTGGATAAGGTAGTCAGGAATGACCTTATTTTGAGCAGTGACCTGAACAATATAAAGAAGCTAACCATGTAAATCTGAGAAGTGGGAGGAGGGAGACGAGGGACATTCCAGGAGGAAAGGCAAGTAGGAAGACTCTTAAGGTAGATGCATATCTATTTTTAAGGAACAGCAAAGAGGCGAATAGTGTGGCTGCATGCAGTAGCAAGCCATGTGTAGACCCACAGTAAGGACTGGTCTTCACTCTAAATGATAGAAAGCCACCAGAGCCAGAAGCAACGACCAGATGTAAGGTTCACTTTGCTGCTAGGTGGGGAATAAACAGAGGCAGAAGGGAAGGAAGAAAATCTATTAGAGATGGCTTCTGTTAGTAATAGGTGGGTGAAAAATGCTCTGATTTGATGCACATCTAATCACAATATACACTTTAAATATCTTAAACCTGTATTTGTCAAATTATATCCCAATAAATATGGGGGGAAAAAGTGGTTGGATTCAAAATATACTCTAATGTTAGAGCCGAAGGGATTTCTAATGAACCAAATGTGCCACACAGGAGAGAGGAGTGAAGAATGAGGCTAAGGAGTTTTGCTCTGTGCAAAGGTGTAAATGGAGAGGCCACTCACTGAGATGGGGAAGCCTGAGAGAAAACGACTGGGCAGGGAAATCAGAAGTCAATTCATCTTAAATTTGAGGTGCCTACTAATCCAACTGCATCTACAAGACTGGAATTCAGTAAAACAGTCAGGCTAGAAGTATACAGTGGAGAGCCACGGCAGAAGACATTTGCCACTTTGTGAAGGGATGACTCACCAGAGGCAGACAGGAGAGTCTAGTGGTTGGGTCCTGGAGCACTTTGACATTTGGATACTTAGAAGATTTGGTACGATTTATGTCTTCTGAGAGGAGCAGCCTGTTGGAAGACAAGAATGCTCCATCTTTGTTATTCTTACAGAATCAGATGATCTGATGGATAAAAGTTCCTTCAAAGCAAGACTTGATCTCATCTCTAGATCTTTGAAGATTTCTTCCTCTTCCATTTCTTTGGAGTTAGCTCACAGAGAGTGAACCTATTGATCTACTAGGTATTCTCAGATTATTTCTTTACAAAGTGTGCTGCCTTGAGGATCTTAAGTCAGAGTACTAAAATGACAATTATACTAAACACACTAAAGTGACAATCCATGGTTTGATTTCGGGCATATTATTTCATTCCCGAAATTTTAGCTTCCCAATAAGACAACTGGGTGTGCTTTTCTTTAGATGTGCACAAATGTGGTCAGAAACAGTTCTTATTGCAGATACTTTACAGATAGGCTGTATTTTGGAGGGTCAGGGTATGGAAATCTACTCAACTCATTTGGCAAAAGTCTAAGCAAAATAACCCAACTGCCTGGGGTAGTGACACTTGTGCAGTGGGTACTACAGGTTGTACAGCTGATGTAGCACATTTAATGAACTATAATTGCTACCCTTAAAAAAAGAGGCAATAAGGTTTCCCTGATGGTTCAGTGGAAGAGAATCCACCTGCCAATGATACACAGGTTTGATCCCTGATCTGGGAGATGCCATGTGCCGTGGAGCAGATAAGCCTGTGCACCACAACTATTGAGCCTGTGTGTCCTGGAGCCTGTGCTCCACAAGAGAAGCCACTGCAGTGAGAAGCCAATGCACCACAGCTACAGAGTAGCCCCCACTCTCTGCAGGTAGAGAAAAGCCTTCGGGGCACCCAAGACCCAGCCCAGCCAAAAATAAAATAAATAAAGTCATTTGAAAAGGAGTTGGGGAGGGACAGGGAAGCCCTGTCCAAGGGGTCACAAAGAGTCGGATACAACTGAGTGACTGAACTGAACTGAGTATTATATACACTAATAAGAAACAATCTTACAATGTAGCAGTAAATGAAAAAACAATAGGTACAAAATAGAGTGTAAAGTTTGCTTAAATTTGAGTAATAAAAGACACACATACATATAAATTATATGCTTATGTATACATGGAATATCTCTAAAAGGATACACAGTTAGTTCATCAAATTGTGTTCCATGTATTTATATTAGTTACTAAAAAAAAAAAAAAAAAAAAAACCAAACCGAAATTAAAAATCTAGCCACAAAGCCTCAAATATCAGTGAGATAGGAAACAGAATAGGTAATGGTCATTAGAAAAAGAGATTCCTTCAAATAAGAAAAAGAAAAGCTTGCCCAAAGACAAATGGAGCCAAGGTTTGAAATTAGTATTTTACAAAAGAAATATACATGGCAAACACNTCAAATATCAGTGAGATAGGAAACAGAATAGGTAAGGGTCATTAGAAAAAGAGATTCCTTCAAATAAGAAAAAGAAAAGCTTGCCCAAAGACAAATGGAGCCAAGGTTTGAAATTAGTATTTTACAAAAGAAATATACATGGCAAACACATTCTTAAAACATACATCTTCCTTAGAAACTAAGCAAAACCAAATCCCATTATTTTAACCTTTAGACTGGAAACTTAAAAAACAACAAAAAAACACTTAACACTGGTACACATATATAAAACAGGAACGCTCATACTTTACTGGTGATACTTGGGTTTTAGCCTTCTAACCATACATGTATCAAAAGCCTTAAGCATGCACACAAAGGGTAAAGCATGCGCCTTTCTCTCACCCAGCAATGCCGCCTCCAAGAACTAAACATGAGCAAATAAGGCAACAAGTACAAAAGAATACATGCAACAAGGATACTACTTTATGGGTGTTGTGTTTTGCTTTTTTCCTTTACCCCTAAATAATCTACTCATAGCTTTGATTATAACAGCAAATCTTGGAAGGGAAGCCAATGTTTACCAATAAAAAATTAGTTAATACGTTACAGTATAACCAAGTAACTACTAAAACCTAAGTTTCCAAAGAATTTATAAGAGCATTTAACAGATGTTCACAGTGGGAGATGTTCACATGGGAGAAAAACGATTAGCAAAGAAAGCAGCAACTGATCTCTTTGGCTAGGGGCAAGAAATATACACCCATAGGAGCCTGGAAATACAAATACCAAAATGTTAATATTCTGGGTGATTTTTTTTTCCTACTTTCTGATTTCTCCTATGGTTGTTCTTTTATTTAGATGGGAATACCAGACCACCTGACCGGCCTCTTGGGAAACCTATATGCAGGTCAGGAAGTAACAGTTAGAACTGGACATGGAACAACAGACTGGTTCCAAATAGGAAAAGGAGTACATCAAGGCTGTATATTATCACCCTGCTTATTTAACTTATATGCAGAGTACATCATGAGAAACGCTGGGCTGGAAGAAGCACAAGCTGGAATCAAGATTGCTGGGAGAAATATCAATAACCTTAGATATGCAGATGACACCATCCTTATGGCAGAAAGTGAAGAACTAAAGAGCCTCTTGATGAAAGTGAGAGAGGAGAGTGAAAAAGTCGGCTTAAAGCTTAACATTCAGAAAACGAAGATCATGGCATCTGCTTCCATCATTTCACGGCAGACAGATGGGGCAATAGTGGAAACCAGTGGCTGACTTCATTTTTGGTGGCTCCAAAATCACTGCAGATGGTGACTGCAGCCATGAAATTAAAAGATGCTTACTCCTTGGAAGGAAAGTTATGACCAACCTAGATAGCATATTAAAAAGCAGACATTACTTTGTCAACAAAGGTCCATCTAGTCAAGGCTATGGTTTTTACAGTGGTCATGTATGGATGTTGAGAGTTGGACTATAAAGAAAGCTGAGCACAGAAGAATTGATGCTTTTGAACTGTGGTGTTGGAGAAGACTCTGGAGAGTGCCTTGGACTGCAAGGAGATCCAACCAGTCCATCCTAAAGGAAATCAGTCCTGGATGTTCATTGGAAGGACTGGTGTTGAAGCTGAAACTCCAATACTTTGGCCACCTCATGCGAAGAGCTGACTCATTTAAAAAGACCTTCATACTGGGAAAGATTGAGGGCAGGAGGAGAAGGGGATGACCGAAGATGAGATGGTTGGATGGCATCACCGACTCAATGGACAGGAGTTTGGGTAAACTCTGGGAGTTGGTGACGAACAGGGAGGCCTGGCATGCTGAGGTTCATGGGGTTGCAAAGAGTCGGACATGACTGAGCGACTGAACTGAACTGAATAAGCATGTATTGTTTTTCAACTTGGGAAATATGGTATTGGGACAGGGGGCAAAAAATGACACAAAAAATCCAGTTATATTTTTAAAATATTCTAATCTTTAAAACTATGAAGAATCATGATATCTACTAAATCTGTGTATGAAGAAAGAAAATGTGTAGGGAGATTCTTTTTTTCTAGATATAAAAATATCAAATACAAAAGGGTAGGAATTATTGCTTTATTTGAGAAACTTACTTCCAAATTACTTTTATGTATTTTAAAAAGTCATAAAGAGCATCCAAGAAAAAAACATACACAGTTTCCATAGGAATAAGGACAAAAAAATGGGGTTGATGACTGCCCCAAATGATATTTCCTAAAGGAAAAAAATGTAATATTTAACTTTTTTTTTGAGGCTAGGTAAGTGAACTACACACATCATAAATAAAATTTTCTTACTTTACAAGGAGGAAGGACTCTGATCCTGTTTTTGATGCATATTAAATACAAAAATCCATTTTTCTGATCAAGATGAGGGAAAAAACATCATTCTTCAATACTTCAGCTCATGCAATGAAATCCAAAGGTCTGTTGAATCCACCTTTTCGATTCATGTACTGCCTATGACGAGAAAATTTATTTATTAAAAAAATTGTGGGTTTGTCTTATAAAAGAAATGATCATATGCTTCAGAAATTAAACCTATAAACTAGTTCTAAAATGGCAACATCTAGGGCAAGAAGTATTCAAAGTCAAAATCTAAACAAAAGCATGGAAATATACTTTCAGTATTATTTGGGAAGATTCTACAGACTTAAAAAAAAAATCAATTGAAAATCCACATTTAAATAACACCAAACACCTACTAAGTTTAAGGAAAACAGAGGAGTTTCAAATAGGTACCTATTAAACAAATCTGATTACACATTATACTGCTGCTGCTAAGTCACTTCAGTCGTGTCCGACTCTGTGCGACCCCATAGACGGCAGCCCACCAGGCTCCCCCGTCCCTGGGATTCTCCAGGCAAGAACACTGGAGTGGGTTGCCATTTCCTTCTCCAATGCATGAAAGTGAAAAGGGAAAGTGAAGTCGCTCAGTCGCATCCGACCCTCAGCGACCCCATGAACTACAGCCTACCAGGCTCCTCCATCCTTGGGATTTTCCAGGCAGGAGTACTGGAGTGGGGTGCCATTGCCTTCTCCTACACACTGTACTAGTTCTCCCCATAAGACCTTATTTGAAGGTAATTTTATAGTGGACTGTTGATTCTAGGATTTTAACTCACAGCAGTCTCAAATCACACTATTCATATTTCTAAATTAACTGCAGTATTAGCCTAAATTAACTGAAGTGATAAAATGTAGAGAAAAAGACAATGTTTGAAGATGTCTTGACTTTTCTGTTCATGCAGTGAGATTTCAAGTATGAAGTGGTTTGTTTTGTGGTGTTAATAAAATATGCCTATACTTAACAGATAGGTATTTACAGTTGAAATCCTTACATAATCAATTTAGATAAATAATTCAGAAGGAATCTATTTTAAAACCTATAATTATAAAGAAATTGAAGTCTAAAGACTTGAGAGTATGCTATTTTGAAGAAAGAATTGCTTATAACCTAAAATATTTAAGCCAACTACCCTGTCTCTGTAATAGTTTCTGGTTCACAGGTAAATTTAAAATTATTTTAACATACAAGAATATAAACAAGGAAGATTAAATCAAGGAGCAATATGGAAACCTAACTAAAAGTAAGGGATTGTATGGAAAACTGCTACATTTCCTACAAACATGATTATCCCATAACAAATTCTTTCCCAAGCATATAATTTATATTAGTTCAAACGTAAAAATGGCAGCGATGCATACCTATACTTTCTCTTCTGAGACACATTTATGGCATAGGCATTTACAGAGCCATCCACCTTTTTCCCCTGGAGAGAAGCAAGAAACAAAAACCAAAACACACACACAAACAAACAACACACAAGAGAAAGAATATATTAAATGCCTTGATCAAAGAGCTGCATTCCACAGACCTCTTTAATGGAAGATTCATTTAAGCATGACGTAGTCCAATGACTGAAAGAATTTTCAGAACCTGATGATAACCCAGGAACTCCTAAGTGTTATAACTCTGTTCACATTTTTATAGTCACATGTAAGGAAATACCAATATTCAAATCAACAAATGCTCATATGTATTATGTGCAAGGCAGGCAGGGAAAGCGGGTAGCAGAGCCTCACCTTTTCTGGTCAGAGAATTCTTCAAAACCAAATATAAGTTATGGATATGTCCTCTAGAAAAATTCATATTCACAAAAATTTAACTTACGACCTGAACTGATGGGATTCTCAAATCAGTCACCATTCATATCTAATTCCATTTCTTGCATAGGCTTTGAAATTTTGATTTTTAAGTCAAGAATCAAGATAACAGGTACTAATGTTGTATCACTTGTACCTCAGACTTTCTTTTTCATTAATTTCTTTATGGGTCTTTTGATTCAGCAAAATGAACTCACCACTTTCTGTTCCTCATGCCTAAACTGCCTTCTCAACTCCCATCCAATCTTCAACCGTCTAGTTTTTGTGCACTCTTCAAGGCCAAGTCAAATGACTCAGCTGCTAGGAAGAGCTCTCTTCTCTAACTCCCACAGAATGTTAACTGTGCTTTCCTCACGATTCCCTCCATTTTCTACCCTCCATTTATCAAGAGTCTAATCATGATGATAATATCTACACGATCACCCTGTGTAACATCACAATGTTGTTGTTGTTTAGTCCCTAAGTCACATGCAACCCTTTACAACCCCATGGACTATAGCCTGCCAGGTTCCTCTGTCTGCGGGATTTCCCATGCAAGAATACTGGAGTGGGTTGCCATTTCATTCTCCAGGGGATCTTCCCCACCCAGAGATCAAACCCAAGTCTCCTGCGTTTAGCAGGTTGATTCTTTACCACTGAGCCACCAGGAAAGTCCATGAATCTTTTTTACTAGGTTCAGTCACTAAAGGCTAACTGATTTTTGAAAACTATTTGTAGAGTTGTATATTTTTAGCTCTCTTCTCATTTACATGTTGGAATAGAAAATTTGTCTATAAATAGACAAAACCAACTTTGAAATTTTTTAGAATGTTAAAATAGAAGGGAAAATAAGTAATTAATTTGGCATTTGAAGAGGTTCCACCATAGATTAATGATGAAATATCACAAGATACACATTACTGAAAAATACAAAGGAGCTGAGAAACTATAACTGAGAGCCCTGAAGCCAAATGCATATGAATTAACATCCTTATTGATATCATTAAAAAAACAACTGACATCATTTGTTCTTGTGGTACTCCATAATTTTTATGGAATCTGTAAATTCTCACCTAATTTTTCCTTTATAAACAAACATCTTCAGCACAGACTACATTTAAAAGTAGTGGCTCCATCTTTACATCTGATACTCAGGAATTCCAAACATAACATCAGGCAATAGTAAAACCAAAAAAAAAAAAAGAATTCTAATAAGGTCCTTCACTATTCTTCTAAAAACAGTGAAATTTAGTTGTCTCATTTTGGAAATATTTTTATTCATCCAATATACGTATTAATTAAACCAGTTTACTTACAAAACGCTCATTGAGACAGCAAATAAGGAACTGGTATATTCAAGAAAAAAACCTGATACAGAAATTGCATTAAATTTTAAAATGGGGTTCACATAGCCATTTGTGAGAATCAAAGAGCTCATTCTTAATTTTCTCACCTCAAAATAGTCATGCCTCTGGTACTCCTCTTAGGCCACACACTGTCATTTAAAAATACACAGGAATCCTACAGAATGACATCAGTTAGAAGCTCTTAGAGCTATCTGTGATTACCCCACTCCATTCATGACATAATGGAACACAAGATTAGAGGAAGTGGATTATTTCTGACACCTCTCCTCAGAGACTGCAACTTCTATTTGCAAAATGAAAAGGACTTAAAATTCTATAAAGAAAGTTTTAAAAATATATTTTCTCTACACACACACTCTCCCTGTCTATTCTTAATGGCTTCCTCTCTCTATCCTCCCTTCTCTCTCCATTCAATTTCCTCTCCCTCCATCTCCCCTTTGCTCTATTTCTCTCTACCCCATCTCCTTATCTTTCTCCCATCTCCCTCTCCACGGCCTCTCCCTCTTTTGCCTCCCCACCTCCTTATTCTTTTCAGTATGATGGTCAGGACTAGAGAACATTCAAATTCCTGTCAATCCCTCTTGAGTTATGAGATATGTATGCAGCTATGCAATGCCATCTTTATCTGGCAGCTGAATTTCATTTTGTTTCATAGCACTTCCCTTTCCTACAATCCTTTCTTTGGTTAACACTATCAGCCTGACACCTCAAGAGTCAACACTGACTACTTCCCTCCATTCCCACCACCACTAACTCTTGTTTCTGAATTGTTCTCAGTATTAAAGCCTCTCTCCTCAGGCCAGGCCTTCATCATCTTTCACTGCATGACTGGGCAGTTCTCCTAGTCTTTTGTTTGTCCTCCATGAGGTCCCAGGTCATCTTTCTAAACATACATATAATCTGTTGCTCCCTTGCTTAAAAACCATTGCTTTCTCTAGTCATCAAAATAATCAACTTAAATTCCTCAGTATGGCTAAGGATATCAGCCGACTGTGATTTGCCTCTCATCTCTATTTCTAGCCCCATCTATAGTCACCAGCCCATCAACACCCTTTCTCTAGTCACTGAATTTGAACCTCCACCAATACTCTATGCCACTTCACGCCGACAGGGCATCTCTGTCAGCTTTTCCCTCTACTTCAAATGATCTTTCTCGTCTTCTTTGTCTGATCACCTCTACTGGCCCTTTAAGATCTAATTCAAATATCCCAAGCAAATACTCCCTGAATTCCAATGGCAGCCCATAACTTCCTTCTTTTTGCTTTCAAATCCCTTCACACAGTTACTGTCTTCTAACAGAATAAACTTGAAATTACAAGTGATATTAAAAGAATATGGAAAAATGGGGCAGATCAGTTTACATTAAGAATACTTGACTGGGCTACATGTTTTACTTACTTTTGTGGAGTCAAAGGAGGCAAATCCCATTAACTTCATCATTTCTATTTCTTCCTCTGTTTTGCCCTCTAAGTCTTCCTCTACAAAAATAAATGATACATTTAAAACTCATTTTATACATAAAAAAGAGAGCTGGCAAAAGATTAATAGTTGTTCCACTTTACCAGCAGAGAATATTAAACAATTAGCTAAAGACTTGAATTTATTGAAAAATCCCTCAATTTGGATAGAATATAACTTAAGGTGCAAGGAAGAAGTGTGATCTCCATCCTCCATTGTAAGAGATTGCTTAAAAGGATATGCTTGGCATCTTTAGGAAGGACCACCTTCAACATCAGACAGTGAAGATACTTCCAAAATAGAATATTTTCATGTTTTTAATTGTCCTTCCTGTATCAAGAGCACCAAATAACGAGTAATTAGGGTACAATTAAAACAAAATCTCAAAACCTTATGCAAATGAACACGATGTACATATATATGTGTGTGTGTGCACGCGCGCGCGCTCAGTCGTGTCCGATTCTTTCACAATAGCATGGACTGTAGCCCACCAGGCTCCTCTGTCCATGGGATTTTTCACGCAAGAATACTAGAGTGGGTTGCCATTTCCTTCTCCAAGGGATTCTCCCAAACCAAGGACTGAACGTGTGTCTCCTGCATTACAGGCAGATTCTTTACCGCTGAGCCACTGAGGAAGCCCCTAATGAATACTGTCAAAAACTTAGATAGCTAAAGATTCAAAAATTATACTTAATTTTATAATTGAATTTCTAAACAAGGCTGTACATTTCCTACAGTTATTTATCTAATATTACCAGTTATCTGACGTTCTTTGCTCTTTGTTTCTTTTGTTTCTTTCTTCTCCTCATCTCTTCTTTCTTTCAGTCGAGAAGGGGAAGGAGATGTGGATCTATGTCGTCTTGGGGACCTAATATTTAATAGGGAAAGATGTCAGAAACAGAGACATACCTGGTGACTTGTGTTGATGAGCACAGATATACATGAGTGCGTGAAAGATAAATGCTGAACAAAAGCTGGATTCTAGAGAAAGGAATTTGTTCCCCAAAGCAGAACGAGGAAGAAACTTCTGCCTCAGTTCAGTTCAGTCGCTCAGTCGTATCCAACTCTTTGCGACCCCATGAACTGGAGCACGCCAGGTCTCCCTGTCCATCACCAACTTCCGGAGTTCACTCAGACTCATGTCCATCAAGTTGGTGATGCCATCCAGCCATCTCATCCTCTGTTGTCCCCCTCTCCTGCCCCAAATCCCTCCCAGCATCTGAGTCTTTTCCAATGAGTCAACTCTTCGCATGAGGTGGCCAAAGTATTGGAGTTTCAGCTTCAACACCAGTCCTTCCAATGAACACCCTGGACCTGATCTCATTTAGAATGGACTAGTTGGATCTCCTTGCAGTCCAAGGGACTCTCAAGAGCCTTCTCCAACACCACAGTTCAAAAGCATCAATTCTTCGGCGCTCAGCTTTCTTCACAGTCCAACTCTCACATCCATACATGACCACTGTAAAAACCATAGCCTTGACTACATGGACCTTTGTTGGCAAAGTAATGTCTCTGCTTTTCAATATGCTATCTAGGTTGGTTATAACTTTCTTTCCAAGGAGTAAGTGTCTTTTAATTTCATGGCTGCAATCACCATATGCAATGATTTTGGAGCCCCCAAAATAAAGTCTGACACTGTTTCCACTGTTTCCCCATCTATTTCCCATGAAGTGATGGGACTGGATGCCATAATCTTATTTTTCTGAATGTTGAGCTTTAAGCCAACTTTTTCACTCTCCTCTTTCACTTTCATCAAGAGGCTTTTTAGTTCCTCTTCACTNACCACAACTATTAAGCCTGTGCTCTAGAACCCGGGAACTGCAACCACTCAGTCCATAAGCCTTAGAACCTGTATTCTGCAACGGGAAAAGCGACTGCAATGAGAAGCCCATGCACCACAATCAGAGAAAAAGCCCGCAGAGCAACAACAAAGACCCCACGGTAGCCAAAAAATAAATAAATAAAACCATCGTGAGGCTTACAAGTTTATTCTATCAACTAATAGTTAACAAGACCCCATTAAGTCAAGTGGCATGCTACAATGAAGTTGAAGTTAGGGCTTTGAGTGCCTGGTTGACACTATGAATTACAACATTAAATCAACAGTTCATTATTTATTGAGCACATATTTTGTGCCAGGTACTGCTCTAGGCATTGAAGAAATGGCAGTAAATAAGTTTCAGCCCTAGTCAATGTATATTTTAATACATATATGTTTGAGTGGAGGAGGACAGAATGTAATTCCAGGAGAGCGTGACAGGGCAGAGGATGGGGGCTGGCAGCTGGGGAGACTACAGGTTCAGGCAGGTGGTCAGGGAATCCAAGGAGATGCTACATGACTAGAGCCCTGAGTCAACTAAGGAGCGGACCAGTTAGCTATCTGGGAAAAAGTGACTTAGGCAAAGGGAACAACGAGTCCAAAGCTCTGGAGGAAAAAACATGCTTGGCATATATGAAGAACAGCAAAAAGGGCTACGTGGCTAGGGTAATAACTGAGGGGGATAGAAGCTGGAGATGAGTTCAGAGAGCCAGTCAGAGGCCAGAGAATATAGGGCCCAGTGTCCACAGTAGAGAAGTTTGGATTTCTTCTAAGTGTGATAAAAGTCTAATGGAAAATTTTAGAGAAGGAGGTAACATGATCTAACTTGCATTTTAAAAAGATGATTTTGGCTATTGTGTGGAAAACAGAATGTACAAGAGTAAAAACAGGGAGAGCAGTTATGAAGCTACAATACAGTCCAGGCAAGGGGTAATGGTGACTTGGATTTGGGTCACAGTAGAAGAGAGGGCAAGTGTATTTTGAAGCTATATATTTAAAGGAACTTCTTACAGACAACNTGTACAAGAGTAAAAACAGGGAGAGCAGTTATGAAGCTACAATACAGTCCAGGCAAGGGGTAATGGTGACTTGGATTTGGGTCACAGTAGAAGACAGGGCAAGTATATTTTGAAGCTATATATTTAAAGGAACTTCTTACAGACAACAGGTGTGGAATGAAAGAAAGAAGAATCCAGAGTTTCGAGCTTACACAACAAATGAACAAAGGGGCTATTTATGGGCTGGAGAATACTTGGGAAGGAGGAGTCTGGGAATGAAAATTAGAGTCTAGCTGGGCCTATTCTATCTGAGATGCTATTAGGATTCTAAGAAAGATGTCACATGAAAAACTGGATACAGGAGTTAGAAACTGGTGTTAAGCCATAGGACTAGAGATCACTTAGGAGCCAGCCAAAGAGCAAAGACAAGAAAGAAGTCCAAGTACTGATCCGCCAGTCATATCAATGTGTTGAGAAAGAGAAGGATCTAGTAAAGACTTAGAGGAAGCAGCCAATTAAGTAGAAAGAAAACTGGCACAGTATGCTCTCCTGGAAGTCACAGAGAAAATCTCTAAGGAGTGAGTGAGCAGATGGGCCACGCTGCCAAGAACTTTCAGAAGACTAAAAACTACTTGATTTGGTAATGCAGGATCAGTGGTGATAGTGGCACGGCAGTTTCACTTGAGTTTATTGGAGTAAATGAATTGGAATGGAGACAGGCAAATTTTTTCGATGAGTTTTGCTTAAAAATGGTACAGGGAAATGGAGTGGGAGCTAGAGTGGAATGTGGGTCAGGGAATGGTTTAAGATGGATGATGCTGTAGCATGTTATAAGCTAAATCAGAATGATGCCGAAGAGAAAACTGACGACGCAGGAGAGGGAGGTGACGACTATATGAACAAACCCTCTGAATATGTGAGAAGGGATGGGGTCGTTACAGGAGGAGGGGATGGACTAGGATGGAAACAGACAGTTCATCCATTCTGATAAAAGTATAACACACAGCTAAGTTGCAGGTAGACTGGTAGTATTGTTGGTAGAAGATACACAGATTCTCTTCTGATTGCCTTTATTTTCTGAATAAAGAAGGAAGGAATGCCACTGGAAAAGAATAAGGGTGGGAGCACTGCCCTTGAGAAGGTATGAGAGTTACTCCAAGTGCGGGAGACGCAAGGATCACACAGCATTAAAGACCTGCTTGAAGTTGACATTTACAAACAAAACCTGCTGGGGCATATTTGGTGTTTTTCCTTAGCTGAATTTATTTGTATGGAAGCAGGCATGGAAAGCAGGGGTTTCGCTGGCAGCTCAGTGGGAAGAATCCGCCACTCCAATATACTTGCCTGGGAAATCCCATGGATAGAAGACTTAGCGGGCTATATAGTCCATGGGGTCTCAAATGAGTCAGACGTGACTTAGCAACTAAACAACAATAATTGGCATGGAGAGTATGGAAAGGAGGGATTTTAACAAGAACTGAGGACTAGCCAGGTGAATTTGACAGAGTGAAAAAGGGAAAAGAGAAATTAAGAGTATAAGCTAGGGACCAATTTCAAGACATAACATAAAATTTAAGTCAAGTAAAGAAAGAAGTAGGGATGTGGTGAGAAGATAATGGGAAAAAGTAAGAACAATGTAATGTACATTCCAGTGGGGTTAGAAAGATGTTGGGAGGTCAAATACTAGAGGGAGAGCGCTACAAAGATACATTCTGCAACTGGTGTGCTTAAAGTGGAGATTTTGAAGGGGGTGTATGAATCAGGCATACAAAAACGGAGGATATGCTTATAGGAGATAGGTACCTGAGACAGAGTGGAGCACAAGATCATGGAGGGAAGGAAGGTTCAGGAAAAGATACTAAAACCACTGAGACTCTAAGAAGAGTAGGGAGAAAGCAAACCAGCGAGCCCAGGGAGTGATGGCCATAGTCAGAGTAGTGAGTGGTGAAGAAGTATGCTTATCAAAGGAGATATCATTCAATTATGACGCGGGTGGAACAAGGTCTGGGAGCGGCAACTAGGATGGCTAAGGAATAATGAAGACGCTATTTCTCATTCATATTCTGATCATTTATCACAACTGTTAACACAAACATAAAATAATAAATCTTTCAAAACTGAAAAGTTAAAATGAGGGGAAATCTGGGAGAAAAATAACCAAATGGTTATCTAAATTAGGCTGGCAATCTGTTTCACATATAATATAGATTGCCAGTCCAGGTTTGATGCATGAGACAGGGTGCTCAGGGCTGGTGCACTGGGATGACCCTGAGGGATGGGATGGGGAGGGGGGGTTCAGGATGGGCAACATATAGAAATAAAAAGTTTAAAAAAATAATAAAAAAGAAAAACAAACAAAAAAATTAGGCTGATTTTTTTTTTAAGATAAAAATTACGATTAGGGTAGAGTTTTTAAAAAATGTAGTTCATGTCTCCTAAATGGCTGTAAAATCAACTTAAATGAGTCACACAAAGTTTTTAAAATAAATTAAGTAGAAACAAAGCTTGGGACACAGCAGCTATAAGCACCGTTTTGTGATACTTTTGTTTCCCTTATAAGCATTTGTACTGGGTGGTAATGAAAAACAATTCTTAATGTGGATGACAATCAAATCAAAAGGTCTGAGTGTCTTTCATCTAGGGTTGTAACTATAAAACAGAATCACTCTTAAGACTATGTAACAGCTTTCATTAAAGATATTAGGATATTAATAGGATAAACTTATTTATCTTAATTTCTGGATTACTGAGGGATCTTCTCATAACTCTTATCTAGACTCCAGAGGTTCAACAGTCTCATGAAAGGCTGACAAATCAGTCACCACTGAGCATGTAACCCCTTGCCCAGGAGATCACGCTACAGAAACTAAAACACAAAAAAATGCTCTTCTGAGTTGTAACATGTATCATGACTGTTACTGAAAGCATATTTTGCACTAACAGTATAAGACTATACAATTGAGTTACAACCCATACTTACTTCACCATCTTTGGCAAGCTTTCTACCACACCTCATGCTATTTCCCTCTAGTTCTTCTTTATTAATTTCNTACTGAAAGCATATTTTGCACTAACAGTATAAGACTATACAATTGAGTTACAACCCATACTTACTTCACCATCTTTGGCAAGCTTTCTACCACACCTCATGCTATTTCCCTCTAGTTCTTCTTTATTAATTTCTTGAGGCCTAGAAATATATATAAAACATGAAATCTCATAGAAAATAAGAAACTGATAATTGAAAAATAATTGTGAGTTCAAATCAACAGGAAAAAATTGCTACTAGACTCAAAATTTTGTGATATAGATGAAGATCAAAATGCAGGGATTAAATCTAGCCCATTATCTTTGCTAAATAAAAAAATTTTTAATCTTTAGTGTTTTACTTATTGCCTTGACTTCTAGAACACTTTTATAAGAGCAGCGTAAAACCAGAGAAGAGGTGGGGGAAATCTATGAGAAATTCTGCTTACTAAGAAAAAAAACTATTGAAGTCTAACTATTAAATAAAATATTAAATAAAATATAACTATTTTATATAAAATAGTTAAGATGCAACTAACTAATAAATAAAATATATAAGATGCAACCTGGTATCATCTATTATTATTGTTTCACACACAACCCAATTTTTAAGAGTAGAAAAGCCAAATCCAGCATTTAACAGAAAACTGCTGTAGAACTTTATCAATTAATCTTTACTTGGCCCTTTAAAAACCATAATCAACTAAGAGAAACAGTGTTATTTCAGTATGAAATAATAAAATGACATTATTACTAGCTTAGAATTCCAAATGATAAAAGTAATATATTCATTCATATACAGCATTTATTAAGTACCAAGATATACTGGGGCTATCATTATCTCATAAATATACTGAAACAAATACAACAAATAAAAATTAATTAAATGTAGATAAAACATGCCCTTGACATCCAAGAGCCCAGTCTAGTAGGAAGCTAGACTTAAGTAATAATATAATAATGTGGAGAGAACTAGTGTTAAGAGCATGAGGAAGGCACAGGTTTATTGCCTGGGGTTAGAGTGGGATCATCACAGAGGAAGTATTATTTGTGCCTGAGAGGGAGTTTCTTGAGGTAGAGGCCAGGGATGACCTCTATGCAGAAGAAGGCCACTCCAGGCAGAAGAACAGTAGGTAGAAAAGGACCAGAGCATGAAAGGATACCAAATGTCTGAAGAATGCAGTGCAGGCAGAACCTAAAGCAAGCATGAGAGACGAAGCAAAAGGCATTTGGGACAGACTGCTGAAGGGCCGCCCCTGCTACACTAATATGAGTTTTAAGATGAGAGCGTTCCCATGTATTTTTTCTGTTACTTAAAAAAATTTTTTTATAAAAAATTTAAAACCTGTAAAAGTAAACAGCATCATGAGCCAAATTTTTTTTTTTTTACCATCTAGGTTTAGTAATTTTGTTTTAGTTTTACTCTCAACCCACTTCTCCCCACNATCAGTCTTGAATGAATATGGAAGGACTGATGCTGAAGCTGAAACTCTAATACTTTGGCCACCTGATGCAAAGAACTGACTCATCTGAAAAGACCCTGATGCTGGGAAAGATTGAAGGTGGGAGGAGAAGGGGACGACAGAGGATGAGATAGTTGGATGGTATCACCGATGTGATGGACATGAGTTGAGTAGGCTCTGGGAGTTAGTGATGGACAAAGAAGCCTGGCGTGCTACAGTCCACGGGGTTGCAAAGAGTCAAACACACTGAGCGACTGAACTGAAGTGATATTCAGGTAAACACAACATACAAAAATCTACTCACAACCAGTAAAGCTTATAGCAAAAAACAGCTTATAGGTTGAACTGTTATATGAAGCACATTGTCGGAATTAGATCATGAAGGTGAAGGAAAAAGTCTACATAATAAAAATTCCTATCTGGATAAGTAAGAATATCTTATACAGAGCATTTAGGTATATTAGTATAAAAATGGAGTAGTTCAGCTCAAAGATCTTCTTGTATAATAATCTAAAAATCTAGTTCCAGAAGATGACAATTTAACTTACTGAGTACAGTATTTTTCAATAAAACTAATTATATGAATTTCTGTATTATATCTTTCCATTTTGAGCAACTTATAATCATAAAATTCATACTTTAACATTATCATCTCTACCTTACAAAAATATTAAAAGTTTCCCCATTATACTCTCAACAGTAATTCTTGACATTAAAAAGTTACAAGGATACCCGTAAGGGAATAAATCTATTTCACTACTTTGTTATCAAGAGCCAAATTAAACATACTTGAAAGAAGGGTGATTCAAAATTACTGCTTAAGTTTATACAATTGAATATGCAATTTTAAAGAGATTAAACATAGTGGAATTCTTTTGAGTAACCAGTAAGTTGCAGTTGGGGACTTCACTATAGCTCAGATGGTAAAGAATCTGCCTGCAATGCAGGAGACCTGGGTTCGACCCCTGGGTCAGGAAGATCTCCTGAAGAAGGAAAGGCAACCCACTCCAGTATTCTTGCCTGCAGAATTCCATGGACAGAAGAGCCTGACAGCTCACAAAGAGTCCACGAGGTCACAAAGAGTCCAACACACGCTTACTTAGGCTGAGCGATTAACACACACCCAAGATGCAGTTTAAAAAAAAACAACACGGGGTGGGGGGGACTTTAGAACAGGAAAGACTTGCGGTGGCATTTGAGCTCTGCTTCTAACTAGCTATGTGACAGGATAGTAATACTTCATGTATAAAATGGGAACAATTACCTTGATAATTTTAAAGATTATGTTACATAATAGACACTAAATGCATAATCTGGCATATTACTGGGACACTAAAGAATTTACACACTTACTTTTTCTTCTCCCCTTTATAGTTCTTAGGTTAGGAATTAGAATCTAAACTTACTTGATAAAGTAAATGCAGTATTAGGCCATATGTAAGTTAGTATGTTTTAGGACACAATTTTAGTTTACACAAACTGAGTGCCTACTACCTATCAAGTACCTAAGAGAAAAAGATGAAAAACATATGGCCCAAGAGGACCACAGATATATTCTGTACTAGAGTAACCCAGCAAGAGATAATGATGCCTTAACAAGGAAGTGGTAGCAGGTTAAAAAAAAAAAAAAGGTTTGAGAATTATCTAAGAAAAGAATATACAGGACATGGTGAATGGATGTGGAAGAAAAGAGTTTGAGGAGGAACAGGATGACCTCGAGGATTCTGCCATTTTTGTGAGGCTGGGCAAGTTATTAATGTTGATGACTGATAAGCAAATATAGGAAGAAAAAAAAATGCAGGGACTAGGACTGGAGGGGAAAGATTAAGTATTCTTTTGAATAGATGAACTGAAGCAATTTATAGATGGCAAGCTATCAGTTGGATATCTAAGTATGAAACTCAGGGAAGAGGTCAGACTGTATTCTTTCAATAAATCATAGGAATGAAGGAAACATTCAGGGACACTATGTAGAATGAAAAGATCAATGAGCCANTAGATGAACTGAAGCAATTTATAGATGGCAAGCTATCAGTTGGATATCTAAGTATGAAACTCAGGGAAGAGGTCAGACTGTATTCTTTCAATAAATCATAGGAATGAAGGAAATCATTCAGGGACACTATGTAGAATGAAAAGATCAATGAGCCAATGGCATCCTTAGGAGCTTAAGAGGTGGGCAGAGTAAGAAGCTTACAAAAGAAAATGAATGGTCAGAGAGACAGGGAAAGAATCAGGAGAGTATATATAGTATTTCTAAACTAAGTTAGTACTGTACAGAATTGAAAGAAAAAACTAACAAACCATGATATAAAACGCTAGGGAAGTTAAAATAAGACTAACATAAGATCACTAGATTTTAAAAATAGGACAATCCAAACTTTTGCTAGAAAGTTTCAGTAAAATAATAGGGGTTAAAAGACAGATTGTAGTGGGTTGAGAAAAGTCTGAAAGGTAAGAAGATAGAGACAGCAACTACAGACTACTCTGAAAAAGGTGATTTTAAGGCAGTGGGATAGTTACCATGAAGGGGACTCAGGGTACAGATGGTAGTGGGGGGATTTGTTTTGTTTTGTTAATAAGAGGTTTGACCATATTTATAAGCTGAGGGAGAACAGGAGGGGCTGAAGATACAGATTATTAAATGATAGCATAAAATTATAGGATTATGAACACAGTAGGAAGTTGGCCTGAATAGAAAGGGAGCGCCTCAACCTCTGGGACAGGACAGGAAGGAGAGGTGAGTCAACTAGAAATCTGAATAAATCTTTGCCTGATTACCTTGAATTTATATAAAAAACAACAGAGTTCCCATGGGCTTCTCGTCGTAACGCAGTCGGTAAAGAATCAGCCTGCAATGCAGGAGACTCAGGCTCGATTCCTAGGTAGGCAAGATCCCCTGGAGAAGGAAACGGCAACCCACTCCAGTATTCTTGCTGGAGAATCCCATGGACAGAGGAGCCTGGCATGCTACAGTCCACAGGATCGCAAGATCGGACATGACTTAGCGACTAAACCACCACCACCCACTGATAGTGAGGTGACTAGAGAGGAAGCTTGAACAGAGGGGCAGAGGTTTGATAAACAATTGCTGAAGCAAATTAAAAACAGTGACCAAGTAAAAGTGATATAAGGAGTCGCAAGGTACAAGCTTAGCAATGAAATATGAGTTTGCAGTGGCACCAATACAAAGTTATAGAATGTTCTGGAGCAGTACTCAGCACAAAGTAGAGGGTGTTAGAACAAAGAAGGTTCAGTTTTAGAATTTTGTAAAGTAGGACAGAAAGTTGAAGGCAACTGTGAGACAGAGCGGTTCAGATGATCTAACATGAAACCCAGGTCTGAAAGGAAGAAAAAAGGAGGCCTGAAAGACCGGCAGAAAATGGACTGGAAATCAAATAACAGTGTAAGAGGAATGAGACTATGAACCATCTAGAAAGTTATTTATAGCCTGCAAACTACTGGATTTCTGATGCTGAGAAACTCTGGTTTACAGAAAGATTCAAATGTAGCAAGTGCTTAATGATCAGCAGATAAATGTTACAGGAGTTAAGGTCAAATTACAGGGAGGCTAGTAAACAGTAATAACATGGACACATTACATTACTGAAGAAGGGTGGAAAAGCAGACAGAAATCCAGTGTCCAGGTCTTAAATGAATGTGAAAGAAACGACTGGGGGTCAGAAGAGAAAGAAGAGAGTATGAGCTCGATCAATGCAACAAGGATTTAGAAAGGGCACTGAGGTGGCTGGGCCGATGACTATCTGGCCTCCTAACCCTTTATTAGCAGGATGTGCTAAGAGAAAGTCCTCCACAGAGGGTAAATACTCTCTTCTGAGAGAGCTAAATAAAATGGGGGGAATATAGGAGAAGACACAAAGAGAAAGGTCTGGGAGAGATGGTAACAAGACAGGTCAGAGGTATCACTGGGGAGGGAAGCATGACAATGAGAGTATAGAACAAAACAGACTTAATGACCTCACCTAAGGTAAATCTAATTCATGAGAGCTGGACCACAAAAAAGGCTGAGCACCAAAGAACTGATGTCTGCGAACTGTGGTACTGGAAAAGACTCCTGAGAGCCCCTTGGACTGCAAGGAGATCAAACCAGTCAGTCCTAAAGGAAATCAACCTTGAATACTCATTAGAAGGACTGATGCTGAAGCTGCACTACTTTGGCAACCTCATGCAAGGAGTCTACTCACTGGAAGATCCTGATGCTGGCAAAGATTGAAGGCAAAAGGAGAAGGGGATGGCAGAGGATGAGATGGTTAGATAGCATCACCAACTCAATGGACATGCATTTGAATAAACTCCAGGAGATGGTGAAGGACAGGGAATTCTGGTGTGCTGCAGTCCATGTTGTCACAAAGAGTCAGACACAACTGAACGACTGAACACAACAAACTAATTCTATGAAATAATGGAATTCAACTACACTCAGCACAGTTAAATCCTAAAATACTACAATGTTTCTACACAAAGTCTGGATTTAATTTCGAATTAACAGGTGGTTCAGATGGTAGAATGTCTGCCTACAATGTGGGAGACCCGGGTTCAATCCCTGGGTCAGGAGGTTCTCCTGGAGAAGGAAATGGCAACCCACTCCAGTATTCTTGCCTGGAAAATCGCATGGACAGAGGAGCCTGGTAGTTTATAGTCAGTCTGTGGGGTTGCAAAGAGTCGAACACGACTGAGCGACTTCACTTTCTATTAAAATTTAATTTTTTTCTCATTTAATCTCCATTTGAATTTAATTCTGACCTAAAGATAATAAAAAATGTATATATTAAAATTTCCCAGATTACTGAACATATAACTGAATAATGTTAACACATTTGGCACTATTTCTGAAAAATGATCAGCGAATTTTAGCTAAATAATTGAAACTATTTTCACTTATTTCAAATCTAGGATACATTCCTATTGAGAGCATAAACCAAGGTATCTTGAAGATGTGAGCCATGTGGCCACTTTTTGCCCTCTCACAAACAGCATGGGATTTAATTTTATCTATACCCTGCTTTTCAAATGATAATTTATTCAGATATACAGGAAAAACTATTTGTCCATTTATATTTTAAAATGAAAAAAAGTGCCCTCTATTGTAATTTTAAGTCAGAAAAAATCATGGATGAAATCTGGTCAGAAATTTGGTATCTAAATTCTTTTCAATTTTATACTAAAGCAAAATATTTCAGATTAGAAATATTTATACCCATCTTACAGTCCAAAAATATAAAGCTTATCCCCTTGCATCACAGACACACCTAAATTAAGCTACTTTAAAACGGAATTTATTTTTTAAACTCTTTAAAAATTCATTAGAGAGAGCCTTAAAAGAAGTATGATTAGAGTGGTAGTATGTAATAAGCCCTGGCATCTAACGTCACATGCTGCTAGTGTCTGATGTATAATATATACTAAAACTAGCACAAAGCTGCTATACTAAAGGGGAAAATGATCTTCAAATAAAATGTTGACTGAGCAAACAAACAAATCTCAGACCCACAACTCACACAAATATAATACAAATGAATTACACAAAATTAACAAAAAAGCACTTTCTATAAACCTGCCTAGAGTGATTTTACTAAAAAATGTATTACTTTACCAGAAATGTTAACTCTCAGTTTGTTCTCCATTGAATACCTTTATAAATAAACGTAGATTTCAACAATAATTTAAATCTATAAACACTACTATAAAAACTAAGGTGTCAAAAAATTATAATTTTCAGATAAATCTATACAAATTTACAAGTAAATCTTCAAATGCTACTTTCTATTTCTTAAACGTGAATATAGTACTAAATATAATCCTACACAAGCACTAGACACTTAACTTAGAAAACTAAAACAGTAATTGTTTCACAAGTTTTAAGTCATAACTAGCAAAGATATTACATTTGCTTTGACATAAAGACTAGGACACGAAAAAGAAAACAGCAAATTTAAGAAGTATTAATAGAAAAAGAAGTTGACCTTTAAATAACACGTTGAAAGTCAAAGTCTAGTCCAAAATAGTATACTGGTATGCCTGGAGAATCCCAGGGATGGGGGAGCCTGGTGGGTTGCCATCTATGGGGTCGCACAGAGTCGGACACGACTGAAGCTACTTAGCAGCAAAGCAAATTAAAGACCACCCACATTATAGAATACTACAGAGCCACTTCGGAGAAGGCAATGGCATCCCACTCCAGTACTCTTGCCTGGAAACTCCCATGGATGGAGGAGCCTGGTAGGCTGCAGTCCCTGGGGTCACTGAGAGTTAGACACGACTGAGTGACTTCACTTTCACTTTTCAGTTTCATGCATTGGAGAAGGAAATGGCAACCCACTCCAGTGTTCTTGCCTGGAGAATCCCAGGGATGACGGAGCCCAATGGGCTGCCGTCTGTGGGTTCGCACAGAGTCGGACACGACTGAAGCGACTTAGCAGCAGCAGCCGCAGCATACAGCCACTTAAATGTTCTGAAGAGTATTCAAAGATATGGGAAGATACTCATAATATATGTGAACACAGAAAATTATCTACATGGTATGATTCTGCTTGGTATAAAAATCCTTACTGGAATTAAGGATAACTTCTATTTTCTTCATTATTATTTTTCTATGATATACATATTACTATTACAATCAGAAAGATTTTACTTAAAATCACAATTTTATCCTGTTCTTACCTGAAGGTATTAGAGAATCTTGTTCAATAATTCTTGCGGAGGCCAAATCACTGATAATATACTGTAACCTTAAATGTCTGAATACTGACACAAATGGTTTTCCTTGCTCAGTTTCAAGGAAGGTCATACCTTCAAAATCTATAAAACAAATAAAACCAAAGAAAAAAGCTTAAACTAAATAGCCATTCTTTTCAAAATTTATTAATTTATCTATTCAAACTTGGGGAGATTTAGAAAAAAAGCCCAGGAAATTAACTTTGGTCCTAACTAGACCCTTGGGCTGGGAATTCAACTGATGCTTTTCTGAGGATTGGAGCTTACAGCACATAGCCAAGCAAGGTGGGAAAGGAAGGCTTGAGAATGGTGGTCGAGGGTATGATATCTTTCCAGAATCCCTTTTCCCAGGGACTGAACACTTCAGTGGAACTCGAGCCCAAATGCCTCATTCAAGGGTCTTCACAAGACACAGAAGACCTGGAACATTTCTTGGCATCTTTCTAATTTACACTTTAGTTACAAGCGATGAACATTACCTAAAACCTTAATTCTGTACTACAATACAAAATAAGATACAAAGACAGTGTAGCTGTGAATCTGCAACACAAGGGTAGTATTTATTGTTAAAATAATTCAAAGTTATGGATTTTTTCTTCTAGGGAGAATTTAAGCTTCTTTCCAAATATACTCTCAGCTCCATTCCAATACGCTCTCATGAGTGGGAAAGGTCTGCTGCTATCAAGACCTATGGACTTGCACATAATCCTTAGCCTGTTTTCTGTTACAAGGTAAACTCACAGCAGTGGACTCAGCCTTGTTGCTATGATAGGAAATTAAAGAAATAATCCTTAAGTATAACTATGCAGAAAATTTTCTAAATTTCTATTGTTCTCTTGGTCCTGACGTATATCTGAGAAGACAAATAATTAAGATAACCTAAGAGGAATATTGGGCTTCCCCTGGGCTTTCCTGGTGGCTCAGACGATAAAGAATTTGCCTGCAATGAGGGAGACCCGGGCTCAATCCCTGGGTCAAGAAGATCCCTGGAGAAGCCAATGGCAACACATTACAGTATTCTTGCCTGGAGAATCCCATGGACAGAAGAGCCTGGTGGGCCACAATACATGGCGTCGCAGAAGAGTCAGACATGACTGAGTGACTAAACAACAACAAAGAGGAATATACTAAAATATAGTGGGCAAGGGGACTACAAGTGATCCCTTTGGTCTTATTTTCTAGGTATCTGTCACTTTTATAATTTAAAAACGGTTTGAAATAAACTTCTGAAGTCCTCTTTGAAAAACAAGGGCATCAGACATACATTCTGCCTTATGCAGTAAACGTTTCGCTGAAAAGTTTTCTTAAACTGTATACTTTTATACTACTGAGGCTGGGACAGAGAGGCAAGGGTGAGAAACCCAGAGGCAGAGGGGACCACAGTTTCCTATTCTAGTTTCTGCCACTGAGGCTACAAAGTAATTTCTCTCTTGATGAACTGTTGCAGTTAATCCAATTGGAGCTCAAGTGAGCATAAATTTATGTCAAAATTTACCTAACATCTACTGTTTCTATTGACCTTCTTTGTCTTTTTAACTTCTCACCTTCTTTATCTTATCTTTTCCAGCTTTTACTTCTGTTTTTTAACTTAAATTTTCTCCTCTCCTTTTTTCCTTTACAATTTCTTAAATCCCTCTTTAACTTCCATAACGTATAACTTAAGAAAGAAATTTAGTGTTTTATTCTTGAAGCAAATCAAGTTAGATTTTATTGCTATGGTCATTTATAAATTTTTGGTTCATGAGCTTCAAGGAAAAACAATTAGCTAGTAATCTTACTACATAATTCTAGAAAATTTATTTAAATAAGACTAAAAGAAGCATGCTGAATTTTAATATAAGAGCCTCTATTCATCAATACACCTTTAAAAGAGTTAAAAAACAATCTAAACTGAAATATAAATGGAACACATATTTGTGACAAAGAATTGGTTATCAAGAATATAAAAAGAATGCCCATAAATCAGTAAGAAAAGATGATTAAAATTCTAAAATAGGAAAAAGACCTGAACAGACATTTCACAGAAGAAGAAACATGCTGACAAACACAAAAAGAGCTGTTCAATCTCTTTAGTTTTCAAGGAAATGAAAATCAATACCACAGTATGAAATAGTTCAATAACAACAAAAAACAGGATGATATGTTGTCCAGGAGTAAGTTGAATCTGGCTTGTACTGGCTCACAGGAGCTGATGGCATGCATTTCTTTCCAACTCCACATTCAGTAGTATCATGTTAGCCTGAAATTAATCATGCTAAGAAAATTTGTTATCATTAAAATTTTTTAAAAAATGCTATAAATAAGTGATTTTTTCAGAAAGCCAGCTTACCAGCACATCACTGTGTTATGCATTCATGTTAAGACATGTGTAGAATGTCATAACATTATTTTTTAAAAGCAAGGGAAAAACAAACACAAAACTAAAGACAGTGGTTGGTGAAAGCTGAAGTGACACAACAGGAAAGCACGTGAATAGACTGAATTATTAATGTTCTAGTACTTGATTAGTTCACTGAGGTTCAATACATTATAATTTTTTAAGAAAAAGGTAATTATGCATAGGTAAAAAATGATAATGAACTAAGAAAATCATGAACTAAGGACTGTAATTTTAATCCACTTTTTTGCTCCTGATGGCCATTAAAATTTTTTTTTCTGTAATCTCTTTTATCCAACCTAAATTTTTTCAGTATAAATAAGGGATTGAGTTAGATCATTCCCAACATCCTCTCCAGCTCTAAAATTCTCTATTTATCCATAAATCAGGGTTCAATTTTAATTAAATTTCAATTAAAAAAAGTTCAGAATAACAATTTTAATCATACCTTTTTTCCTCTTAGAAAACCAGACATCTGTTTCAGTCAAAAGCTGTTTTAAAGATCCATTCCAAGAAGGCACAAGTTGAAGGAACATCCACTAGATAAAAAAAATAGGTAAGAAAAAAACCCTATAAAACTTCATCATTTTGAGTTCACATTTTCAAACTGCTTTCTTAAAACATAGTATCTAAAAATTTAATTTCCATTTTATAACCAACTGAAAGGAGTACAACTATTACATGATATGCTCATAAGCCTTAAATTCATCATGGCATTAATCGTGGTCCAAAGATAAAAACTAGAGGAGCATATAAGGAATAAGCTAATACCTGAAAAATACTTATGGTTTCAAATGCACTATCGTTTTAGTATTAAAAAGGTAAATGTTCTACACGTGTGTGTACACAGATACATATAAAATATTCTATATTATATTACAGAGTGTAGATACAATACATATATACAATATATAAAATATACTAATTTACTCAATTAACAATTAAGTTTCNCTGGAACTAATCCCCTGCGGATAGTGAGGGACGACTGTAGTGGCCATTATGCCTACTGCTTTAAAACATTTAATAGAAATGTACTGTAAAGAGGGACCATAGTTTTTATAAGCATGTATAACCCACCCACAGTCACAGAGACCACACTTTTGAAGAATTTACTAATTAGTCCAAATATAAAAGGAGCTTTTATAGCAAATTCTATTCTTTTTTTCCCCTCTTTTTTTAAATAGCTATACATTCTCTTAAGAAACCAAAGCAGTCAAATTCCCGAAAGTGGAATGAGAGGGAACACAAGCAAGGCAACTCACTTCCTCTTTACAGAATCTAGTCCATAGGTCCCTGCAGCTGTGTAATAGCCACACACAGTTTTCACATTGATTGTCTCCTTCATCGTCTCACCACACTGCTGTATTAAACCATCCTGCAAATATAAATAAGTGCTGGAAAGGCCCATTTCATACGTGAAAAATTAGTTCTGAGTATGTGCTTTCACATATTAAAAAAGAAAAAAAAAGGAAGGAAGAAAGAACACCATTAAGTGCAGCAAGCCTAAATCTTTTTTGAAAGTCCAGTAAAAATTCCTAAAAAAAAAAAAAAAAAAAAAATCCAGCAAGTATTCAACTGAATACTTGAACTGAAAAATGGAAGGGAGAGGGTAAAAGCAGTAAGAAGACAGAGATAAAAATTTCTACTCTCTTTTCTGTTCTCCTCTTTGGGACCTTTGCAAACTTAAGCAGCATTCTGTTTCACCTGTTTTTTTTTTAAATTAAGACCTTTTTACATAGTCAGACGACTATGTGACGGGCTAGGCCAAGTACACAGTATGAATCAAGAGCAAGTTTTTATTAAAGTTTAAAACACTTATCAATACCTAGAAATACACCTAAGACAAATATAGTATTGTTTTAAACTTACATTGAAATTTTAACCTAAAATGTTTAAGAAGATTTCAAATAGCTAATTTTATTTAATACAGGGAAAGAATTCTGTAATTTTCCCTCCAATTTCTGAGCTATATTCACCATGCAAGAGTATTACTGTTAAATAGCTAAGTCATAAAGATAATGCAGAAAGTGAATTTACTCAAATTTCTGCCATGCAAGAGTATTATTGTTAAATAGCCAAGTCACACAGATAATGCAGAAAGTGAATTTAGAATAAAACTGAAAAAGGATTAAAAGTTAAAAGGTATAATTATTGAAATTAAGTATCAAAAGGATTAAAACATTAAAAAGTCAAATTACCTCAGCCAATGATATTTAACAAGCTATTAACTATTATTTCAAATAAACCAGTATAAAAATGCTACATAAAAAGAAACTTAACTTTTTTAAGTGATCAAAACAAAATGTTGACTCAAATTGGGATTTTAAACTATTGTATACTCCGCCCCTTTCCTTTTAAAATCCATCTGTGCCATCAGGTCTAGTGGATAATCCCTGCTTAACCTCACCAGTATCCAGTTTCCCTCTCCATGCCTTTACCCTCATTTAGACCCTCCCGTAGATTACTGCAATAGGATTTATACTCAACTTTCCTTTCAGCTCATCCTTCACATTGATCCCAAGCATTCTTTCTAAAATACAACTTTGTCTTTCCTCGGATTAGAACTTTTCAAAAGCACTTATGCAGAGTGTTAACTTTTTAAAAGGTACTGAGGGACTTTCGTGATCTGGCCTCTGCCTCTTTTTCTCCAACCCTTCTTCTGTTCTACGCTAGATCTGTGTTTCACTCAGATTCTCTAATGCTCCATTATTTTCTCATTTCTATGTCTTAGTTTTCTACATGAAATGTTCTCTCTTCCCCTCTTTTCTTACTTCACAAGATAAACACATTTTTAGTTTTTAAGACTCAACCTCAAACACAACTTCCTTCTTTGACACTACCAGGTTAAACTGACCACTCTGCACATCCACTAAATGCTACAGAAAGTTTATCATCATATCTATAATATTGGACAGCTCTTACTTTACTTTTTGGGCCTGTATATCAACTCTTCCTCCTCGACTCTATACACATTGTATTGTGAGCTTCTTGAAGGCATGCTACTGCTGCTAAGTTGCTTCAGTCATGTCCAACTCTGTGCTACCCGACAGGCGGCACCCCACCAGGCTCCCCCGTTCCTGGGATTCTCCAGACAAGAATACCTGGAGTGGGTTGCCATTTCCTTCTCCAATGCAGGAAAGTGAAAAGTGAAAGTGAAGTCGCTCAGTTGTGTCCGACTCAGCGACCCCATGGACTGCAGCCCACCAGGCTCCTCTGTCCATGGGATTTTCCAGGCAAGAGTACTGGAGTGGGGTGCCATAAGGCATAGATATCTTTATTCACCTCTGGATCTCTATGCCTAGCTTGACACACTGCTCAATATACTTCTGTTGAATGAACAAATCTGTCATTCTATCAATAGATTATATACATTTAGGTGGTTTACACACAATTAATTCCTAAGAAAACATTTATATAGTAAGCACTCAATGTTTTCCAAACCCATGAACTATATGAATAATAAAATCATAAGCCACTTGCTTCATAATAGTCAAGATAAGTCATTATGGCACAGAAAGAAGTGAAAGTCACTCAGTCTGACTCTTTGTGACCCCATGGTCTACAGAGCCCATGGAATTCTCCAGGCCAGCATACTGGAATTGGAAGCCTTTCCCTTCACCAGGGGATCTTCCCAAGCCAGGGACTGAATAGGTCTCCTGCACTGCAGGGGGATTCTTTACCAGCAGAGCCACAAGGGAAGCCTCATTAATGCACAGAAATGTATAAATGGATTTAGACAAGTATATTTGTTTCATGTTATAGTCATTCTAAGATCTCTACATAGAAACAGCCCGCATTCATTTTACACAAATATCAAGACCCTCCTCATTTGTAGTAAAGTTTTTGGTTAAACATTTTAAATGACTTATCACAAAAGAAATACTTATATATTCATTTTAAAAATTATAAAAAGCTAAGTTTTATTATTGTTTTTGGAAGGGATGCCTTGAAACAAAGACACAAGTGTTATTATTTTTTGAGTACTGTGCATACTCACCAGTTGCAGCATACAAGCTGCTGCCAAAATGGCAATGACTCGACTTGGCTTTATTAAGACATCATCTCGATACAATGACCCAAATGCCACCTGAAGTGCTAAAAGCAAAATACACAGATAGAATGAAATAACAATTTTAGCTGTAAGAATATTATAAGAATAAGGACAGTCTTTATACACTAAGACATATGTCTAAATCTAGTATAAAAGGATAAGATGATCATCACTAATAAAACGACTGCTGCTGCTGCTAAGTCGCTTCAGTCGTGTCCGACTCTGTGCGACCCCAGAGACAGCAGCCCACCAGGCTCCCCCGTTCCTGGGATTCTCCAGGCAAGAACACTGGAGTGGGGTGCCATTTCGTCCTCCAATGCATGAAAGTGAAGAGTGAAAGTGAAGTCGCTTAGTCGTGTCTGACTCCTAGTGACCCCATGGACTGCAGCCCACCAGGCTCCTCTGTCCGTGGGATTTTCCAGGCGAGAGTCCAGAGTGGGGTGCCAATAAAACTACTGGCAATGGTTATGGACTGATGATGCTTTAATAACAATGCTATACATTTCCATCAATTCTATCAAATCATGCCGGATTCTCGTACATCTAACCTTGATATCAGTTAGTGGTCAGAATTAAGACACCCTTGGAAAGAGTTTTATGAAGATGTCCCTGAGTAGATCAATCATTAAGTACACACCAAACGACAATCTTAACCCTGGTGGTTCAGTGCTTCACTGCGGAGCATGGAATATCTCCTGGTCCTGTGAGTGAGTGCTCAGTTGTGTCCAACTCCTTGTGACCCCATAGACTGTAACCAGTAAGGCAGTCCTCTGTCTGTGGGATTTTCCTGGCAAGAATACTGGAGAGTGTTGCCATCTCCTCCTCTGGGGATCTTCCCGACCCAGGAATTGAAGCCGCATCTCCTGCGTATCCTGCCACCACAGCTATTTGAACCTGTCCATCCTTTTCTCTACTGCCATTCTCATGTGTGTCCTGCAAGGTTTGCTTTATAAATATTCTTTGCCCATGAGATTAGTATTGGGTACTTCCACTTCAGTTATCAAAGAGAGAAACAGGAGCACCAGGATAGGAGTGAGAACTATAGTCTGATCCTACCTCACTAAACTGCTCTGAGACTTAAAATAAGTCTCTTAAATCCTCCTGGCCTCAGCTTCCTCATCTAAAGACCATTATGCTCTAAAGCAATACTGACTACCTGATACATCTGCTTGTTCCCAGAAAAGATCTTTATGTATAGGGAATAATCAATGAATACTATTTACTGGCTTACTGTTTACTGGTCATACTTCTCCTTTCTTCACTCTACATCCTCTATATCCCAGGCAGATATATTTTTAAACATGAAGGAAACAGACTGATAAAGCTGACATGACTAAGTAAGATCAGGGATACACAGAACAGAATCGATATAGAGTAAATCAGTAAAAAATTATCACTGTGAGTGTTAAAAGGAGCTTTTTTCCTAGTTAACAAGGTTAGAAGAAAATACTTTCTGCTGAAAGGATAAAAAGGTTATGTTTTTATCATTTTTACATAATAGTAATTATGGTGCCAGTTACCTTCTATATCAATATTCTGGTCAGGAATCTCCAGTTCAATGGTACTCATGCTGGACTCTTTCCAAGAACCACTGAACATACTAGAAAAGTAGCCAGACTTAACAAAATGAAAAAGAAATTATGATAAAGAAACTATTAGGCTTATCAAAATACTATGTTTTTAATTAAAGAAAACGAAATTCTCATATTACTATCCGAACTGAATTCCTATGTTATTACTTGAACCAACTAAGCTTTTCACTCAGTGGAACAATTTCTGAGTATATTACATATATATGTTTTCCTTTCAATAGTATTCCAAATTCAAGCATAGAAATTATATGTTTAAATATCTCATAAACATATGACTGTACAAGATGGACACAAAATAATACACTAAGGAAGAGAGAAAAGAAACTAAAAACTGTTGAGTCCTTATTTTATCCTTTTCCCCTAACTTTTTCCATTTTTGTCAACAGAAGGCACTAAAATAAGTACCTCACTGGAATGACAGAAACATACTCCTAGGCTGGTATGACAATGAAAACTCAAAATCTGTTTCCTAGACCAAACTTAAGTTTTAACTAACAATATTCACAGTGTATCTCTTATATAATGAGACTTTCCATCAGACAGGACAAATACTCATGCAAAAGACTATTGTAAAATACAATGAGACAGAACAAGATTTAAAAGATTTTGAGTTAAGCGACTAACTTCGCTACTCAAAGAGAAAAATAAAATACTTACTTGACATAAATATATTTTGTGTAAGCTCCACTCTTCTCCTAGAGCACAAATCTTAATGTCACTGTTTTCGCCATTTAAAAATAATGTTTGATAGATATATTTGGATGTACTCTTCAGTTTTTTCCTATTAAAAGAAAAGCAAACATTATGTATGTGTAATACGGAATATTTTACTTACTTTGCATGTAACTCTAAACACTCCTTTTGCTCAATTTCTATTAAATAGAACCAATCTGCCCACGGTGTAAAAAGATAGAGATATTATACATTCAAATGTGCGTATGTATGGAAGGGCACATAAAAAACTAATAACAGTGGTTAGCTCTGGAGTACTCTATTCCCAAGAGGGGCAACAGTGGATAGAGGGGGGTGGAGTGGGAGGGAGACCTTTCACTATACACCTTTTTGCAATATTGATTTTTGAATTAAGTCAATTACCTATTCAATAAAGATAAGTCAGCATGGTGATTTTGCTTATTTCCTTGTTTAGAAATCAGCACTATGGACAACGTCAATATAGCTGCAACATAGTTCTGCAACTACAAAATAAAGAACAAGACCTACACAAGTATTTAAATTTAAATTACTTTTTAGTAATTTACATTGATCTTACTTTAGTACCAAACAACTTTTTTTAACGTAATTTATTTTTATTTTTGGCTGTGCTTGGTCTTCATTGTTGTGTGGGCTTTTCTTTTTTTTTTTTTTTTTTTTGGGGCTTTTCTTTAGCTGCGGCAAGTGGGGGCTACTTTCCAGTTATAGCGTGCAAGTTTCTTATTGTGGTGTCTTCTCTCATAGTGGACAATGGACTCTAGGACATGCAGGCTTCAGCAGATGCAACTCTGTGGCTCTAGAGCATAGACCCAGTTGCTGAGGTGCATGGGCTTAGCTACTCTGTGGCATGTGGAATCTTTCCAGACCAGGGACCGAATCCCTGTCTCTTGCATTGGCAGGTGGATTCTTTATCTTAGCCACCAGGGAAGCCCCCAAACTATTCTTAAACTCCTTAAAATGTGTTTTTCCCTAAATTAGACAAATGGTTTACAGCCTCAGACCAAAGATTTTCAAAACTATGCTGAATGGAGAAGTGTGTCTTAGGGTTTACAAAGGAGAATGAGGAGTGAATTCTCGGTATCCCATCTAACCTCAACCAGAACTGCATCACACATTATTATGCATCTGTAAATATCCTGGATTTGGGCCTAAGATTTAAAGGAAGAACTATGTAATTTTTGTTTTGACAATCTGTGATAAAGATGGTCCATCCAGTAGGTGAGGAAACGCCTAGGCAGAGGCTAATCAATATTTTTTATACTCCTGGCCAATCCTGACAGCTTTCCTAGTAAAACTTTTAAATGTAAACAAAGAAAAAAACCCATTAATCATTGATTAATGAAAAATGTAAAATTAATGATTAACTTAAAATTAATGATTATTTTTATTAAATGTAAAAAAAATCAGTAATCATCCTGACAGCGTCTTAAATCTGTGTATTGAATACCTCTTCCCAACAGACAATAAAAATTGCACATGCTTTGGTGGTAGACAGACTTGGCTTTGAGTCCCAGCTCTATAGCAGCTCAGTTACCTTACATGTGAAAAAAGGGTATAAAAATTCACTTCATTGGGTTACTGTAAGAGATAAATAAGACAAGTAGTCTCTAGTTCCTAAAAGCACTCTCCCTAGATTATATGAAGATTAAAAGTGCAGAAAGGAATAAACCCACAACAGGAAAAAGGTGAGGTTGGGCTTATCACATGATGAGAGAATTCCATGGATCTGGAAGTTAGAAAACAAACTGGAATGGAAAAGAGCAGTGAAAGCCACAGCCCAAAATGTATCAGGATCTAGAATGGAGGCTGAAGCCCTTCAGAACTGTGGGTGGGGATAGGGCTGGGAGGATGAGATCTCAAGAGAAAAAGAAGGCAGAAGTGAGGCAGAAAATGGGGAAACTTGTTCCCCTAATGACCTCCACCACTATGAACATAGAGTACAGATAACTCCTGCAAACAGAATCCAAGGTTTTTCTAGAAACAATCAGAATATATTTATCAGGAAGAATTAAGACTCTGGTGTAGGTTTTAGAGCCCCAGACAAAGCTATCTTCATCCTGGCATTTGAGCAATCTGTAACCTGTTACTTACCAACCTATTCACCAGGATTTTTAATCCTGGTTCCCAAACTGTGTTCCAAAGCACCTGGAGCACCACAGCAAACTCAGGGAGGCATGTGAAATATCCCAAACTTAAAGGAAATCACAGCAACATCATTCAGATACTATGTGATCTACGCTATTTACTTGTTTGAACCTGACTATTAAATATTACTTTAGGGCCAGAGGTGCCAAGAAAAACATTATTGAGACACGAAGGGTACTGTGAACCAATAATGTTTGGGAATCTCTGTTCTAAAACAGAGCATGTCACACCCATACACAATCATATACAACTTAGTAGACAGTCTTCCTACTCAAAGGGGAGGCTCAGTAGTAATAAATCTTGTGGGGTCCTACATGGGAAACCTTAAAAAGAAAGGGGCTAGCTTTGTGTTNCTTGTCACAGGGCAAGCAAGGCACAAAGCCCGGATCTCCGCGAAGGGCAACTGAGGCACACAGCCCGACACTCAGTGAAGGGCGACCGCATCACACAGCCTACAACTCGTTGCTAGCCGACCGCGGAACACAGTCCGGACATCGACTTAGGACGACTGTGGCACACAGCCCGGACCTTAAGTCAAGGTGACCCTGGAACACAGCACGGTTGTTGGCAGATGTTCACTGCGGCACACACCCAGGATCTCGAGGGAGTGTGATCGCGGCACACAGGTCAGACATCATCTCAGGGTGACCGCGGCACACTGCCCGGACCTCAGCACAGGGCGACCGAGACACAGCCTGAACCTCAGTGAAGGGCAACCGTGGCACACAGCCCAGAAATCTGTGTCGGGCGACAATGGCACAGTGCTCGGAACACATCCCTAGCCAACCCCGAACACAGCCCAGACCTCGACACAGGGCCACCGCGGTAAACAGGCCATACAATGGGGCAGGGCGACTGTGGCACATGNGGCCCCCAGAGCCCCTGCCCCTGCAGCAGTCCACTGCTGACCCATACCTCCTCAGGAGAAACTCAAATACAGTTCTGTCTCAGTCTCTGTGGGGTCTCTGGGTCCTATATGTACCACAACTTCTTTATTCATTCTTCTGTCAGTGAACATCTAGGTTGTTTTCATGTCCTAGCTATTGTAAATAGTGCTTCAATGAACACTGGGGTATATGGGCCTCTCAATTCTAGTTTCCTCAGAGTATATGCCCAGCAATGGGATTGCTGGGTCATATGGCAGTTCTAGTTCCAGTTTCTTAAGGAATCTCAGCACTGTTTCCATAGTGGCTGTACCAGTTTGCATCCCCACAAACAGTGTAAGACAGTTTTCTTTTCTTTGCACCATCTCCAGCATTTATTGTTTGTAGAATTTTTGATGATGCCCATTCTGACTGGTGTGAGATGATAACTCATTGTTTTTATTTGCATTTCTCTAACAATGAGTGATGTTCAGCATCTTTTCATGTGTTTATTCACTATCTGTATGTCTTCTTTGAGGAAATGTCTGTTTAGGTCTTTCGTCCACTTTTTGATTGGGTTGTTCATTTATTCTGGTATTGAGCTGTTTGAGCTGCTTGTATATTTTGGAGATTAATTCTTTGTCAATTGTTTCATTCGCTATTATTTTCCCCCATTCTGATGAGTGTCTTTTCACATTGCTTGTAGTTTTATTCATTGTCCAAAAGATTTTAAGTTTAATTAGGTCCCAATTGTTTATTTTTATTTCTGTTTTTATTTCCATTACTCTGTGAGGTGGGTCATAGAGGATCTTACTGTGATTTATATTGGAGAGTGTTCTGCCCATTCTTTCGTATAGGAGTTTTGTAGTTTTTGATCTTACATTTAGGTCTTTAATCCATTTTTTCAAGTTTCCTTGAATTTGTACTAAATAAGTATTAAAATGCCCTATCTATTTTATATGAACTAATTCAGGTAATTTTCTTAACTACTCTAGAAGGTTGCTGCTGCCAAGTTGCTTCAGTCATGTCCCACTCTGTGTGACCACAGAGATGGCAGCCCACCAGGCTTCCCCGTCCCTGGGATTCTCCAGGCAAGAACACTGGAGTGGGTTGCNTAGGCATCTTCTGCTGGTATGCTAGTATAACACACTAGATTCTGTTATACACTTTCTAATAAAGATTTGCTTTATTTGATTTTCCATTCCACTCTACTCAACGTAATTTGGAGGTCAGCAAACTTTTTCTATAAAGGTCTAGATGGTAAATATTTTCAGTTTTGCGAGCCAGACAGTCTTCAAGCTAGTTTCGCTGGCATGCCAGTGGGTGGTTTCTTGCTAGCCAGTCTCAGCCTTCCACATCTTAGCAAACTTTTCTACCATCTACAGGGCCACAACTCCTCTAACATTTGAATCTCAGCTTCGAAAAGGTGGCCCTATTCCAATCTTGTTTCTTCCTTGGATAGTCTGTCTCAGCCCTAGAAGCAGTGACCACTCCCTATGTTCTCTATTCTTGTATTTTTCAGAGATCTCTTTACTTCAATAATGTAATGGTTATATTAAATTTTCTCTACTCAAATTACTATTTCATTTCTTTCAAATGGACCCCGATATATATATTTCTATGTGTGTGTGTTAGATGCTTGCTGCTAAGTCGCTTCAGTTGTGTCTGACTCTGTGTGACCCCATAGACGGCAGCCCACCAGGCTCCCCCGTCCCTGGGATTCTCCAGGCAAGAACACTGGAGTGGGTTGCCATTTCCTTCTCCATGCAGTAAAGTGAAAAGTGAAAGTGAAGTCGCTCAGTTGTGTCCGACTCTCAGCGACCCTATGGACTACAGCCCACCAGGCTCCTCTGTCCACGGGATTTTCCAGGCAAATCCTTAGATGCTTAGTCGTGTCCAATTCTTTGCAACTCTGTGGACTGTAGTCTGCCAGGCTTCTCTGTCCATGCAATTCTCAGGCAAGAATACCGGAGTGGGTAGCCATTCCCTTCTATAGGGGATCTTCCTAACCCTGGGATAGAACCCAGGTCTCCTGCATCGCAGGCAGATTCTTTACATCTGAGCCATCAGGGAAGTCCCATATATTTTTACAGTGACATTAAATACAGTGGTCTAAATACTAATTAACTGAAAGGCAGAGACTATCCTATTGGATTTTTTTAAAACAAGACTCAACTAAATGCTGTCTACAAAATAATACTTTAAGACACAGTTAAAAGGGAATCAAAATAAAGTGGTACTGGCTATAATAATATGGATGTAAATGTCTTTATATTTTGTAAAGATAAGGGGAACCAATTCATCAAGGAGATATAATATTTACTGACTGCTTCCATACCAGGCACTGTGTACTGTATGTATTCTAACATCCGTCAAGTCCTACAAGTAAAGTATGAGCATCTCCATTTTAGTCACAAAGAAATAAGGCTATTAAGTGCAAAATACAGACTAGAACTCAGAACCTGAGCTCTTAAAACTATACTACACTAACTCTCCAAAAAGGCAACTAACAGTTTGACAGTCGGGGTCCATTTTTGTAAATATAAACATAAAACTGTATGAAAAGATTTAGAAATCAAATTACTTACAGAGGTTATTATGATACTCTTATTTTACATGTAAAGTGTAGCATAAAATTTTACTCTTTTAAAGTTTCCCTTAAAAAATTACATCTATGTGACCCACTGATAGCCTTAAAAAAAGGTAGCAACGAGACTGTTTCTGTGAAAATATATTCAACTTACAAACTACATTTTAGTTCCCAAGTAAATACTCCGTTTTTCAACTCTTCTAAAAAAAAGGTTAATCAAGCTGCCTTACACATATCCACAGTCAACGACTTTGAGTGCTAGAGACGCTAAAAAGACTCTGCTGCCATAACAAATGTATACACTACTGATAAATTTCACCTTTACAGTTAAAAAGAGCTCCTATATGTAACCATTTCCCTTCCGCTGTGGGACAACAAGGGTGCCCATTTCAGGGCCTGAGTGTACGTGTCTCTTACTATTCAAGGCATCCGGATGCAAAACAACTTAATTCTACTTCCACCCACTCAAGAGAGGACCAAGGTGTATTATGGAAGGCCGGCTGGCTGGCCCTGTCTAAGGTTTAACGAGGCGCAAGCCTTGGCTTGGCCTTTCTCAGTCTCATCTTGGGGCGGTAGAACCACCCTGGCGGCGCCTGCGGTTTACAAGCCAGACCACGGGGCGTCTCCCCAGGTGCACCCCATCCGGCCCGCCTCGGACCGGCTCCCAGGTCTACCCCGTCAAAGGCACGTCCGGCTCGTCACAGGCTAGGGAGCGCCGCAGCCCCCGAAACCCCAGGGCTCATCCCCAGGCCAGGCCGCGGGAGCCGCCCAACAGGTGCGAGCGCGGGCAGAGCGGGCGTGTCCCCCTCCCCGGCCCGTACCTTCGAGGGGTGTTGAGAAGCCGCTGCTGCTCGTCCCCTTCCTCCTCATCCTCGTCGGTCTCGGAATCGGGGTTACAGTAGCAGAAGGTCCCGCTGTTCCGCTTGCGCTTGTGATTGCCCGGACAGTAACAGAAGCCATGGCCGGGCGCGTCGCCACCAGTCTCCGGCCTCCGGGCGGAGCCCCCAGCTCCAGAAGCCGGCTCCGGCTGGGCTCGGGCTCGCCCCGGGTGGCGCAGCACCCGGCTGCTCAGCGAGCCCATGGGTCACAGCTCCCCGAGACGGCAGGGAGCGCACCTCAGGGAGCCCAACGCAGACGCTCTCCCGCCATCGCCCGGGCACCACCGCCAGCCTCCACGGAGCCCGAGTTGCCTACACCGCCACCTTCTCACTTGCGGCCACGACCGTTGCAGCGGACGCCACAGCCTCCATCCTCCGCCCCGCCCGCTGCGTCTAGCCACCCCTAGCGCGCGGACCGCAGGACCTCACCCCGTCGCTTTTGCAACAAAGCGCGTAATGTAGGGCGCATGCGCTCGGCGAGCCTCCGGAAGGGGCGGGGGAAAGCGCGCATGGAAAGCACAGGTGGAGCCTGCGCAGAATGGCTTGAGGGCGGGAGCCGAACCGCGCGTGTGCTGTCCCGTGGCTGATCTCTCCAACAATCCTGAGTTGCAGGCAGAGCTGCCCTTTAGCTGTAGTTTGGACATACCTTTGTGTTAGCAAGACCGGCAATCCTAGCTCATTCGTTCTTTCTGCAAAGATTCCCTAAACTCTAGATGTCTTCTGGGCCCTGTAATCTGCACGGGGCAAAAAAGACATTGCTGTTTGGTGGTCTTTTTTGGAGAAGCTCATGGAAAAGAAATGCAGAAAAGCAAAATGGCTGTCTGGGGAGGCCTTGCAAATAGCTGTGAAAAGAAGAGAAGCGAAAAGCAAAGGAGAGAAGGAAAGACAGAAGCATCTGAATGCAGAGTTCCAAAGAATAGCAAGGAGAGATAAGAAGCCTTCCTCCGTGATGAATGCAAAGAAATAAGGAAAACAACAGAATGGGAAAGACTAGAGATCTCTTCAAGAAAATGAGAGATACCAAGGGAACATTTCATGCAAAGGTGGGCTCGATAAAGGACAGAAATGGTATGGACCGAACAGAAGCAAAAGATATTAAGAAGAGGTGGCAAGAATACACAGAAGAACTGTACAAGAAGGATCTTCACGACCAAGATAATCACGATGGTGTGATCACTCACCAAGAGCCAGACATCCTGGAATGTGAAGTCAAGTGGGCCTTAGAAAGCATCACTACAAACAAAGCTAGTGGAGGTGATGGAATTCCAGTTGAGCTATTTCAAATCCTGAAAGATGACGCTGTGAAAGTGCTGCATTCAATATGCCAGCAAATGTGGAAAACTCAGCAGTGACCACAGGACTGGAAAAGGTCGATTTTCATTCCAAGTCCAAAGAAGGGCAATGCCAAAGAATGCTCAAACTACCACACAATTGCACTCATCTCACAAGCTAGCAAAGTAATGCTCAAAATTCTCCAAGCCAGGCTTCATCAATACATGAACTGTGAACT
>SJYV01010296.1:423692-495308 GCA_006410875.1 Neotragus pygmaeus | reverse complement strand
TTTGTTGTTTTCTGCCAAATATCAACATAAATCAACCATTGGTATACATATGTCCCTTCCCAGCCCTTGGGTTTGTTAAGCGGCACCTCTCACCTGGTCTTAAACTGATTACGGCGAGTCATTCCCAGGACTCTTTTCCTTCTCTCCCAGCGTAAGTGGGATGTCTTAATAGGCTCCATACTGGGTCTGTCAAGGTTTAAAGTGCCTGCTGGAGGTCCAAGAAAAACTTACAGGTATCTGAGCAAAAATTAAAGTTGTATACCTAGAGTATGTAGCCATTGTAATGGACCCTGGGCAGTCAGCTTTCATTCTCTTATTACCTTCTGCTAGTTTTAAAATGAAATGTTTATAATAACAGTGAAAGTGGAAGTCGCTCCGGTGTGACTCTTTGTGACCCCATGGACTATACAGTCCGTGGAATTCTCCAGGCCAGAATACTGGAGCGGGTGTCCTTTCCCTCCTCCAGTGGATCTTCCCAACTCAGGGATCAAACCCAGGTCTCCAGCATTGCAGGTGAATTCCTTACCAGCTGAGCCACAGGGAAGCCCTTATAATGACAGTATTTGTGACAGTATTTATAATGAAATACTATAAATGGAATATTTTAAATGAATTACTTTAATATGATAAATACCTATGGACCCATAGGTCCATGTAACTTAAATTTTAGTAAAAACTTCAGTATATTTTACTATCTTTGACTTATTCAAGTAGAACAATACAGATAGGCAGAAACCCCCTTCCCTCTACACTGTCCTCAGAATGGTTAGATCATTATTCTCATGCATGTTTTAATATGTGTACCCATAGCAATATATTTTCTTTTGCGTGTTTAGACATGTAATTTAATGGAATCATTCATACCTATCATTCTGCACCTTTCTTCTCTCTCAAAATTATACTTTTGAGATTTAATCAGCTGACCAATCTCTAGTTAATTTTCACTACTCATTGTATGACTAACCCAAAATTTCTTTATCTTTTCCTTCACTGAGGGAGTTAGGTTGTTTCTACTTTAATGCACATAAGAGCAACAGTGAATACCATGTGCAGAGATTCCCTAAATAGAACCCCAGAAGTGAATTTGCTGGGAACTTAATATTATCTATTGCCAAATTGCTCTCTGAAATGATTGCACTAGTTTATACTCCCATCACTGGTATATGTAACTTAGGGTCCCAGTGTACTCATTCAGAAATATGAACTGAGAGAGGCTGGCTGAGGTAGCTTAGAAGGGAAATGGAGAAGGGAGGAGCAGATCCCCTGCTGTGCCTCCAGAATACCTTTTGTCAGCACAAAAGGATACACATGAACAGTTGTGGGCCACTACAAGACAGCAAGCATAGGATCATCTTAGATCCCGTCTAAAAGGACTGGGTGGCATGACTGACTTTAGCACAGAGCCCGAGTTTCTAGGGACTGAAAAGGAGAACTGCATTTGCTTTGCCAAAGGAACCAAAGATGAGCAGTATATTGACGATGGAGTTGTAAAGGAACTGAGTGTCTTTAATAATTAGCTTTAAACATCTGATAGCATCACACAGCATTGATTGCCTACCATCACAGCACTAGTAGGTAAAAAGTTTCCTGTTTCCATTTACTCTCCTTCCTGCTAGGTTGGGAAGCGGAGGTCTACAAGGAAGCCACGGTGAAAAAAGCAGCCCACCAGATCACTGTCTCCAAATGCCAGCTTCCTGCTGGCAATAAACCAGAGCTCAACCAGGGGAGAAGCCTCAACTGTAAATGAAGTTGGGAATTTTAACTGAAAACATTCATTACTGAAATGACATTACTTTATGACCTGCACAGTAGGACTTTTAAAAACCTACGAATGACCAGAAAATTCACGCCCCTATCCTCTATCTAGAATTTTCATCTAAAGACAGGAGAAGAATTAGACCCAGTGAATAAATGTAAATGTACAGTGGGAGAAAAAAACTAAGTTGCTTCCTAAGCATATTACAAAGTCGTGCTTGTTCAACTTAACAATCATTCCCCCCAGGGTGGCTTTACCGCCTCTCTAGAAAGCTTCCTATCAATATATACAACTTGTTTTAAAATTCTGGCTATGTCATATATTGGGTTGGCCAAAAGTCCATTCAAATATTTCTGTAACACTTTATGGGAAAACCTCAATGAACTCTTTTGGCCAACCAATGTAAATTAAAGATAAAATCACCAAAAATTTGGAGTGCTTCCAAAGCTAAATAAAGTTGACCTGGAGATTGCATGCTCTGCTAGGTAGGTATTGAAGCAGCAATACTACTTCCTATAATTAACTGCAATGACTAAATATTCACATAAATAGCTTTCACCAATAGTCAAGCACTTGCAGTAGGCAAGAAGAAACAAATCCCTATATTTCACCCATCAAAATACAATAAATATTACAGAATGAACAAAGAAGACAAATGTTCTTATTTAATATGGATGTTCTACTTAGTAGAACTGAGAGCATCACTCATTTCTAGAGATAAATTAAATATACTATTTTCTATCATTAAGTAGAGTTTGGTATATGTGAACATTAGTTTTACAGCTGTAAGGGTAAATATGTTATTTTCCTTAATGCTGTACTTTCTAATAGAAGTTGACTAACATAAATCCTTCTAAAAGATCTTACTTCAGAATCCAGGATGAAAAAACTCACAAGCAGAAAAGTCAAACAGAGAAAGCGTATACCTCATTTGAAAGACACCATATTTTATTAGAATTATTTTTCTGTGTTGTATGCAAACTGATTTTTTAAATTAAATCCAAGTACACCTTTACAATAATTCTAGAGTTGAAAGGCACAGTGCAAGTGTAAATCAACAAAATGCAAGTATTCAAATCAACAAAATTAAAAATGATATTAAAAATTATTTTTAGCACAGAAATTTGTAAATTCAGAGCACTACGCCATCACCAGAATATGCAATTTGACACTTAATTTTTTCACATTCATCTTCAAGTTGGCTTAAGACCATTATTATTATTATTATTATTAACCCTAATATTGTGGAATGTTCAGCATTTATGTTTGATAGTCAGACATATATGATCTGTATAACCACAGAGTTGAATTTGTTCAGACAAGTCAGTGAGTTTGTTATACTTCAACCTGGAGAGTCTAACTGACCTTAATGTAAGATGTGATGGAGGGAGTCTCCAATGCTGAACTTAGTACTAAGATCAACTAGCACTTTATATGAAAACCTAAACAAAGCAGATGTGTAGATGCTTTGAAACAATGACTATGTAAAATAGAAAAACAGATAGCTACTCTTACTAACTAGACGCTGACAATTTCAAATCAAGAAATTACTAGCCACTCTTAATAATAGAATGAGGGAATAAAAGAGATTTTAGAACAGTCTTCCAGTCTTCCACTTCAATAGTTTTCTCCAAAAAGAAAATATGAAATAATGTAATATATCCCAATTTCTGTGAAACACAAACAGGAAGAGATCTGTTGAAAACATGGAGCACACTCTTATTTCTAATTTGAAATCTCCTTTTAGGTTTTATGAGCTTTGAAATGCAAGTACAGCTTTAAAGCATCATAGTGGGTAATTATAGATGAATAATAATGCAGTCTATATCCTAGGAGGCATCTGTAGGCGTTTTAATTGGAAATAAGCATTCTGAGATAATGCTAATAGCAGTGTAGAAAAATTGAGTTAAAAAGAATTCAAAGTGTAGGGAATCTTCCTGGGCTTTCTGGATTTTATTTTAATCATCTCCTCCACAGAGAATGAGCAGCACCTTCCTGTAGTCTCCAGATGTGTCNTAGACAAAATGTACACATTCTACTCACTGTTCTGGTCCTTAATTTGTTTGTTTAATAATTCTTCCCGGAGACAATTCCATGCCATTTCATAAAGAGCTGCCTTGATATTTTCCAAGGCAGTGTAATATTCTGTTGTGGGGACACACCTCTTTGACTGGTCCCCTGTTGATGCACAGGCTTCCCTGGTGGCTCAGATGGTAAAGAATGTGCCTGGAGTGCAGGAGACCTTGGTTCGATCCCTGTGTCAGGAAGATCCTCTGGAGAAAGGAATGACTACCCACTCCAGTATGCCTGGAGAAGTCCTTGGACAGAGGAGCTTGACAGGCTACAGTCCATGGGATTAAAAAGAGTCAGGCACGACCAAGTAACTAACATTTCACACTTCACGGTAGATGGAGATTCAGAATATTTCCAATACTTTCAACTATAGGCTAGGGAACAAGGAGAGCCTTTGTATCTCCATCACTGGGTATGTATGTGGGGAGATGCAGACCCTTGCTTCTTAAACTGCTCCAGGGCGAGTAGCTGGGCATCAACTGAGAGCTTGGTTAGAACTGCAGCATCACAGACCCCACCCTAGACCTGCTGGATCAGGATCTGAGTCTTTAAAAGATGCCCAGGGGATTTGTATGCATATTAAAGTTTAAGAAGCACTGGTTGGAAAGACAGAGTCCCCAAAGTGAAATTGCTGGGTCAAGACATAGGTACATTTGTAAGTTTTGACAGGTACAGAAAAACTGACATCTGCAGAGTTTGATGTGATACATAATTCTTTTCACCTGCAGTGCATAAGCATCTGGGGAGAATAAAAAAATCCATATCCAGCAGTGCAAAATATGGGGAGTAGAATTCTGTGGGTCTGGTGTGAGCTTGGAATCTGCACTGTGTACACTGTCTGGGTGATTTATATCTTTCCAGGTTTGGGGAAACTGGCCTAATTACATGCCCAACCTTTGACTCTAGAGGCTTCTTTAGGGCTCTTGGACATTCTGACCAGAAGGATCTTTTAACTCTCCACCCAGTGACAGCCAACTCAAATGCCTACAAGACCTGGGTGGATAGTGCTCGTGGCTAAAGTGTGCCAGTTTATAGTAGGTCTGGTTTTTACTGACATCGAAGTAACAAAAAAATTAGAAAGCATGCACTCCAAGCCAGACAAATTTGGGCTGAAGTCGGGTCCACAGTCCATGAGTCTGTGACCTTTGGCACCTGTCTCTTATACACATCTCAGAGAAACAGGCTTCAAAATAGAATATACAGCTCAAAGTCGCCTGGGTTAGCTTTTCCAGTCTTGCCCAGATTTTTCTAGGAGAGGGTTTTTTTTTTAAATGATATTTGTTACTTTTTTATTACAAAAGAACACTTGTTCAATGTAGAAAATAAAGACATAAAAGAATATAAAAATCATCCATAATTCCAACATCTAGAGATTACTATGTCTAACATTTTAGTTTTTGTATATCCTTTCTTTTTTCTATGCATATAGATTCCTACATGATGAGACTGTAGTATTCGTCTGTATTCTGCTTTTTTACTTAATACTGCTGATTTTCCATTATTAAATATTCCTCCACATCATCATTCCTTAATGGTTACAGAGTGTTCCATTTTACATAGGTAAAATAATTTCTTTGATCTCCCCCCATTGACTTAGCGACTTCACTTTCTCTTTTCACTTGCATGCATTGGAAAAGGAAATGGCAGCCCACCCCAGTGTTCTTGCCTGGAGAATCCCAGGGATGGGGGAGCCTGGTGGGCTGCCGTCTATGGGGTCGCACAGAGTTGGACACGACTGAAGTGACTTAGCAGCAGCAGCAGCAGCATTGGGTATTTATGTTGTTTCCAATTTTTCACTACTAAAAACACTGCTGTAATAAACAGACATTTTTGTACATTTTCTTAATACTTTATTCAGAATAAATTTTCATAAAATGGGAATTGCCAGATTAATGATTGTGCATTTTCCTTTAATATGGTTTGCAAAATAGCCTTCTAGAAAGGAGAAATAATTTTTTACGTAGAATTTTTCATGGTCTAAATAATAGATCAGTTTTTGTTAGTGCTTCATGGGTGACTAAAAAAGATGGGATTGGATTCAAAGTTTAATGTTTATTAGTTAAACCTTAATACACTCTTGTTGATACTTTACCTTATTGATCTGTTAAAAGATAAGGATGTGTTCAACGTATCCAGAAAATTATCCCCATCAACATCTTCTTCTGAAGTCTTAAGTTTCTTATTTGTATATTTGAATGCAATACTGTTTGGCACCTAAAGTTTCGTGGTAATTTAATTTCGGTTGTAATGTGTAGCTTTTATCAATATACAGTGATCCACTTTTTCTGTTTAATGCTTCTCCCCCTTAAATTCTTTTTTTTTTCTTTCTGGCCATGCTGCACAACGCGAGGGACTGCAACTAGGGACTGAGCTCGTGCTCCTTGCACCGGGAGCCCAGAGTCAACCACTGGACTGCCAGGGAAGTCCTGAATTCTTTTTACTTACAGTATAACCCCTGCTTTTCTTTTATTTGCCTAATGTTCTTTTCTCTGGCTTTTTTTTTTTTTAAGCTTCTTACATATCACTGTATTTCGGCTGTTCTTTACAAACAGCATGCAGTAGGATTTTGTATCTTTACCTAATCTGGGAATTTATTTATTATCATAACTTATGTTTTTAACCTCATTTCTGTCTTTTTTTAAATTATTTACATATTTTCTATCTCTATCCTGCTCCTTTTGGCAATTGTTATTGAATGGGCCATCTAGTCTTTACCTTTAGACTTTCCAGTGTTGTTATGATATGAGTGTGTGTAAACACATATATTTGCATATTTATACATATACAAACACATAATGTAAATATATTTGTTGGGCTGTTTTCCCAAGTCAATATTTTTTACGCCATCATTTTAGGGTCTGTGTAGTATTCCATTGTATGGACTTTCCATAATTTGAGTCATCCCCTATTAGTTAATAAAAATGAAAATAATATGTAATAAACTCTGTAACCACTAAGCAAGAATTTCCTGTTCCCCTCTTTCTCCAGCCCCTTATAACCTCTAGTGTACTTTCTGTCACTATGAATTTACCTAGTCTAAATATTTCATGTAAGTAGAATCATGTACAGTATTTGTCCTTTTGTGTCTGGTTTATTTCACTTAGCATGTTTCCAGAGCTCATCCAAGTGTCAGAAACTATTCATTTTATGTATGTATTTGCTGCTAAGTCAATTCAGTCGTGTCCAACTCTGTGCAACCCCATAGACAGCAGCCCACCAGGCTCCCCTGTCCCTGGGATTCTCCAGGCAAGAACACTGGAGTGGGTTGCCATTTCCTTCTCCAATGCAGGAAAGTGAAAAGTGAAAGTGAAGTCACTCAGTCGTGTCCGACTCTTGGCGACCCCATGGACTGCAGCCTACCAGGCTCCTCTATCCATGGGATTTTCCAGGCAAGAGTACTGGAGTGGGGTGCCATTGCCTTCTCCAATGTATGTATCTACCACATTGTAAACATTCATCTGTTAATGGACCCTTGGGTTGTTTTCACTTTTTGGTTACCATGAATAATGTTTACATTGGTGCACAACCTCGTTTTCATTTCTTTTGAGTATATACACTTGGGAGTGGAATTGCTGGGTCATGTGGTGATTCTATGTTTAATTACTTGAGGAAGTACCAAGCTGTTTTCCACAGTGGCTGCACCATTTTACATTCACTCCAGCAATACACAAGGTTCCAATTTGTCCACGTTGTCACCAACACTTGTTAATTTCACTTCTGTTTTAATTATAGCCATCTTAGTAGGTATGAAGATATTCAAACCCTCCGTGATTTTTTAATTGGATTGTTTGTCTCTTTGTTATTGTGTTGTAGGAGTTCTTTATGTATTCTGGATAGTAAACTCTTATTAGATATGATTTGAAATATTTTCTCCCACTCTATGCATTAGTGCACCTTTATCTTATTATTTCCCCTAAAGAAGTTCTTAAACATTGTTGCTGCTGCTGCTGCTGCTGCTACTGTTGCTGCTGCTAAGTCGCTTCAGTCGTGTCCGACTCTGTGCAACCCCGTAGACAGCAGCCCACCAGGCTCCCCCGTCCCTGGGATTCTCCAGGCAAGAACACTGGAGTGGGTTGCCATTTCCTTCTCCAATGCGTGAAAGTGAAAAGTGAAAGTGAAGTCGCTCAGTCGTGTCTGACTCTCAGCAACCCCATGGACTGCAGCCTTCCAGGCTCCTCCATCCATGGGATTTTCCAGGCAAGAGTACTGGAGTGGGGTGCCATTGCCTTCTCCCTCTTAAACACTAACAATAGCTAAATAAGAGGTATAGTTTATTTTTTAAACATTTATTGCCAAATTGCCTTCTAGGAAAGTTAGACTAGTTTACAGTGCTTCTGTAATAGATGGTGAGTTTCCCCCAAGCCTTTCTCAATGCTGGTTATGATCTCTTTAAACTTTGTTAAGGTATTTAGTGAAAAATGATGATCCATTCTTATTTGTAATCTATTATGTATTAGTGAAATTAAACATTGTCCATAATAGTGTCCATTTTGTGTTTCATCTTTCATAGAGCTCATGTTTTCTTTTTGTCCAAGTTTTCCTTTTGGATTTTTTTTTCTTTTTCTTAGTAATTTGTATAAGCTCTTCAGATAGGGATATTAACCCTATATTATATGTTACAAATATTTTCCCATAGCTTCATTTACGGTCATCCTTGAATCTTACAATTGTTTTACTTACAGCTAGCTATATTTCAGCACTGCAAAATAAAATGACCTCACAGATTGTACAGAAATAGAAACAAGTTTCTGAATGCCTTGTAGACATAGTTAGAAACTCTGCAGTTCAAATCACCCAGTAGCTACAACTCTCCAAGCTATGAGTAGGATTCAGAATATTTAATTCACAGATCAAATCTTGACTTGAAATTTACTGTGCTGGCAACACCAGCTTCTAGGGACATGAGTCTTGGTTTCATATTTCATATTCCTTCTGGTTTCCTCAAAGGCAAAATCCCAGTAATGAGGGGTTTTGAGAAGTGTCAATCATTTCTCATTACTCTCCACACCATGTTCGGACGAGAAGTCTGGTGCCAGGTAAAGAACAGCAATCCAGGATAACCGTCCTGTTTTCCCTTATTTTCAGCAGACCTCAGCTGGCCCAGAATGAGGTTCTGGATGACTGATTCAGTAGCTTACTTTTTATTTTAAGCAGGTAGAAATGGAAATTGTGCTCTTAAGACCATTCATTAAAATATAATCTTTCTCTGTCTGGGATCCACATGAAATAATTACTATATTTAGAAGGCAGATATTTTCAGCTTCTAACCAGGCAGAAAGATTCACATCCATGTGAAAGGAGAGAGACTGGAAATATTTGAGAGCACCATCTTTAAAGGAAAGGATATCTGACAAGAAGGAGATGATAGGAAGTGTCTAAATACCTAGGTCAGAACCTGCTCCTTTCATCAGCATTTTCCCCTGGCTCCCATGACCCACCTTGATGAAGGAGTACAGAGACTTTCCATAGAGTCTCTTGAAGTTTGCCCGGATGTCCAACATGTCAATCTCCGCTCGAGAAACCATCACTCTGATAAGGGTGTCGTCATCGGTGCCCAAGCCCTAAGGAAGAAACCAGATCCCTGCATAGAGAGCTGAGCTGGTTTTCAGACAGGGCCCTTCGTTAGTCTATCAAGGCAAGACTATGTATCAGTCTTCCATTGACGTCCTTTGGTCTACATCCTTAGGGGCCTGTGGAATGTGGCTCCTCCTCACAGAGCTCAAGGCTTTCTCCAACTTATTTTTTCAGTCCTCTGTGTGCCAACCAGAGCAGACCACCCTCTGCCCTTCTAGAGACATACCCTGTGTTCTCCAGTCCGCCTGCCTCACCTACAGTGATCCACCCACCCTGTCATCCTTCCCTTCGCAGCTTCATCATCCTTCCTACCATGTAAAATCCTCTGATGTAAAACTTCCTTTAAGGCTCTGCTTAAATATACCAATTCCTTATAAATTCGTTTTTGATCCTCACCCTCAAACAAATATTTTTTTTAAATACCCTTTCCTTTGTGTCCTTATGATATTTGGATCCTCAGTGACTGTCTTACATTCTGTTTTGTTCTTATGGTGTTTTGCACATACCTGCCTTCCTGTCAAGGCTAGAAGTTCTCTGAGAGCAAGGACAGATTTTGATTTCTCTTGGCCCTCAGCAAGAGTGCTTGCACAGAGTACTATTCATGGTTAGGAGTTGGGGCTCTGAAGCCGGTCTGCCAGGGTTGGCATTCCTGTCCATTAGGGCCCTGAGCAAATTGCTTAGCCACTTTATGCCTCAGTTTTCTCATCTATAACATGGAAGTTGGTAATGGTACCTGCCCCCTAGAGCTGTTGTGGGGATACAATTATACATATAAAGCATTAGGAAGAGTGATCACACATTATATAAGTACTCAATACATATTGTCTAGCATTATTATTAGCAAGCACTCAGTGAAGTATTTGAAGAACTGAACTGACTAGCTCAAGCTGATTTTGGCTACTTTGTGTGGGGTATGTAAATAAGCATATGAAGGTGGACATATAAGACCCTCAGAGCCATTCAGACGCCAACAACAAGGCCATTTACCTTCATGGATTTATAAAGCCTTTCAGCAAAATATGCAGATTTGTTCCTCATGCACTTTACTGTCAAGAGAATTAAAAAAAAAATGAAAAAATTAAAGATAAAGTCTACGAGAAAAAAGTGACAGTTGTTCTCATCGTTTCTACAAGGTCTGAAACAGTATCTCTTGATTGTTTTGTTGGAAAAATGTAGCCAACAATGTTTTATGAGCATAGAATATGCTAAATGCATTTTCACAGGTGGAAAGAACCCTCAATTTATTGTCAAGTTTCTGAAGAAATACTTAATAAAGGCCATTAAAGCGAAGGCACCAAAAAATTTCAAACAGATTATTGTTATCTGTACCATATGAAATAGTTATTAGTTCTAACCATTCACAGACTTGTAAGAAGCAGCTAGTATGGGATTACCTTTCCATGTATTGAGATATAAAGGCACAAAGGATATAAAAATATATAAAGTCACATGGTACAATAACAATCAGGCTGTATATAGCATTTCTCACTTAAAATTCTGGCTCGCATACCATGAGTGCTTTTAAAAAATTTTTATCCCTGAAAAAAAATTTCTACAACCCATGATGTCAAATTGAGAACAAGGAGGAAAGCCTGTAAACATTTGTTTCTCCACGCCCCATTTCCTACCAGCTTACCTATGGCCAGCAGAGCATCTTCAAAGCTGCCAGATGTTTCAGATTTAATACTCTGTTCAATATCCTTTTGTGCTATCCTTTTGTATTCATCAAACACTAAAAACGATAACAAAATGAAATTATAAAAAATAAAAAAATAATAGAGGAAACTAAAATGTTTAAGAGAAAGAACATTTTTAACTAGACTTTACTGGTTATTCTCTGCCATTTTTTAAGAGGAAACTAGTTAGCAATGTGGGTGAGAACCAGGGTGCCTATGACAAGTGGAATGGGCCAGAGGAGATGTGGAAGGAATGTCGTGAATCTTGGAAGACATAAGGCAAGTCATTTCCCTTCTGTGGGAATCTGTTTTCACCAAATAAAGTGGAGATTTATGAGTGGAGTGTATCTGGAAAGATACACTTTCTTTTCTCATTCTTTCTTTAATAAGCAGAGTGTGTCTCTTCTTTAATTTTTGCCTTGGCAATCACCTGTATATTCATCTTCCTTTCAGCTCATCAAAACTAGAGCAATTCCTATTTATGTCAAGACATGGAAGCAGCTAAATGTTCATCAACAAGTAAATGGATAAAGAAGATGTGATATATTTAAATACACACACACACACACACACATACACACAATAGAATATTACTCAGCCATCAAAAAGAATGAAATAATGCCAACTGCAGCAATATGGATGGACATAGAGATTATCATAGTGAAGTGATTATCATAAGTGAAGTCAGAGAAAAAAATATTTCATGATATCACTTATAAGTAGAATCTAAAAAATGATACAAATAAACTTATTTACATAACAGATGCAGATTCAAAGATATAGAAAACAAACTTATGGTTATCAAAAGGAAAATGCAGGGGAGGGAAAAATTAGGAGTTTTGGATTAGAAGATAAAAACTACTATATATAAAATAGATAAACAATAATGTCCTACTGTAGAGCATAGGGAACTATATTTGGTATCTTGTAATAACCTATAAAGGAAAAGAATCTGAAGAAGAATATATATATGTGTACACATACACATAACTGAATCACTGCTGTATAGTGGAAAGTAACACAACATTGTAAATCAACTATATATTTTTTTAAATTAGAGCAATTTAACCTTTTCTAAACTTAGTCACATTTGAGAATATCTGGTTGCATCTTTTAATAGACTTTAACATAACTAAAAATTCTCTCCTTTCTTAACAAATATTTTAAAATGTTAAGGGTCTTCCCATGTGGCTCAGTGGTAATAAATCCAACTACCAATGCATGAGAGGTGGGTTTGATCCCTGAGTGGGGAAGATTCCCTGGAGGAGGAAATGGCAACCCACTCTAGTATTCTTGCCAGGAAAATCCCATGGACAGAGGCGCCTGGTGGACTGCAGTCCATGGGGTTGCAAAGAGCCAGACACAACTGAGCAATTAAGCACACACACACACACTTTAAAATGTTATATCCATATTTCCCTCTCTTGCTGCCTCCTCTGGAGCCTACTTAGAGTGTGTATCTGTTTTATCTTATTAACACTGCTTTCTTTGGAATGCTATCCCACAACCCCATTAGTGATTCTCACAGGACTGTCAAACCAGGGACACTCCTTTCACTGAACATATACCATAAGCTCTAACAACTGAGTGAGCAGTTCATTCAACTAGGACCAACCAGCCTTACTCTCCTGGAAATTTTTTGACTGAGCAGACCATGAGGATGGCTAAAAGCACAGTAATTTTTAACCTCAGAGCATGTAAACATCACCTGGAAAACCCATTAAACTACTTGGGTGTCACGCTCAGAAATTCTAAATCAGCCCATCTGAAGTAGGGGCTCAAGAATCAGCATTATAATTTTATTTTTACTTATTTTTGGCTGTCCTGGGTGCTGGTTGCTGCACTTGGGCTTTCTCTAGTTGCAGTGAGTGGGAGTTCTTCTCTAGTTGCAGGGCTCGGACTTCTCCCTGCGGTGGCTTTTCTTGTTGCCAGGAGCACAGGATCTAGGCCGTGCCGGCTCAGTAGCTGTGGCACACAGGCTTACTTGCTCTATGGTATGTGGAATCTTCCCAGACCAGAGATGGAACCCATGTCCCCTGCATAGGTAGGCAGATTCTTGGACCACCAGGGAAATCCAAGAATCAGCATTTTTAATGAAAACCTGATTTTTGAAAACTTGGCCTTAGAAATGAATCCATGACTCCCTTCTACTGAGATTTCCCAGAACTGCCTTGATTTTTTCTAGAGCTATTCAGCTCTCTTCAGTACAGTGAACTGCTAGCATTTTCCATGTCTTTTTTATCCCATTCTATATTGTCTCCTTTTTTCCTGTGTAATTATTTAGTGTGTATCACTTGGAATTAAAAATCCAATTGACACATTTTCTAAGCCTCAGCTTTCTCTACTCTAAAATGGGGAAAAGAAGAGAAGCAAAAGGCAAAGGAGAAAAGGAAAGATATATCCATCTGAATGCAGAGTTCCAAAGAAAAACAAGGAGAGATAAGAAAGCCTTCCTCAGTGATCAATGCAAAGAAACAGAGGAAACGAATAGAATGGGAAAGACTAGAGATCTCTTCAAGAAAATTAGAGATACCAATGGAACATTTCTTGCAAAGATAGGCACCAATAAAGGACAGAAATGGTAAGGACCTAACAGAAGCAGAAGATATTAAGAAGAGGTGGCAAAGAATACACAGAACTATACAGAAAAGATCTTCACAACCCAGAGAATCACGATGGTGTGATCACTCACCTAGAGCCAAACATCCTGGAATGTGAAATCAAGTGGGCCTTAGGAAGCATCACTCTGAACAAAGCTAGCAGAGGTGATGGAATTCCAGTTGAGCTATTTCAAATCCTAAAAGATGATGCTGTGAAAGTGTTACACTCAATATGCCAGCAAATTTGGAAAACTTAGTAGTGGCCACAGGACTGGAAAAGGTCAGTTTTCATTCCAATTCCAAAGAAAGGCAATGCCAAAGAATGCTCAAACTACCGCACAATTGCACTCATCTCATATGCTAGCTTCCCTTGTGGCTCAGCTGGTAAAGAATCTACCTGCGATGTGGGAGACCTGGGTTCAATCATCCCTGGGTTGGGAAGATCCCCTGGAGAAGGAAAAGGCTACCCACTCCAGTATTCTGGCCTAGAGAATTACATGAACTGCATAGTCCATGGGGTTGCAAAGAGTCAGACACAACTGAGTGACTTTCACTTTCTTTCTTTCACATGCTAGGAAAGTAATGTTCAAAATTCTCCAAGCCAGGCTTCAACAGTACGTGAACCGTGAACTTCCAGATGTTCAGGCTGGATTTAGAAAAGGCAGAGAAACCAGAGATCAAATTGCCGACATCCGTTGGATCATNCAAACAGAAACTGAAACCAGAACAGAGGAGCTTTGCTGGTGTGGGCAGGGTGAGAAGCCTGGCACTTGGCCTCTGAAACTGTTCAAGAAGATACAGGTTAAAACGTACCTAGCAAACACGTGAGGCTCAAAGCAGGGTATGAGCAGAAAAATGTTTTTAAAGAAGCCGGGGGCATCATTACTTAAGGACTCATCCTTTCTCGTCAGCTGCGCATGTTCTTCGTTCCTGTCTCCCCAGCACTATACTAAAAATGATGATGGTGAAGTTTTCTGAAATGTTTTCAGGTTGTCCAACCCAGAGTTCATAAGTAACATTGTAAACTTTTAAAATTAAAATTTGTTGCCAGATTAAAAATAAAATCTGAGGAAAAATAGGAATTCAGATTTCAAATAGGGGCATCTAGCTGGACAAAGATTATCACAGGCAGAGACCATAGTCCTTATTGTCCATAAGGTCCATATGGCCCATTTAAGGACCATAGTCCTTGTAATGTGGTATAGAACATCCCTATATGTCCTATACCTATAACGTCCCTAATACAGTGCTGACACACAGCAGATGCTGGATAAGCCCCAATTTCTGAGAGTTTTTTCCCATTGGTTAAAGCCAGAGCAAACCCCAGTCCTGCTCTCCGGATGAACTGAGCACACCAGATTTACCAAGCACAGGCAAATTAGAANGTTGGCTTAAAGCTCAACATTCAGAAAACGAAGATCATGGCAAATAGATGGGGAAACAGTGTCAGATTTTATTTTGGGGGGCTTCAAAATCACTGCAGACAGTGACTGCAGCCATGAAATTAAAAGATGCTTGCTCCTGGGAAGAAAAGTTATGACCAACCTAGATAGCATATTAAAAAGCAGAGACATTACTTTGCCAACAAAGGTCAATCTAGTCAAGGCTATGGTTTTTCCAGTAGTCATGTATGGATGTGAGAGTTGGACTATAGAGAAAGCTGAGCGCCGAAGAATTGATGCTTTTGAACTGTGGTGTTGGAAAAGACTCTTGAGAGTCCCTTGGACTGCAAGGAGATTCAACCAGTCCATCCTAAGGGAAACCAGTCCTGAATAGTTATTGGAAAAACTGATGCTGAAGCTGAAACTCCAATACTTTGGCCACCTGATGCAAAAAACTGACACACTGGAAAAGACCCTGATGCTGGGAAAGACAGAAGGCGGGAGGAGAAGGGGACAATGGAGGATGTCATCACCGACTCAGTGGACATGAGTTTGACTAAATTCTGGAAGTTATTGATGGACAGGGAGGCCTGGTGTGCTGCAGTCCATGGGGTCGCAAAGAGTTGGACATGACTGAGCAACTGAACTGAACTGAAAATGGGGAAAATAATGTCTACTTTCATTGTTATGTTGCAACAAACAATACTTCTAATATACTAAGCACTGCACCTGGAAGATAGAGAATTAACAAAATTTTAGTTATTATGAATCCTTACTATTGTTGGTTGGTAAGAAAACTATGATGTTTTCTTTGTTCAGATAATGCTTAAAAGATTTTCTTCCAGTGGCCTACAAGCACAAGTTACACTACTGACTTGTGCCTAGAAGCGAAAATTGTTTAAAATATATTAATATTTGCATTAAATCCACTTCTGAGGACATGCAGTTCCTGAAAAGTATCACCAGGGGGAGATGTGCTTTATTAATAATCAGGCAAGGGAAGACAATAAAATAGGGAGCTGAATCAGAAGTTGGTGCATCTGATGATGCTTGTGTGCTCAGTCATGTCTGACTCTTTGCAGCCCCATGGACTGTAGCATGCCTGGCTCCTCTGTCCGTGAAGATTCACCAGGCAAGAATACTGGAGTGGGTTATCATTCCCTTCTCCAGAGCATCTTCCTGACCCAAGAATTGAACCTGGGTCTCTTACATTGGCAAGTGGATTCTTTCTGAGCTACCTCGGAAGTCCTGCATCTGATGATAGTCCATGATATTTAATAACTGGAATAATCATTTACTGTCAGTGTGGAATACCTGAAATAATTGCAACTTTCAAATATATTGTAATTTTCCATTATTTTTTAAAGTTTTCAATTTAGTAAACTCATTTGCCTCAAATTTCTCACCAGTTTTGTAAACTGTGAGTGATTATAAGGGCACAATGAGTTTATAAAATTAGGATATAGCATAAAGACCTAGAGAGCTTATATAAAAGATGAAATATCTTACTAAACCTTTATCACTGTCTACAGGAAGAAAAACCAGACAACAAATATTCTACAGCTGTATAGTGCCTTTTCCCCAAAGAACTCAAAAGTACATTATAAAGACTAGCACTATCAGAAGCAAAACAGAAACTTTACACATAGGAAACAAAAATTGAAATTATCCACTCTTCATCTTCTGCAACATACCCCCTAAAGAAATTACTTCTATTAGCTTTTACAACTTGGATGTTAAATAAGAATAAATGTCAACAAATATTTCTATTTTAATACTTGCTGATGTACTAAAAATTTTGTCTTATATAACTAAATTTAAATAGAGCTACTTTAGAAAAAAAGATTGACTATGGAAGTGAGTTTCCTACAAACAGGAATGCCAAACTTCTATGACCATATCTGCTAATTACTCATAATTAATCTTCCAGCAATTGACTCTCACGCATATCATTGCACTCAACACTTTCCAAGCTAAGACATTTAAGACAGTTTAGTATAATTAGGTCTTCGCACCAAATAAAGGAATAAAAGTTATCAGTTACGAGTAATATCATTTTCACTATCTTTCAAATAGTTTCTTTAGAAAAAAAAGCAAGTGCCTTACCATGCAACAGATGATTTCGATTCCGAGAACAGAGAACAGTTAGAAATTTCACCTCATCTGTCCCCCATTTCTTCTCTCCAGCCTCATACAGGTCCTGAAGCCAAACAAAGCACAAGTTTAAAACACAACAGAGAAGGTGCCAGAACATCTGTAAATATTTCCAGAACTTCAAAGAGCGGGAGTTGGCTTAGTTTTATTTTCCTGGTGACGGGGGTAGAATTGGTGTTGGCAGTGAATGGAAATGACTCAGGATTTTTCCTTAGGTATAAGACTAATGGAACTCTATGATATCTCCCAGAGAGTCAGAGCAAACATGCAGACTTCGTGGTTTGTCTTAAGAACCAAAAGGAATTCTTAGACTTGGGCTGTTCCATATGGTAGCCACTAAACACACGTGGCTATTTGAATTTTAATTAACTACAGAAAATTTAAAATTCAACCCCCTAGCCATACTAGCCACATGTCAAGTACTCAATTGCCACGTGTGGCTAGTGGCTACCCATACTAGACACAGAAGCTGTAGAACATTTTCAACATTAGAGAACGTTCTATTGGACAACACCACTCTAGAAATGACCCGTGATTTACTTCTCTCTAGTGGCATGTGGCTTCTCTCCCCACTGCTCATTTATAACCACCAGCTGGCTTGTTAAATTTCTCAAAATAGCCTTCACTGATACATTTTGTCACTCCTTGGGCTTACCTCCATCTACTCAGCTGTTTCTTCACCTCCCTCTCTGCTGACACATGATTAAAGAGTCAGTTCTCAGGACCATGGAATTTTATCATTTTACAGTTGATTTACAGTGTTGTGTTAATTTCAGGTGTTTAGCAAAATGAATCAGTTATACATATAAACACTCTTTTCTAGATTCTTTTTCCCATACGGAGGACTGTGGGATTTTAAAGCTGGGAGGGCACAAAAGGTTCATCTAATTCAGTGTTTTTCAAATTTGATTCTCAGCAGGCTTGTGACTGCTTCAATCAGTAAAGTACAGCGGCAGTGACACAGATTTCTGAGGCTAGGTCATAAAGGTCAGGCAGCTTTGGTTCTCACGGAATGCTGGCTTTCTAGGTAGTCCCTCTTGCAAGGCGGCCGCCATGCTCTGGGAAGCCCACGCCACCTGAAGAGGCCACAGGTAGGAGACCCTTTGAAGCCTGAGGTGAGCCCGGTTCATAGCCCAGACACCAGACACAAGTGATAGAGACTCCTACCCCCAGCCATCCGAGCCGCCTCCAGCTGTTCAAGTCTTTCCAGCTAAGACCTCTGACATTATAAGTTCGAGGTTGTTCCTTATACAGCAATTGTAACTAGAACATGTGGGCAAACAAGGAACTTTCCATCTGTCACAGAATGATACTTTTGTAAAATACCAGAAAAACTAACTTGAAAAGAGTAAAGTTTTAGTTATGGGTAGAAAATGGTATCTTTCTGTGTTAGTTTTTTAAAATAACTAGTGAGGTTGGTCGTTTTTTTGGTGTATTTGCCATTTCTATTTTTCTTTTTTCTGTTTTTTGAGTTGCCTGTTAACGTCCAATGTCTTTTTTTTTTTTTAAGAAATGGGGCATTCTTATTCAGAACAAATATGAATAAGTTTCAATAACAGTATTGAAAGCGTAGTTTACTTATATATTTTCATATTAAGCTTACTATATATACATAGGGTGAAATTTCTCCCCATTCTACCATTTGATCTTTAATTTCGTTTGTGGTATTGTGTGGTAAAACAATTCTTTCTTTTTAAAATTTAGCCAAACTATTGATCCTTTTCCTTTATGGTTTCTATCTTAAAAGAAAATGCATATAAAATCCCTTCCCAGTTCCAGATTTAAAAAAAGAATATTTAACTTTTTAATACTACCTTTACGGCTTACTTTATTTATGCTAAAAATTTCAATCTGTTTGGAATTTATTATGCTGTCAGGGGAAAGTCAGGATCTAACTTGATTGTTTCCCAAGTGGTTAGCCAATTTTTCCAGCTCCACTGAGTAACCTGTGCTTTCTTCGCTGACTTGAAATGCATATATTCTGTATATATTCCTGTATATTCTCACATAGGCTTGGTTCTGCTCTTAGACTTTCTAATTATCCCATTGACTTCTCCCTATCTTACACGAGGACCACATGCTTTAATTCATTTGTACATTTACTATATATTTAATTATATATTAGGGCAAGTCTGTTCATACCCTTCTTGTTGAGATTCTAATCTCCACCGTCTTTCCTCTATAGTCCTCATCTTATGTGATTGTTTTGTCTTTTTTTCCCTGAAAATTGGAGGTATTTTCAGCATTGCCTTCGACAACAATGACTGTTTCGTGCAGTGTCATTTCTGATCAGTGCCGCTTCCAATAAATGTTTATTCTGTCTTTCCTTGTTTCTTTTTAGATATTTATTTATTCTTGGCTGCATCAGGTCTTGGTTGTGACACGGGCTCTACAGCACAAGGGCCAATAGTTGCAGTGCTCAGGCTTAGTTGCCCCCGGGCATGAAGGATTTTAGTTTCCCACCAGGGACTGAACCTGAGTCCCCTGCACTGGAAGGCAGATTCCTAACCACTGGACCACCAGGGAAGTCTCCTTTCCTTGTTTCTAGAACACTTTCCCTCCACTCATCTAGCCTTCTCTTTATCTCTTCTTGTTTTCATGCAGCTCCATTTTCAGCTCCATTACTTTCTCATTGCATCTTTTTTTTTTTTTTTCAGTTCTTGTATAGTTAATTAAAATCTGTCCTTCTCTTATGCATGTCAGGATCCAGAGCGATCTGAAATCTGTCTCTTCCTTAAAGTGAGCCCCTGTTTGCCTCCCTTTGGGCCCCAGTTTCTTCACGGGCCACATAGTATTTGGGTTCAGATTAGTGGATGTTCATGATCTTTGATCTTGAAATGATAAAGTTTATCCAGACCTGGTTTTCTCCACAGAACACGGTGCAATGGATTCTTCTTTGAGCTCCTCACTTTTCATCTGGATGAATTTCAATCAGAAGGACATGCTGCAAGTCCAGTGGAGGCAGCTGAGACACAGCCAAGTCTTCCCTGAGGAGTCTTCTCATTTGCAGGAAGCCACTCTGTCTATTTCCATTGGAGAGTGTGTGTGTGTGTGTGTGTGTGTGTGTGTGTGTGAACCTCTTTTCTGGGGCAGGAATAACTCCTGCATCCTTGGCCCAGCTTTGCTGCCCATCTGGCACAGTTTCCAGTTTTGATGCAGATTTCTCTCTATTTTTGTGTTTCTTGGTTTGTTTTTCAAAGGGAATCAAATATGTGCCATATTCTAACAAAAGCTCTGAAGGGCATTTTCAATGTGCTTTTAATACATTATGAATTTCTTTTTCAAGTAGGAATTCTGAACACTACCTGTTATTTCCTTGAGTGTAGTTTTCATCTCAAGAATAGATAAAATTGCACATTTAGCTTCTCTATATTTAAAATTTTCTACATTTGATAATAAATTACTACCTAATTTCACCTGTCCTGATAATTCTTTTAATCACAAACTCATTTACTTGCCTCAAAATCCAGTTCCATAATACCCAAAGTCTGCAAATGTCCCTTTGCTGATGTACCTTAAAGAACAAAGCCAGACCAGATTTTCCTCCTGTTTCATTTTGGAAGAAGAGTGGAGAGTGGTTCTTAAATTCCTTGTTTCATTGTTTCATTGTTTCATTGTAAGACTTGGAGGATACAGAAAAATGAGTCCTAGTCCTTCCAACTTCCCCCAGCCCATATTTGTTGTTAAGTACATTTTCACCTGGTCATTTCCAAGGAGAACTATGCTCCTTGAAGAACTCCCAAATATTTGTTGAACGGCATGGTTTTTTGTGTTTTTAAAAAATTAGGTATAATTGACATATAACATTATGTTAGTTTCAGGTGTAGGGCATAATAATTTTATATTTGTATATATTATGAAATGACCCCCACAATCAGTTTAATTACCATCTAGTACCATATATAATTACAAAGTAGTTTTTCTTATGATAAGGACTCTTAAGATCTATTCTCTTTGCAACTTTCAAGTATGCAATATAACACAATTTTATTTATTTACTTTTGGCAGCACTGTGCAGCATGCAGGATCTTAGCTCCCCGACCAGGGATCACACTTGTGCCTGGCTGCAGTGAAAGTGGAGTCTTAACCACTGGACCGCCAGGGAAGTCCCCAATATTATTAACTATAGTTGCCATGCTGTACATTACACCCTCGTGACTTATTTATTTCATAACAGAGCCTGTACTTTTTGGCCTCCTTCACCCATCTTCCCCACCTCCACCCCTGCCTCTGGCAACCCCAGTCTGTTCTCTGTATCTATAAGCTTGATGTTTCCTTGGTTGTTGTTTGTTTAACTCCACATATAAGTGAGATTATATAGGATTTGTCTTTTTCTTTCTGGCTTATTTCAGGTAGCATATAGCTCTCTAGATCAATCCACATTTTTGCACATGGTAAGATTTCATTCTTTTTATGGCTAGAGAGCATTCTTCTACTGTACACATACACAATCATTTCTTTCATTCATCTACTGATGGGTTCTTAGGCTGTGTCTATTTCTTGGCTATTGTAAATAATACTCCTATGAATAAGGTGGTACACATGTCTTTTTGAGTCAGTGTTTTCATTTTTGAGGGTCAGATAGAAGAAGTGAAATTGCTGGATCATGAAGTAGTTCTATTTTTATTTTGTTTGAGGAAACTCCATACTGTTTTCCATAGTGGCTGCACCAATTTACATTCCCACCAACAGTGAACAAAGGTTGCCTTTTCTTCACATCCTTGCCAACACTTGCTATTTGTTATCTTTTTGATGACAGCCATTCTGACAGGAGTGAGGTGATATCTCATTTTGGTTTTGACTTGCATTTCCCTGATGACTAGTGATGTTGAGCGTTATTTCATGTGTCTGTTGGACATCTGGATGTCTTTGGAAAAATATCTGTTCAGATCTTCTGCCCATTTTAAAACTGCATTGTTTGGTTACTTCTATTAAGTTGTACAGGTTCTTTTTATACTTTAGATATTGACTTTTTATCAGATATCTGATTTGCAAATATTTTCTCTCATTGAATAGGTTGCCTTTTCATTTTGTTGATGGTTTCTTTTGCTGTGCAAAAGCTTTTTAGTTTGATACAGTCCTACTTGTTTGTTTTTACTTTTGTTGCTTTAGCTTTCAGCGTCAGATTAAAAAAAATCATTGCTAAGACCCATGTAAGGCAGCTTACTACCCATGTTTTCTTCTAGGAACTTTATGGTTTCAGGTCTTACTTTGAAGTCATTAATTCATTTTGAGTGAATTGTTGTGTATGGAGTAAGGTAGTTGGTTCTGGTTCATTCTTTTGCTTAGGGCTATTCAGTTTTCCCCACAAAATTTATTGAAGAGACTATCTTTTGCCCATTGTATATTCTTGGCTCCTTTTTCATAAGTTAATTGACCATACATGTGTGGGTTTATTTCTCAGATTTATCTTCTATTCCATTGATTGGTATGTCTGTTTTAATACCAATACTATACTCTTTTGATTACTGTAGCTTTGTAATATGAATTGCATGGTTTTAAAAAATCATACAGACCTAGAGTCAAATAGCCCAATCCCATTAGTTATGTAATCTTATACAAGTTATTTAAATCTGAGCATCAGTCTTCTAGTCTATAAAACAGAAGTAATATCTACTTCATAGATCTATTATAAGGAAAAAAATGTAAAGTAGTTAGCACAATGCCTAGCACCTGGCAAGGCCACAAAAAAAAGTGACAGTGGGTATTAATGTTTCAGGAATAAATTGTTCACTAATTCTTCATTTAAATTCAGGATTCAGGGTAAGAAAGCTGTGGTACATATAGACAATGGAATATTACTCAGCCTTAAAAAGAATTCATTTGAATCAGTTCTAATGAGGTGGATGAAACTGGAGCCTATTATACAGAATGAAGTCTGACAGAAAAACACCAATATAGTGTACTAATGCATATATATGGAATTTAGAAAGATGGTAATGATGACCAAATATGCAAGACAGCAAAAGAGACACAGATGTAAAGAACAGTTTTTTGGACTCTGTGGGAGAAGGCGAGAGTGGGATGATTTGAGAGAATAGCACTGAAACATGTATATTATCATATGTGAAACAGATCACCAGTCCAGGTTCGATGCATGAGACAGGGTGCTCAGGGCTGGTGCACTGGGATGAACCTGAGGGATGGAATGGGGAGGGAGGTGGGAGGGGGATTCAGGATGGGGAACACATGTACACCCATGGCTGATTCATGTCAATGTATGGCAAAACCCACTACAATATTGTAAAGTAATTAGCCTCCAATTAATTAAAGTTAATTTTAAAAACTAAATTCAGGATTCACCTGGGCTATGGAGGTTCCTTCCAGCATACCCCTAAATGTTCTCCTAGAGGTAGCTGAAATTCACATAAGCATCTGAGAGTTTTGATACCTTCTCCTTCCTCAAAGCTTCTGGATTGAATGCAATTTCCTATATCTCCTTATGGGATGGGCCTCCCTGAGTCTTCAGAACTCTTAGGACTCATAAATTCCTTTCACTTCTAGTGAAAGCAAAAGGTTATTTCCTATACAATCCTGAGTGCTTCACTGTTGTTCAGTTGATAAATTGTGTCTGACTTTTTGCGACCCCATGAAGTGTAGCATGTCAGGCTCATCTCTTCTCCACTATCTCCTGGAGTTCACTCAAATTCAGGTCCATTGAGTCAGTGATGTGATCTAACCATCTCATCCTCTGCCCCTCATCCTGAATGGGACAAATCTCTCTCTAAGGTCATATACTGGTTAACAAAGTCTAGATCCAAATTGCGTAGGTTCAAATCCCAGTTCTGTCATTTATTATCTATGGGAACTTGAGCAAGATATTGACTTCTCTGAGCCTCAATTTCCTTTTCCATAACATGGGAATAGCAATACTTAGTTCATAGGGTTATTGTAAGGATTTGATGACGTACTTCATGTAAATAGTTTTGAACAGTGTTTGGCCCCTGGTAAGGACAAAACCAGGTCCTTACTAGGTTTTATTAGTTATTATTTTTAGTGTTATCTGGTCACAGTAAAAATACCATTAGTTGGTTTTAGGGCAGCCGTCAGCAGGCTGGATACCAGGGAAGCAACTGTCTCTTAGGGTCTGGTATTAGTTTTACCCATTTTACATAGGTTGCATTGAATATTCTCTTTGGGGAAGTAAAAATGTGAGGTCAACAAAGCACAGGCAGGTCCCTTTATCTCCTAGTGATTCAGAAGACACTCTGTGATTCTGTGGGGGTAGCCACAACATGGTCCCAATGTTAGAAAATCTGAAACCCAGGGATGCTTATATTCTGATGCCCCAAGCCAGCCTCAAGGCTCAGGTATCTCTGCAAGAAACTTCTGCTATTGAAGGCACCTGTGGGAATCTTTTTTCATAACAAATTCCAGCTTGGCCAATAATTCATTGAAATATAAGAAGATGTCCAACTCGGTCTGTCTTATTGGCAAAAGAGAAGAAAGAAGCTGCAGTTCTACTAACCTGGGCATCCTGTCTCATGAGAGCATCATCCAGATAATTGCTTTCATCCCTGCCTCCCTGAGAATGAGAAAAACAAACCACAGAGATTGAGAGAGGATCCTGGAAGATTTGGGTGCTCTGATAAGACAGAGTGTCTGGGAACCCAAGGACAGGGTAATTAGACAGAAGGGGCATGAGTGCAGCTTAGGGAGAAAGGACAGATGTCCTAAAATGTTTCTTTCCTTTACTCCCACGGCTCTGATCTGACCAAACAGAGGGCAAGGCTGGTGTGGCTCCCTGATGCTGTGTGGGTGTCTCTGACAGCTGAAGGAGCAGGAGGACAAATACAGCCTGGTGAGAGCTCCTTCCAGGACCACACCCCCCTTTATCCTCCTCTTCCTCCACTCCCATGTCTTCCCAGCCAGCTGACTTAAGTCTCCCTAACTGGCAACTTTAGGGTGATCAACTCTGCCACATAGGAGCTGGGAAAAGAGGAGAATCAAGAGGCCCTGGGGCAAACAGCGGGGGCCTGAGGAGCACCCGAAAGTGCCCTGTCCCTCACCAATACCAGGAGGGCAGGACTGAAGGGAGAGGAATGCCAAAGTGTGGCGAAATGGGCTACTTTTCTCTGGTTTGTTACACTATTTTATTGCTGCTGCTGCTGCTGCTGCTAAGTCGCTTCAGTCGTGTCCAACTCCGTGCGACCCCATAGATGGCAGCCCACTAGGCTCCCCCATCCCTGGGATTCTCTAGACAAGAATATTGGAGTGGGTTGCCTCACTAGGCTATTCCAATATGCTACAATCTAGGCATGGCTCTGCAGTGGTAAATCTGGGAGGAAAAGAAAAAAATGGGTAGGAAGTAAGAAAAGCAGGCTGGTTGGGACTTCCCTGGTGGTCCAGTGGTTAAGAATCTGCATTCCAAAGCAGGGGACTCAGGTTCGATCCCTGGTTGGGGAACTAACATCCCACATGCTGCAAAGCAACTAAGTCCGAGTGCCACAACTACTGAGCTTATGTGCGCTAGGCCCCATGCCACACCTAGGGAAGCCTGCACACCGCAACTAGAGAAAGACGGCATGCCACAACAAAGAGCCCCACAGCACAAAGGAGACCCAGCACAGCCAAAATAAAAAAATAAAGAGAAAAGCAGGCTGGCATTATTAAGTAAACATCAGAGACATAGCAAGGCGGGAGTTGGAGATGCTTTCCAGGCTTCTGCTTTGGTTGTTGGAAACCACTAATCTACTTAAAAAAAAAAACACAAACTTTGTTTATTTATTAAAAAAAAAAAGGAAAAACAGAAACAACAGCAATAGAAAAAGATGAGGGAGGAAGAAGAGCTGGTTTGGAGGCAAAATGAGTTCAAGCATAGTTTAGGAGGGCTGGGTGGATGGAGTTGATGGCAGAATATCCACAAGGAGACAGGGAAAAGGCAGTGAGAAATGAGAGTCTCACACTCTGGAAGGAGGTCAGGCCTAAAGATAAAATTGTGAAGTTGTGTGACATGCTTGTAAATCCATCTCTCTTTTCTGGCCTCCCTGCCCCCACACTGGCCCAGACCTGCTTTCTTCACAATATCTGGAATACCAAGGTAACCTTCTGCCTGGGCTCCCCTCTTCCCGTTCAATTCACTGGACACGTAGCCGTAACATTACTCTTCTAAGAAGTTCCAATCAGATCAGTCTACTGCTCCAAAGCCTTCAGAGGCTCCCCACAGCTCTCCAAAAAAAAAAAGCACAAACTCTCCCCAGCATGAGAGCCCGGTTCATTTTCCCACCTAGAATTACTAGTCCAGAGAGGCTCAGCCAACTGTTCCCTGAACCCGATCCGTGTTTCCTGACTCCTTGTCTTGTCCTCACTGTTCTTTCTGCCTGGAATGTACCCCGACACACCTGTGCGTCTTGAAATTCCAGCAACCCTCCTAGTCCTCTCTCAGCCAGCGCTTTTGCCATGAAGCCTTTTCTTTGTTTCTGCAACCAAAATCTCTCCTTGAACCTTTCTTCTACTCTGTGCCTCCTTTGTGGCACATATTTTCATGCTTTTTTATAGCAACACATGGGCCTGCTAGATCCCCTTCTGACAATATAAATTCTTAAAGCCCAGGACTGCCTGCCTTTTAACCACATTCCCAACTTTCAGTGCACTGAGAGATGATTGTCTGGAGTATATTAAGTACTTGTATGCATAAATGAGAAAAAATGGGGATGCATGACTAGCTAGAGTCTTTAAAGGAGAGAATATAAAACAACAGAGAGGCTTCAGAAAAACACAGGGAAAAATTCCCATTTGGGAGGTTGAAAGGTTGAGAAAGGCTGGAAGAGCAGGGAGAGAGCGAACGTCTCAAACCACCCCCACACCCCCATCAAAGGTGGGAGCAACTCACAGCGGACAGAGACACCAGCACGCGCTGGAACATGAATGACGTGTCAGAGCGAATATCATCTTCAAGGCTCCGCCCATATTCTAGCAAGAGAGTCAAATTAGTGACATGAGAGTGAGGATCTCTGCCCAACACAGGATCATACCCCAGAGTCTTCTGTCCTTTCCTGGACCAGCCTGATTACTGAAGCAGCTCATCGTGAGGTTCTTCAGTCCATACACAGCTGATGAGAAACTAAAGTCTTGGTAAAATGGTCAAGAGAAGTTGATGATTAGAGCAGAGACAAGATGCTCTTGGTGCTTACATTGGGGGTTGAGAAGGCGGGGCTGTGCTCCCCTCTTTGGTGGTTCCTACTGTCTAGGGATCTGTCCTGAATGTGGTTTGCAGTGACGCAGAGAACTGGTTAAGAAGCATGAGAAAAGGCAAACAGGGCGGAGCTTCTGAACCTGTGTCTGGGGACGAGCAGCAGGCTGTCCACAGGGAGAAGACCACAGGCGGTCAGCGCTAGAACCAGACTCACAGGTTTCAACTCTCCCACTCTGAACACCTACCAAAAAACTCTTACTATTTTGTTTTCTTTCTACTGAACTGTACGTTTATTACGGAAAATTTAGGAAAAACTGTATGAGTTAAATGAAGTGGCGGGCCAGGGGGGTGGGGGTGGGTGCAGAGAGGCGGTGAACAAAACCTCATCTAATCACCCAGAAATAATCACTGATAACATTTTGGTGAATATCCTTCCTCATTTTCCCCACATCACATATTATTTTTGTTTCTTTAAGAAGTGGGATCACAGCATCTCATTTTACGATTTGTCTTTTTCCCTTATTTGTATACCATACCACTCACTGGAATGTAATAACATCCTCCGATATATATTTTGATATTTATGTTGTATGGATGTGTCATATTTTGTTTTGCCACTCTGCTGGACATTTTAAGCTAATATAGATGACACTGTGGGATCTGAACCTTTGGACATTTTTTATTATATTCTTAGGTCAAGAAGGCATGCCTCTTTTAAAGGCTCCTCTGGAGATTTTTAAGAGGAGAGTCTTGCCACTGGAGGTGGCTGTGGGACCTACAGCTTAGTCTGAAGGTAAGAAATTGAGGAGACTGCCCCTCCAGGCCACTCCCTAGAAAGCTACAATTCAGTGGTGCCACCACATTTGAATAAACACCTTTGATTCTCTGCTTGATACTAAAGAACAGCTTTTCAGCTTTTAGGGTAGTAAACACTTCACTGGATAGCCTAAGAAGAGAGGCAGGTACACCTGAGAAGTTTCGAAAAGCCAACAGTCATTTGGATCGACAGGGATCTGCCTGACAGCGGAGCATGTAGCTGAGGCTCCCTCGTGGTCAGTGTTTCAGTGGGTAACCTCCCGCTCCAGTCTGCTTCTCAGAGGACAGGGCCTCCACCTAGGCCCCTGAGGATGCTACATACGCAGCTGGTAGGTCTGGTTTATGCGCCGGATCTCCTCGGGCGTCCGGGAGGCCAGGATCTCAATCAAGCAGCCCTCATCCGTGCCAGCTCCCTAAATGTAAAAGCCAGAGGAGAGGGTGTTATGAGTCAGGTTACCAAGCTGAGTCCCAGACACAGGAGGAATACAACCAGAAATCTGCAGAGAATAAAGACAACTCACCCAGTTCCAGCAATAGGATTTGCTCATTTTTAACTTTTCTATCCAGATTCCAACATGTTTATTAGGCATAACAAACATTTCATGGGCTGTTTTTGGGTGTTGGTTAGGAATAGTTTCCACCCTCTGGGGGTTTTGTCTTGCCTTGGTCTCCCCTGTACTTTTTCTTTGAAGGGCAGAATCTTCTTCTGGCAAAGGCGGTTATCTCTTGTTTCCCAGCGACTAGCCCAGAACCTTCCATGAGCCTGAACAGTCATTGACGTGAGGGAGGAGGGCAGTCATAATTGAATTTTGTACTTGGTCGCTAAAAATCAGCAGGGACTGGCGTAGGGCACAGTGGCTCTAGCATCTTGGGAGGCTGAGAACTCTTGGCAGGTTCTGAGCTTACGGCAGCCCAAGAGGCCCTCACGGTATCAGTCAANATAATTGAATTTTGTACTTGGTCGCTAAAAATCAGCAGGGACTGGCGTAGGGCACAGTGGCTCTAGCATCTTGGGAGGCTGAGAACTCTTGGCAGGTTCTGAGCTTACGGCAGCCCAAGAGGCCCTCACGGTATCAGTCAAACGTTCCATATCTCAAAATAGGAGCTAATATGGCAAGAAATTGTCTGGAGTTACACAAGCCCCACTCCAGTACACTTGCCTGGAAAATCCCATGGATGGAGCAGCCTGGTAGGCTGCAGTCCACGGGGTCGCTAAGAGTCGGACACGACTGAGCGACTTCCCTTTCACTTTTCACTTTCCTGCATGGGAGAAGGAAATGGCAACCCACTCCAGTGTTCTTGCCTGGAGAATCCCAGGGACGGGGCAGCCTGGTGGGCTGCCATCTATGGGGTCGCACAGAGTCGGACACGACCGAAGCGACTTAGCAGCAGCAGCAGCAACACAACAAGCACGAGTATAATCACTCCCCAGGGGCCCACAGGGGAGAATTTCTCAACTTTTGGGGAAACCACTTTGAAGTTACAGTCACTAGATTGTAATGTCCTGTTCTCAAGTTGTCTTAAATAAAGGAAAATCCTTCCCCCACACCCTCCTCCTCCACACTCTCAGGCCTCTGTCACAGCCTCTTGAGAAAGCCCGGTGGCGGTCCGCCTTTGCACCCAGCCCCAAGAGGAGCAGGAGGGGAGCACGAACCTTCATGGCCTTCCGCAGCTCCTGCACATCGTACAGCACCGTGGGTGTCATCATCCCCAGGATCACCTGCTCGAAGTTGCCACTCAGTTCTGACTTCAAGTCGTCCATCAGGTCCTGGGACACAAGCAAGTGCTCCACTTAGCTGCTCCAGTAACAGAAACCAGCCACCCTCGGTGAGGTCCAGGGATGGCTGAGGTCTCCAAGACCCTCTCAGGGGGCTCACGCCCTCAAAACCATCCTCATAGGAACACTAAGACGTTGGGATCTGACATTACACCCTCATCCCCTCACAGCTGTCCGGTGGAGCTTTCCCAAGCCTGCTCAATGCGTCTACAGATCCACAGTTACGTGAAAAGGCTATGAAAATACTCCTCCCCTTCCCAACTACCTATCTGTACAAGACCAGGTTTTCTTCCTATTGTAACCAACAGCAGGTATCGCAACAGGGTGAATGCAGAAGCACATATGAGAATCCAGCCGTCTCACGTTAAGCAGACACCAGCAGAGACATCACTTTGTCAGCAAAGGTCCGTCTAGTCAAGGCTATGTTTTTTCCAGTGGTCATGCATGGATGTGAGAGTTAGACTGTGAAGAAAGCTGAGCACCGAAGAATTGATGCTTTTGGAATATGATGTTAGTCCCTTGGACTGCAAAGAGATCCAACCAGTCGATCCTAAAGAAGATCAGTCCTGGGTGTTCCTTGGAAGGACTGATGCTGAAGCTGAAACTCCAATATTTTGGCCACCTCATGTGAAGGGCTGACTCATTGGAAAGGACCCTGATGCTGGGAGGGATTGGGGGCAGGAGGAGGAGGGGATGACCAAGGATGAGATGGCTGGATGGCATCACCGACTCGATGGACATGAGTTTGAGTGAACTCCGGGAGTTGGAGATGGACAGGGAGGTGCTGCGATTCATGGGGTTGCAAAGAGTCGGACACGACTGAATGACTGAACTGAACTGAACTGAAAGAGATTTGAAAATGTAAAACAACGCCAATCATCTCACTACTATTTTTTTGTTGTTTTGGAATATAAAGCTATTTTTCCTGAAATTGTTATTTTTGCTAGCATGCAATGAGTTTTTATTGTTTTTCAAAATAAATTAACAAATGCTTATCTTTAAATATCCTCAGTGTTAATTTCAAATATGGTCAATATTAATAGATGTAACCAGCAAAAACAAAAAAGTCTTCAATAATTTAAGAAGCAAAGGGGTCCCGAGATCAGTGTGTTTGCTCACTTATGAACACACCCTGAATATATTTCCAAGTCAGTATTTACCTACAATATTTTTAACAGCTGCAGAAATTTCTATATGTAGATGTAATACAATTTCTTTAATCAATACCCTGTTTCTATTTTTCTACTATTCTTCTAAATAGGCATTTAGTGGCATCCTTATAATCATTCATGATTAATTCTTAAGGTTCAATTGTTAAAAAGAAATGTAATAATTACTTGGACAAAGGACCAAATTCTAAACACATTTAGTCACATTTCCTGCTACATGTCAGGGAGTTTAAGAACCTGTTTAAGATCAACTAACTAGTAAGGAGGTGATTTGCTTTCAAGTTCAGATTGCAGATTCTCACAAACTTGAGTCTATAAACACTATATTTTAATCTATTGTACCTATTTTCATGTTAATCCACATGTATCAAACAGATGAATGAACAAATAAATTAGCATTCAGTCAATCTGTTAAGGTTGCTCACGTTAACAAACTGCTGTCAGATCAGCTTAGTTCTAAAGCTGAATAAATCAACCCCAAATACGTGGCTACACTTTAGCTCACGTACCACATGCACGTTCACACTAAATTTCTTTGGAGATGGAGAAGACTTTAAAATGCCCAGAAGATAGTCCAAGCAACTCGATCGGTAGACTCTTGTTCTCTGCTGGCGCCCAGCCAAGTTTGGCATGTAGATGCTCCCCAGAAGAGCTGAGCCAGGCCTGTCCTGCCCAGCAGCTTAATGCCTGTCTTCGGGAAGCAGCCTCATCTGACTAGCTTTTATAAATTATCCAGGAACAGAAATACTTATCATGTAGTTAACAGCACTCTGAGACCTGGAGGCACTCACTGATAACGTTTGCTCAATAAAAAGATTCTCTAATCACACAGATAGGCTTTCAGTGATATAAGACCGGGTGAATGACTCTGGTAAGCGAGCTGTTGGAAACGAAACTGAGACAGGGTTCCTCAGGGGTGTGGGATTCAAAGCAGAAGGGGAAACACGGTGAGTGAACCACCTCTGAATGCACAAGCCAGTAAAATGCACACATATGTATACACACAGACACAGAACCCCATTCTATAACTGGCAGGGGTGACCCTCAATGATCATTCAAAGGAATGAATATATGCCACAAATGGGTTTACGTAGAAGAGTCAGAATAGACCCTAAACCCTATGAGAGCCTATTTAGAACAAACTGGATTTAATATTTTAATCGGTTTGGAGGATCCTCGTTCACAAGTGGCCAAAGGAAGCCACCAGATTGAGAGGAGGAACATGGGAAGCAGAGCCCTGCCTGGTGCTTCAGAGCGGGGTAGGGGCAGTGAGTCCACTCCACAACTAAGTCCCTGCAAGAAATTGTGTGGGAAGAAACTAAACTCAGCCTTGAGCTTTGTGACTCAAGAGCTCCGTGAAATCACTTCTGACTATGAAAAAGAGGAGGAACTCTAGGACGTGTTGAAGCTGTTTGTTTGTTTTCAAGAATATCTTTAAACAAGGCAAAAGATCCATCTTTTAAAAACAAATGGCTGGGCTTCCCTGGTGGCTTGGTGGTACAGAATCTGCCTGCCAGTGCAGGAGACATGGTTTCTATCCCTGGTCCAGGAAGATCCCACACACTGAGCAGCAACTAAGCCCGTGTGCCACACCTATTGAGCTTGTGATTTAGAGCCCCAGAACCCTAACTTCTAAAGCACCCAGCTCTAGAGCCTGTGGTCCAAAATAGGAAAAGCCACTGCAGTGAGAAGCACAGCTAGAGAGAAGCCCTCCTTGCTGCAACTAGAGAAACGCACACCCAGCAATGATGACCCAGCACAGCCACAAATGAAAATATAAAATTATTTTTTAAAAACCCCAAACAAAGGGCCACTACTTCAGGAACCAAGTAGGAAGGGGCCCCTGCTTCCCTGTTGCCTGACAGATCCCTTGTCAAGGCGGACAGCACAGGCCTACCCTGCCGATGGTGGTCTTGTAGGCTGTCCGGATTTCCTGGCGCTGGGCCGTGCTGCGATAGGCCAGGACGTTGATGATGGCATCTTCATCTGTGCCTGGTGGAGAGGAGACAGGGAGGGAGTGCGATTTGAGCGAGGAATGAGGAGGTGGGTTCCTCTGCGGACACTGGTATAACCCTAACACACACAGAGAGCTTTCTAAGAAAAGACGGTCTTATTCGGAGTGTTTGTCTATTTTGAAGGGAAACAGACACTAGATTTAGTTATATGTTGCTGTTGTTTAGTTGTAAAGTCATGTCCAACTCTTTCACGACCTTATGGACTGTAGCCTGCCAGGCTACTGTGTCCGTGGAATTTTCAAGGCAAGAATACTGGAGTGGGCTGCCATTTCCTCCTCCAGGGGATCTTTCTGACCCAGGGGTAAATCCCTTGTCTCTTGCATCTCCTGAACTGTCAGGTGGATTCTTAACCGCTGAGGCACCAAGGAAGCCCCACTAGTTATTTACCACTAGACAAAAGAGTGTCTCCGAGCATTAGTTTCCTTATCTGTAAACATGCATGATCACAGCACTTTCCTACCAGGGCTGCTGCAAGTGTTAAATAAAACAAATCAGTGCATTACTTAGCACAATGCCTAGTGCTTGCTAAATAGTCAGTACATGTTGACCAGGATCACGCGTTTCCCCTTCTCTGGAATTTTTCTCAGTCTTTGGATCACCCATATTTATCATCCATGTTCTTACCTTTCGCTCCTCACTTTTATCTCTTTATTATCATCTCTGAGTTTTGAAACAGTTCAAATTCATTTTCAAAATTCACCATTTGGCACTTCATAAGGTTTGAATTGGCGGCTGATAGTATCTACTCTTTTTTAAGATCTGTAATGTATTTTTCTTTTCCAAGCTCTCTTTCCTGATCTCTGATTAGAAAACTTTTTAACTTTATTAAAAGTTTTCATTTGAGTGATTCTTATGGTAGACTACTTATCTTTTGGAAATGTTCACAATAAATAAAAATAGAATTTTGTGCTCTTATTTCCTGAAAAAAAAAAAAAAGTCATTTGAACTTTCTGTTGTTGCAAATGTCACAGTGTGTGTGTATGTGCTCAGTTGTTCAGTCATGTCCAACTCTTTGCGGCCCCATGGACTGTAGCCTGTCAGGGTCCTTTGTCCATGGAATTTTCCAGGCAAGAATACTGGAGTGGATTGCCATTTCCTCCTCCAAGAAATCTTCCCGACCCAGGGATCAAACCCTCGTCTCTTGCATCGCCTGCATTGACAGGCAAATTCTTTACCACTGGGCCACCTGGGAAGCCCTATGCAAATGTTATAGAAACGAACTCATTTTACTTTTTTTTTTTAACACATATATACATTTCAAAAATTATTCTTTTCCATTATGGTTTATCACAGGACATTCAATATGGTTCTCTGTGTTATACAGTAGGGCCTTATTTATCCATTCTAAATTGCAATACTTTTTTGCATCTACTAACCCCAAACTCCCAATCCATCTCTCCCTGCCTCCTCCTTGGCAACCACAAGTCTGTTCTCTATGTCTTCCAGTATGTTGTGTAGATATGTTAATTTGTGCCATATTTTAGATTCCACATATAACTAATACGTTACTTGTCTTTCTCTTTCTGTCTTATTTAATTTCCAGTTGCATCCATGTTGCTGCAAATGGCATTATTTTATTCATTTTGTGGTTGAGCAATATTCCATTGTATATATGTACCATAGCTTCTTTATTGATGTGAAACTTTTTATAACCGCCCATGAATTTCCATGATGTGTTATTCTACCAAACTTTTTCACTATGAATTCAAATTAAAAATGTCATAAATTTTGTTTGTCTGTTTTTTTGCAGCAGCTTTTACAGAGAGACTTTATTCTGATCCTTCGAACTGGCCCCTCATTTTAGTCACACCTGGATGTTCATATATGTTGGGTGAGTGTTCAATTTTTTAAATTGTTTATACTATATGGGGAGTTGTGATGAGTTACAGAGGAGAGTCTATTTAAATATTTCAGGGAGGAATGAAAAATACATACATTCTTTGCAAAATTACAGATCTACAAAAATGTGAGGTGTAGAGAGGAAGCTATAGAATTTTAAGTTTACATACCTTAGGAATCTACACTCTGTTCTTTTTTTTTTTTTAAGAGGATAATAGATACAACCTCAGATATGCAGATGATACCACCCTCATGGCAGAAAGTGAAGAAGAATTTAAGAGCCTCTTGATGAAAGTTAAAGAGGAGAGTGAAAAAGTTGGCTTAAAACTCAACATTCAGAAAACTAAGATCATGGCATCTGGTCCCATCACTTCATGACAAATGAGGAAACAATGGAAACAATGATAGACTTTATGTTGGGAGGTTCCAAAATCACTGCAGATGGTGATTGTAGCCATGAAATTAAAAGACGCTTATTCCTTGGAGAAAAGTTATGATCAACCTAGGTAGCATATTAAAAAGCAAAGACATTACTTTGCCAACAAAGGTCCATCTAGTCAAAGCTATGGTTTTTCCAGTAGTCATGTATGGATGTGAGAGTTGGACNTTTTGAGATTGCATTCAAGTACTGCATTTTGGACTCTTTTGTTGACTATGATGACTACTCCATTTCTTCTAAATGATTCTTGCCCACAGTAGTAGATATAATGGTCATCTGAGTTAAATTCACCCATTCCAGTCCATTTTAGTTCACTAATTCCTAAAATGTTGATGTTGACTCTTGCCATCTCCTGTTTGACCACTTCCAGTTTGCCTTGATTCATAGATTTAACATTCCAGGTTCATATGCATTATTGCTCTTTACAGCATCAGACTTCCATCACCAGTCACATCCACAAATGGTTGTTTTTGCTTCGGCGCCATCTCTTCACTCTTCCTGGAGTTATTTCTCCACTGATCTTCTGTAACATACTGGGCACCTACCAACCTGGGGAGTTCATCTTTAAGTATCCTATCTTTTTGCCTTTTCATGCTGTTCATGGGGTTCTCAAAGCAAGAATACTGAGGTGGCTTGCCATTCCCTTCTCCAGTGGACCATGTTTTGCCAGAACTCTCCACCATGACCCAGCCATCTTGGGTGGTCCTACATGACATGGCTCATAGTTTTGTTGAGTTAGACGAGGCTGTGGTCCATGTGATCAGTTTGGTTAGTTTTCTGTGATTATANCCTTCTCCAGTGGACCATGTTTTGCCAGAACTCTCCACCATGACCCAGCCATCTTGGGTGGTCCTACATGACATGGCTCATAGCTTTGTTGAGTTAGACGAGGCTGTGGTCCATGTGATCAGTTTGGTTAGTTTTCTGTGATTATAGTTTTCATTCTGTCTGCCCTCTGATGGATAAGGATAAGAGGCTTATGGAAGCTTCCTGATGGGAGAGATTGAGACATTTATGGTATAAGATGGCAGAGTAGAAGGGCATGTGCTCATCTTCTCCTGCAAGAACTCCAAACTACAACTTGCTGCTGAACAATCAATGACTGGAGAATGTTGGATCCCACCAAAAAAAAGATAACCCATGTCCGAGGGCAAAGGAGAAGCCCCAGCAAGACAGTAGGAGGGGCAAAATCATGTTTAGAATCAAACCCCTTACCCACCAGCGATGCTCAGAGGGCTCAAACAAACCTTGGGCACACCAGGACACAGAGACTCCACAGAGACTGAGCCAGAACTGTGTTTGAGTATCTTCTGTGAAGGTATGGGTCAGTAATGGCCTGCCACAGGAGCAGGGGCTCTGGGTGCCACAAACATGGGTATGGCATAAGTCCTCTTGGAGGAGGTCACCATTAACTCTACCATAGAGCTTCCAGAACTTACACAGGACTGGGGAAACAGACTTTAGGAGGGCACAAACAGAACCTTGTGTGCACCAGGGCCCAGGAGAAAGGAGCAGTGACCCCACAGGAGACTGACCCAGACTCACCAGTGAGTGTCCAAGAGTCTCCAGGAGAGGCGTGGGTAAATTTTGGCCTACTCTCAGGTCAAGGGCACTGAATGTGGCAGTGCGTGCATGGGACCATTTGAAGGAGGTCACTATTATCTTCATTATCTCTACAATAGTTTGGCCGCAGATCAAACAACAAGGAGGGAACATAGCTCCATCTATCAACAGAAAATTGGATTAAAGATTTACTGAGCATAGCTACGCCCATCAGAACAAGATCCAGTTTCTCCCTCAGTCAGTCTCTCCCATCAAGAAGCTTCCATAAGCCTCTAGCCTCATCAGTTCAGTTCAGTCACTCAGTCAGGTCTGACTCTTTGCAACCCCATGGACTGCAGCACACAAGACTTCCCTGTCCATCACCAACTCCCAGAGTTTACTCAAACTCATGCCCATTGAGTCAGTGATGCCATCCAACCATCTCTTCCTCTGTCTTCCCCTTCTCCTCCTGCCTTCAATCTTTCCCAGCATCAGGGTCTTTTCAAATGAGTCTGTACTTCGCATCAGGTGGCCAAACTATTGGAGTTTCAGTTTCAACATCAGTCCTTCCAATGAATATTCAGAACTGATTTCCTTTAGGATGGATTGGTTGGATTTTCTTGCAGTCCAAGGGACTCTCAAGAGTCTTCTCCAACACCACAGTTCAAAAGTATCAATTCTTCAGTGCCCAGCTTTCTTTATAGTCCAAGTCTCACATCGATACATGACTACTGGAGAAACCGTAGGCTTGACTAGACAGACCTTTGTTGGCAAAGTGATGTCTCTGCTTTACAATATGCTGTCTAGGTTGGTCGTAGCTTTTCTTCCAAGCAGCAAGCATCTTTTAATTTCATGGCTGCAGTCACCATCTGCAGTGATTTTGGAGCCCCCCAAAATAAAGTCTGCCACTGTTTCCACTGTTTCCCCATCTGTTTGTCATGAAGTGATGGGATCAGACACCATGATCTTAGTATTCTGAATGTAAATATTTCTAGCCTCATAACCACCTGCAAATAGAGTCATACTTCTCCTCCTTCAGAGGAATATCACAGTACCAAAATCATATGTATAGTGGAGAAATAGGACATTTAGTTGGCTGAATGACCTTCCTTTCAGAGGCCAGTTTGCTGTTGCTGCAGTTTTAATAACCTAGCTTGCCAGTGTCAACAGTTTTAGGTCAATGCTATATTTTGCACATCAGACAGATGGTTGCACATCAGTGAAACTTCTTTTTTTCTTCCTTCTCCCAAACAAGAGTAAGATCATTTAAAACAGATATAGGAACTTCCTTGCAAAATATCTGATCTAATTTTCAACACAAATGGTTCAATGGACTTTTCATTCATCAGACATGGAAGAAATTAATTCATGCTCAATTTTGGAAGAGAAGGAGTCGAATGAAGAAGGAAAATTTACCATCCCATGAACAACTGATTGTGTTGTTTACATTAACTGCTTGTGAACAAGCTTTAAAATTCTCATACTGTTATGGCAGCATGCCTCTGAAACTCCATTTCCAAATACCTCCCTATCATATTACTTATATGGTTTCACCCCACATCCCTCCAACTCATTCCAGTTTATCAAGACATCTCACCTTTTAAGTTCCCACTCTTCCCAGAGTACCACTGTGTTGTTTCTTGGATTTGATCAGAGTGCCTTAGTTTGTTCCATCAACCCTTTTTCTCTGGGAGGCAGTCAGCACATTTTAGTGGACTTTACGGCATTAAAGAAAAATGGGGGGAAAGAAAGCTCTTCCTGATATCTGCTCTGAATTTGTTTCTGTTTTATTCTGTGTGTATCCCTCCTTTGTTCTGTCCTCTGCATCAGATGGAAAGCAATCATCCTGCCTGAAATGTATCTATAGCCAAGGCTCCATGTAAATTACAGAGAGAGATGACAGATTTCATGGCCTGGTTATGGTAAAAATGTGAAATTTCACAGTTTGTCATGGATTAATAGAAAGGGAAAACAAACACAAATGAAGTCATCCCAATTGTTAGAAATAATTCCAGAGTGACTATTTGATGAATTTAAACAATGGGATGGAATGCAGGCTGTTCAACACGTAATCTATGATTTTAAATTTAATAAAGGACCTTGTAGTTTTATACTCAAACATCCTCATGCTGAAGGTTGAATTCAAACAGCCTGAACCCATAATGAGCAATCCCTAAATTCCAAAAACCTGAGTTTACCCATCTTCACAAAAAATAATAAAGCATCCATGAAATGTTTTCACGATGAACCACAGATTGTAGATTTTCAGGGTCATTGGTGACATCATGATAGATGAGGAGAATTATCTACAAGTTTGGAAATGTTACACAGCTCAGTCAATCCACCTGGAAAATATCTTTAAAAGATTAAGGGACTGAGCCCATCTTCATAGTTCATTCTCTTTCATTCTAGTTTCATCTTTATTCCCTCTTTTTGCTCATTCTCTGTAACTACCACAACCTTGTGAAAAACGTGTTGACCAGGGCTTCAGTCACCATGGGATTCTGAAAAGGGTCTTAGAGAAGAATTGGGTAATCCATCATCATCTCTTTAAACTCAGATTCTGTAGCCTGGGCTTAAGGCTTGGCATTCCTGTGGCTTTGGTAACTGTTTCTCCACATTGTCCAAAATCCCTCAAAAGAATTCCTCATTGTTTCAGAACCTGAGCAGTGTTTTTGCACTGTACCTCATTTCTATGTTTGTATTTCACTTCTGATCCATAGATTCCTCGTGTTTCTCTATAGCATTCATGTCAGGTTTGAAAAGCAAATTCCAAGATTATAGTAGAATTATGTACAGGCAAAATTACATTCAGCCAAAATTACATTCATTGGGCTAATATTTTAAGGTTGCCTGATACTTGTCAATCCAGTCAAATTGGCCATAAAAATTTAGTCTTAATAAACCTTTTGAGCACTTTGGATTCTTCCACAAAAATGAAGGCCTCTACTGAGAATGTATTAATAAATGCTAGTATATATGAAGGTGAATAAAGGTAGGAAGATAAAACAAGTCATGACAATTGATGCCTCAAGCACTCAAGGTTTAGGGACTGTCCAAAACTCATAAATGGAATAAGCACAAAATGGAATTTATATTATGAAAAGTACTAATACAGAAGGCAGAGTTCATTTTTCACCTCTGCATATACAATCGTAGTTTATTGTTAGCTTTGAAAATCTTGCCTAAGTCACCTGGAAACTGAAAATAAACAAACAATAGTCAGATACTGATGCCTCTTTTCTTACTTTATCACAAGATTTTTAATTTCTATGGAAGGAAAAACAAGCAGAACAACCCTGGCTTCCCTTCAGTGCTTTCATTGCTTAGATCAACGTTCTGTCGCATATTATCACCATGCTCACATATGTTACCTTGCAATGTTTCTGTATGTATGTCTTCCCCACACAACTAGACTGTAAGTTCACTTTGGAGATGGTCTTTATCTCCTTTTAATGCACTCTGGCAGCATGGAGAATAATTCAAGACCATAAGTTTTTGCTGACTTGAGAGACACTCCTCAGGACCACATCAAGGCCATCAGCTGCACAGCTTGCCAATTTCACTATAGTCATTTGCAACAGGTCTTCCTAAATCACTGCTAAATCACTGAATCTAGAGATTCAAGTCTCTAGAGCTCCATGGAATATCACCACTTAATATTCCCAACACTGCCACAGAAAACAGTTTCATATGCAAATATAGCCACTCAGCTTTCTGATCAGAGAAGCTTCACGTTAAGAAAAGGCTGCTGGAACATCTGGTGTCCCATCAAGTTCCAAATATCACCATCAGTACAGAGTGAGCTTCACTTGGAGAGTGAGGATAAAGGCACTAGCCTCTGGCTGAGCCTCCATTCCACATTGCTGATGGAATAGTAGTCATTTGCTCCAAGTCTGTGACAAATAATATGGGTTCTGGCAGATAAGGAAGAACCTAAATTTGAACATTTTTAAGGCGACCGGGTCTTATGTTTAGTAGTATTTTACTGTTTTAACTCTCAGTCCATGACAAAAGAAGACTGCGATTTTCTGGGGAGTGAAGGGATTGGTGGGCAATACTACTGAGCCACTATAGAGGAAGGAAGTTCCTTCCAAGAATCAGAGGTTGAGCAAATAGTTGGGTGTAAATCTGAACATCTAAAGAAGTCAAAGTGGTCCTTGAAGCAGAAGATAAAACCAAGGGGCCAGAAGCAGGAATGGAAAGTAGAAATCCAGAGTGAGAAGCTGAAACTTTGGTCAAAAGTGACCAATCTAATACCAAAAAACTACAGTCTAAAAAATAACCATTTTGTTTGTTTGCTCTCATATACCAGTTTAAATCCGTATATAGAAAAAAACATAAAGAAAAAAGAAAAAAAAAAAAGTACTTTGCCTCCTCTTGATATTTCCCTCAACTCATAGGAAAAATGAGAGAGCTTTCTAAACATATCCAATGGAAAACTGAGACCCAATTCACATATTCTTGAAGTAGGAGGCTGGATTGACCTCTTGCTCTCTCTTCTCAACCTTATCCAGTGCATCAAGTTTAGGAACTAGCCCTGACTTTCTTCAACTATGTCCTTGAGTTTCCCATTTTGAGTTTTGTGGCTGCGTGAATGGTAGGGCTTGGTCTTATCAGGTTGGGTGCAGATAGAAATGGTCAGATGTAGTATGCGGTCTATACTCTTCAGTAGAGATTATTAAAGATGCAAAATGATGCACTCCAGGCTAAATGAACAGCCAGAGGTCCCACACAGCTTCCTCTGATGCCTATTAGGTATATACCATCTCTTATTGTTCTTCAGTCTACCAGAAGGCAACTGGTAGACCTTTCTAGCTGACCTAAAACACCTTCAGGTATCCTGCTGCCAGAGCTATGGCAGCAATCAGGTTTCAGGTTAATGATTAGCTGTGAGGGTAAATTAACTTAAATGTGTTAATGCGCATGGATCTCCCACTTACTTAAGTCCTTGAGCAAACTACTTAATTTCTTTAAGATTAAGGTTTAAATTTGTCAAATGATTATTCTTCAAGATACATTTATTCATTAGACAGGCATATAAGACTGTTGATGATGATATGGTGATGATGATGGTGGTGGTGGTGGTGATAATGATGATGACATCTGTCAGCTAGTTAATCCAAAAATAATATTCTCCAGGTATAGATCAGCCATCTCTGTTCTAAGCAAGATGCAGGGATTCAGGTTAAAACTTGTAAGTGGTTCTAACTGGAACTCCATTAAATCCTCTGCATCTGTCCAAGAAAATAGGAAAGCAATAAAGCCGAGAATCTCATGGAGTTTTAAGGGCCAAGGAATCTATATATACCACATTGGCCAAAATCAGTTCCACAGTTTTACCTACATTCAGTGGCATGTCCCAGGAAGAAAAGAAAAACACAGACATTGATGAGGATTGCTAGGATCTGCCCTAACCAATGTGGAGGCAGTTCATCTAGCTACTGGCAATGGTTTGTGTAATCGGGCATGGAGCGTCTTAAACACTCAAAACCGGGTTATAAACCTGAAAACCAAATGCTGTAGTAGGCATTAAGAGGAAACCTCTTTGTAGATGGGGAGCTGATAGGAGATAAATATAGTCATTTTAATGGGCCTGCTCATCATCACTCAGTGCTTTCCTGGATAAATGAGAGTGCTAACCCCTCCTTAGTCCAACACTAACTAATATGCTGTGAAGTCAGATGTCTTTGTAAGCCTACTTTGCCCAAGCTGCAGAGATCACTATAAATTGGTACAGTCAGAAAAGCCTTCAAAGAAAGTTAAGAACTTGATCTATGTTTTCAAATAGGCAAAGAACTAGATAATTGATACAACGGGAAAAAGTTCATATGCTGTTAACTCTCTTGCCCCCAAATTACCAAGGAAGATAAATGAAAATTAAAGAAGGGAGGATCACTAAAATTTTTGGTCATAGAGTGAAAATGATCATAGGATGAAAATACATCCTTCTGTTTTAAAATTTTTTTAATTTAAAGGCAAGTTAATTTTTTTTTTTACTTTATTTTACCTTACAATACTCTATTGGCTTTGCCATACATCGACATGAATCCACCACAGGTGTACACGAGCTCCCAATCCTGAATCCCCCTCCCACCTCCCACCCCACAGCATCTCTCTGGATCATCCCCGTGCACCAGCCCCAAGCATCCTGCATCCTGCATCGAACATAGACCAGCGCCTCGTTTCTTACATGATAGTATATATGCTTCAATGCCGTTCTCCCAAATCATCCCACCCTCTCCNAGCTGAGGTGGTCTGTGTGCTGACCTGGCATGGATGGAGTGAGGGGTCTCTGCACTGTCCTGGCATGGATGGAGCTGGGGAGGTCTGTGTGGTTACCTGGAATGGATGGAGATGGGGTGGTCGGTGACGTGGCATGGAAGGGACGGGGGTGGTCTGTGTACTGACCTGATAGATGGAGCTGGGGTGGTTTGTGTGATGACCTGGCATGTATAGAGTTGAGAAGGTCTGTGTACTGACCTGGCATGGATGGAGATGGGTTGATCTCTGCACTGACCTGGCATTGATGTATATGGGGTGGTTGTGTGCTAATCTGGCATTGATGGATGTGGGGTGGTCTCTGCACTGACCTGGCATGGATGAAGTTGGAGTGGTGTGTTTGTTGACCTGGCATGAGTGAATTGGGCTGGGGCCAATCTATGTGTTACTAAGCGACAACAGTTAAGCTGTGGTTGACTGGTGGGTGGGAGAGCTTGTTTATTATCAGGCAGGGAGGAGNAAGTTGCTTGTATATTTTTGAGATTAGTTGTTTGTCAGTTGCTTCATTTGCTATTGTTTTCTCCCATTCAGAAGGCTGTCTTTTCACCTTACTTATAGTTTCCTTTGTTGTGCAGAAGCTTTTAATTTTAATTAGATCCCATTTGTTTATTTTTGCTTTTATTTCCAGTATTCTGGGAGGTGGATCATAGAGGATGCTACTGTGATTTATGTCAGAGAGTGTTTTGCGGCAAGTTATTTTTAAAAAGATAGCTTATTCAGCCATAAGTTCTGAACTGATGGTACAGGTACAGACTTCATGTTTACATATAACAGAAGAGTTGGGATGTATAAAATTGCCAAAGAGCATCCGTAATCTGCTTATGAATCTGTCTAAGAGTCTCATTATACAGGTGCTTTCTGCTTTAACTGAATGAAAAAGCCAGGGAGGAAAGTAAGTAGTGTGAAAAGGAATGAACCTAAGGGAAAAGAAATACTCAGAAAGTGATGAATAATTCTTCCATATTTTCTTCTGGGGTATGAGGGAAAAGTCAATGGTTTTACCACAAAGTTTGGGTAAAGTCTAGCAGTTTGAGAACTTTTCATGCCAAAGCATCAGTGTTCCAATCCCTAGGGATACTGTATGTGTGTTGTAAAAAGAAAATGGAACAAAATTACAATTCAAGCACTTACAGATCTTCCATATTTGAGCGACTTCTCAATTATTAGAGACCTGTAGATGAATGAAAATGTAATTTTGTTACATAGCACTGATAACAGGGGAAATATGGGGAAGCTTACATATACTTATTATCCAGTTATTGTATTTATTGTATTTTACTTCAGTTAGCTTTCCTCTTTTAATGTAAAACATGATTACAGGTAATGGAATTTAATTAATTTTTATATCTGTTCCAACAAATAATATAATCTATTTTTAATGCATTCCTAAGAGCAGAAGCATCAATTCTTCGGCACTCAGTTTTCTTCACAGTCCAACTTTCACATCCATACATGACCAAAGGAAAAAGCATAGCCTTGACTAGATGGACCTTTGGTGGCAAAGTAATGTCTCTGATTTTCAACATGCTGTCTAGGTTGGTCATAACTTTTCTTCCAAGGAGTAAGCATCTTTTAATTTCATGGCTGCAATCACCATCTGCAGTGATTTTGGAGCCCCCCAAAATAAAGTCAGCCACTGATTCCCCATCTATTTGCCATGAAGTGATGGGACCAGATGCCATGATCTTCGTTTTCTGAATGTTGAGCTTTAAGCCAACTATTTCACTCTCCACTTTCACTTTCATCAAGAGGCTTTTTAGTTCCTCTTCACTTTCTGCCATAAAGGTGGTGTCNCACTGTTTCCCCATCTATTTCCCATGAAGTGATGGGACCAGATGCCATGATCTTCGTTTTCTGAATGTTGAGCTTTAAGCCAACTTTTTCACTCTCCACTTTCACTTTCATCAAGAGGCTTTTTAGTTCCTCTTCACTTTCTGCCATAAAGGTGGTGTCATCTGCATATCTGAGGTTATTGATATTTCTCCCGGCAATCTTGATTCCAGCTTGTGCTTCTTCCAGCCCAGCGTTTCTCATGATGGACTCTGCATATAGGCTCAGTCGTGTCTAACTCTTTGTGACCCCCATGGACGGTAGCCCATCAGGTTCCTCTGTCCATGGGACTTTCCAGACAAGAATACTGGAGTGGGTTGCCATTTCCTTCTCCAGGGGATCTTTCTGACCCAGGGATTAAACTCAGGTGTCCTGCACTGCAGGCAGACTCTTTACCATCTGAGCTTCCAGGGGAGCACAAAAGTCAGTGAGGATTTTCTATTTTATTCTAAATGTGTTATGAGCCCTTCAGCAAAGGGATGGAGGAGATGATCTGATTTACGCATTTAAAAGATCAGTTGGGCTTCTGTATAGAGATACAGAGACCAGTTGAGAATCTGGGCCAAGATCCAGGGATATGATGATAAATGAGGGTGAAATAGCAAAAATGGACACAGACAGACCCAGCACATGTTTTGGAGGAAAGGAGGCAGAACTTGCTGATGGACTGATATGCGAGATGAGGAAGGAAAAGAAGCAAGTGTAACTCTAAATTGTTTCCTTAAGCAGCCAAGTAGAGTGTGGTATCATTTATGCAGATGGGGAAAGCTGGAGACTACCAGATTTGAGATGGCAGTGAGGAGAGGGATTTAGAAATTCTATTTTCAAAACGTTAAGTTTGGGATGTTTGTTAAACATCCAAGTGGAGTCTAGAATGGTTGGTTGTACAATGTACATCTAGAGAGCAAGTCTCCAGTAATACATTTAGGACCTATCAGCAGTCCATAGGGTCGCTAAGAGTCGGACACGACTGAGCGACTTCCCTTTCATTTTGATGCATTGGAGAAGGAAATGGCAACCCACTCCAGTGTTCTTGCCTGGAGAATCCCAGGGGGTGTGGGCTGCCATCAACGGGGTCGCACAGAGTCGGACACGACTGAAGCGACTTAGCAGCAGCAGCAGCAGCATTTGGATGGTAGTGGACAAAATGACCTGGGGAGAAACTGAAGAACAGGGGTCCTGGGACAAGCCTAGACCTCTCTAGCAGCATAGTGTTAGCAGAGAAGGACCCGAATGGATGACCAAGAAGGACTGGCCCAAAAGGAAAACCAGGAATGTGTGTTGTCCAGAGGCTGAGGAAGGAGGGAGAGGTCAGTGCCTGCTAAGGTAGGTGTGAGCAGAGGGTACAGAAAGGATGCTCAGATCTGGGAACATGGAAGGTCCTGGTGACCCTGACAAGAGCTTCAGCAGTGGAACAGAGGAGACAGAAGCCTGACGGAGTGGCAGAGGGAAGGAGGGGGCATCACGAGGAGGAGATAGCAGTTCTAGATACCAAAGGTGAAGACTAGCATCACCAGAAATCAGCATGCCTTAAAGTGAGACACACTCTGATGTGTACAAAGGATAAACAGGTAGGAGAGACCAGTAGATTCTGCAAATACATACTAAAAACTAAAAATGTCAACGAGAAAAGCATGGGTTAGTGACCAGTAGGAACCATTTAATTGAATTCTGACTTAGAGATAATGTACTGATTAAGACCAAGGTGCCCTGCGTATTTCTAATGCATTTACTAAATTATTAATGCTATTTTAAAATTGATGTTATTTATAAGGGCTTCCCAGATGGCACTAGTAGTAAAGACCTTGCCTACCTACCAATGCAGGAGACATAAGAGACGCAGGTTCAATCCCTAGGTTGGGAAGATTCCCTGGAGGAGGAAATGGCAACCTACTCAGTGTTCTTGCCTGGTGAATCTCACAGAAAAGCCTGGTGGGCTACAGTCCACTGGGGTCATAAAAGGTCAGACATGACTGAAGTAACTTAGCATAATGTATGTGAGGTGGCATAGAGAAATACACATGATTCAATATAAAATAGATGAAAAAAATCAGTGAGCGAACAACACATAGGAAATTACAGTAAGTTGAGTTCAGTTCAGTCACTGAGTCATGTCTGACTCTTTGTGACTCCATGGACCACCGCAAGCCAGGCTTCCCTGTCCATCACCAACTCTCGGAGCTTGGTCAAACTCATGTCCATCAAATCAGTGATGCCATCCAACCATCTCATCCTCTGTCGTCCCCTTTTCCTCCCACCCTCAATCTTTCCCAGCATAAGGGTCTTTTCCAATGAGTTAGCTCCTCAAATCAGGGGGCCCAAGTATTGGAGTTTCAGCTTTAGCATCAGTCCTTCCAAAGAATATTCAGGACTAATTTCCTCTAGGATGGACTGGTTTGCTCTCCTTGCAGTCCAAGGGACTCTCAAGAGTCTTCTCCAACACCACAGTTCAAAAGCATCAATTCTTAAGCACTCAGCTTTCTTTATAGTCCAACTCTCACATCCATACATGACTACTGGAGAAACCATAGCTTTGACTAGATGGACCTTTGTTGGCAAAGTAATGTCTCTGCTTTTTAATATGCTGTCTAAGTTGGTCATAGCTTTTCTTCTAAGGAGCAAATATCTTTTAATTTCATGGCTGCAGTCACCATCTGCAGTGATTTTGGAGCCCCCCAAAAAAAAANGAAATGTTCCCTTGGTATCTCTAATTTTCTTGAAGAGATCTTTAGTCTTTCCTACTCTGTTTTTTCCCTCTGTTTCTTTGCAATGATTACTGAGGAAGGTTTTCTTATCTCTCCTTCCTGTTCTTTGGAATTCAGCATTCAGACGGATACATCTTTCTTTTTCTCCTTTGCGTTTCACTTCTCTTCTTGTCATAGTCATTTGTAAGGCCTCCTCAGACAACCATTTTGCCTTTTTGCATTGCTTTTTCTTGGGGATGGTCTTGATCCCTGCCGCCTGTACAATGTCACGAACCTCCGTCCATAGTTCTTCTGGCACTCTGTCTATCAGATCTAATCCCTTGAATCTATTTGTCACTTCCACTGTATAATCGTTAAGGGATTTGATTTAGGTCATACCAAAATGGCCTAGTGATTTTCCCTACTTTCTTTAAGTCTGAATTTGGCAATAATGAGTTCATGATCTGAGCCACAGTCAGCTCCCGGTCTTGTTTTTGTTGATTGTATATAGCTTCTCCATCTTTAGCTGCAAAGAATATAATCAATCTGATTTTGGTATTGACCATCTGCTGATCTTGTGTTGTTGGAAAAGAGTGTTTGGTATGACCAGTGCGTTCTCTTGGCAAAACTCTATTAGCCTTTGCCCTGCTTCATTCTGTACTCCAAGGCCTAATTTGCCTGTTACTCCAGGTGTTTCTTGATTTCCTACTTTTGGATCCTGCTTCTGCTGCTGCTAAGTCGCTTCAGTTGTGTCCGACTCTGTGCGACCCCATAGACGGCAGCCCACCAGGCTCCCCTGTCCCTGGGATTCTCCAGGCAAGAACACTGGAGTGGGTTGCCATTTCCTTCTCCAATGCATAAAAGTGAAAAGTAAAAGTGAAGTCGCTCAGTCGTGTCCGACTCTTTGCAATCCCATGGACTGCAGCCTTAGTCCCCTATACACAAAAAGGACATCTTTTTTGGGTATCAGTCCTAGAAGGTCTTGAGGTCTTCACAGAACTGTTCCACTTCAGCTTCTTCAGCAATTCTGGTTGGCGCATAGAGTTGGATTACTGTAATATCAAATGGTTTGCCTTAGGAACGAACAAAGATCATTCTATTGCTTTTGAGACTGCATCCAAGTACTGCATTTCAGACTCTTCTGTTGACTATGATGGCTACTCCATTTCTTCTAAGGGATTATTGCCCACAGTAGTAGGTGTAATAGTCGTCTAAGTTAAATTCACCTGTTCCAGTCCATTTTAGTTCGCTGATTCCTAAAATGTCGATGTTCACTCTTGCCATCTCCTGTTTGATCACTTCCAATTTGCCTTGATTCATGGACTTAACATTTCAGGTTCCTATGCAATATTGCTCTTTACGGCATCAGACTTTACTTTCATCACCAGTCATATCCACAACTGGGTGTTGTTTTTGCTTTGGTTCTGTCTCTTTATTCTTTCTGGAGTTATTTCTCCACTGATCTCCAGTAGCATAATGACCTGGGGAGTTCCTCTTTCAGTGTCCTATCTTTATGCCTTTTCATACTGTTCATGGGATTCTCAAGACAAGAATACTGAAGTGGTTTGCCATTCCTTCTCCAGTGGACCACATTTTTTCAGAACTCTTCAGCATGACCTGTCTGTCTTGGGTGGCCCTACACAGCATGGATCATACTTTCATTGAGTTAGACAAGACTGTGGTCCATGTGATCAGACTGGTTAGGTTTCTGTGATTGCGGTTTTCATTCTGTCTGCCCTCTGATGGATAAGGATAAGAGGCTTATGAAAGCTTCCTGATGGGAAAGACTGACTAAGGGGGAAATCGGTCTTGTTCTGATGGGCAGGGCCCTGCTCAGTAAATCTTTAATCCAATTTTCCGTTGATGGATGGGGCTGTGTTCCCTCCCTGTTGTTTGGTCTGAGGCCAAACTATGGTGGAGGCAATGAAGATAATGGCGACCTCCTTCAGAAGGTCTGAACTCAGTGCCCCCGACCCAGTAGCAGGCCACAGCTGACCCACGCCTCCCCCAGAAACTCCTGGACACTCACGGGCAAGTCTGGGTCAGTCTCTTGTGGGGTCACTGCTCCTTTCTCCTGGGTCCTGGTGTGCACAAGGTTTTGTTTGTGCCCTCCAAGAGTCTGTTTCCCCAGTTGTGTGTGAGTTCTGGCAGCTCTATGGTGGGGTTAATGTCAACCTCCTCCAAAAGGGCTTATGCCATACCCATTACAGTAAAGGAGGGGGTAGAAAGGAAATGGAAATAGACTTAGGGGTCAGAGTAGTTTTTTGACGTTAGACACAGATTTTTCTGCCTAGAAGCCAAAGCAAGACAGAATTGTAATCAATAAGTAGAACTCCATGTCCACGAAGGCAAAAGAGATCATCTGCCCAGGAAAAACCCTGCTGTTCTTTGTACTGTGTGTGAAAGTGAAAGTCGCTCAGTCGTGTTCGACTCTTTGAGACCCCATGGAATAGTCCCTGGAATTCTTTAGACCAGAATACTGGAGTGGGTAGCTGTTCCCCTCTCCAGAGGATCTTTTCAACCCAGGGATCGAACCCAAGTCTTCTGCATTGCAGGAAGATTCTTTTTTTTGGGGGGGGCGGGGAGCAGGAAGATTCTTTATTGTCTGAGCCATCAAGCCCAAGAATATTGGAGTAGGTAGCCCAGCTCTTCTCCAAGGGAATTGCCCCACCCAGGGACTGAACCCAGGTCTTCCACATTGCAGGTGGATTCTTTACCAGCTGAGCCACCAGGGAAGCCCACGCTGTGTGTAGCGAGAGGCAACCTGAATTAGTGGAGCTCTTTTGGGCTTCCTGATTTAGCAGCAGAAGGAAAAACCAAAGTAGCTTTGGTTTTTCATTTATCTTCCCCTCCGTTCGCTGACACAAAATATGACTATAACCTGTTAACAATCTGTGCTTTGCTATTCTGAATTCTGTTTTCTTGTCACTGAAACTGGACTAATTAGTCATAGCCAGCACTTCCAAAAATTGTTCTGTGTCGTCCCCTTTCCCTTAGTTCATCTGTCAGGTGTGATGTGCATCTAATTTGTGGAGACAGCAGGTGGGGGAGGATCTGCCTGATATCCATGGTTCCCAGATGGCAATGGAGTTCAGATTCATCTAGAAACCTTGCTCTGCTCATAATGGGTGCTATGTGCTTTTAAGATGCTGAGTTCACAAGCTGAGAGTAAGAGGTCACCAAGGCTAAATTTAGGGCTGAGGTCATACAGAGGGTTCTTCTGACTTTTCTGATAATGCCTCTTTTGACGAATGGTAGAATTTACCAAATTACCAGTGGTACAATGTTATGGTGATAGCACAGAAGAGCCTAGGGAGGTTACTATGAATTACTGCAAAGGGAGAGGGTTTTACATCTTATATAAGCCTCGGTTGAAAGGCACCCCCACAGCCTGGTGCCCATGACTCCAGTAAAATCTCAGATTCATGGAGACAGTCAGCTCCATCTCCAGCTGCATCACTTGGGGGTCATGAATTCTGTAAAGAGAATCCTAATATTGGGGGAAATTTCACCTGTAGGTCTCTGAAGGAGACATGGCGGGCATATTCTGAGAGGTAGTAAGCTTAGTGGGAAGGAGCACAGGCATTGGAGTTGAACAGATCCAGGTTGGAATCTTGGTTTCAACGCTTCCAAGCTCTGTGGTCTAGGGGAAGTTTCATTTTTCTCACCTGTATGTTAAGAATAATAATGACACCAATCCACAGGGCTGTGGTAGTAATGAAGGAGGATAATATAGCAAAACACTTAGTACAAACAGTAAATATGAAACCAAAAACTCGACTCAGTGGCCTGAGTGCCTCTCATCAGTATAATTCAACATGACCTCAGTAACATTTCTATAATAAATATAATAGTGAGATTCTTATATCTGTTTCTGATAATGTCCCTAATGCAAGCCTATGGGGTAATGTCAAAGCAAAATCTAGAATAGAGCATTGTACAAGGTGGCAAAAATAATGTAAAATAGATCTAAGGATCTTTTTAATTTGATCCAAGGATGTACTCGGGGCCTGTAAAGGCATGGAGGATTTTTATACCCATAGGGCAGTTCTTTAGCAAGTCAGACTTGAGCTCTATGAGCTAGTCCACCTTAGACTGGACTTCTCATGCCCACTGTGGTCCACATCAAGCCCATTCAAAGGCTTCAGGTCCCAGAGGGTGTGGGTCTTATCTGTTGGAAGACCAGCCCTTCATCTCCTGAATATGGTGAACTTCTAACACTCATCACGTTTCTACATTTGACTGAGAAAAAGAGAAATCAATGACATTAACTTCCTTGGTCAGTGGTTAAGAATCCACCTGCCAATGCAAGAGACATGGGTTCCATCCATCATTGGTTTCGAAAGATGCCACACGCCATGCACCACAACTACTGAGCTCAAGTGCCAAAGTACTGAAGTCCACATACCCTAGAGTCTGTGCTCCCACAACAAGAGAAAATACTGCAAAGAGAAGCCTGTGCACCGCAACTGGAGAGTAGCCCCTGCTTGCTACAACTAGAGAAAGCACGCACAGCAACAAAGAACTTGTGTACCCCGACAAAGATCCAGCATAGCCAAAAAACATATAAAATAGAAATTAAAAAACTTCCTTGGGCACTGAATTGCATCCCCCCAAAAATGTGTGTTGAGCTCCTAACCCCAGTACCTCAGAAAGTGCCCTTATTTGGAAATACTGTCATTAAATTAATTACTTAATCAATTATAATAAATTAAATCAAGATGAGGTCCTACTGGAGGACAAGGGTAAGCTGCTAATTCAACATGAATGGTGTCCTTAGAAAACAGCATGTGAAGACAAAGACACTCAGGGAGAAGACACACGGTGACATGTTGTTGACTCCAGTCTCTGAGAAGAATGCCTAAGATTGCCAGCAAGCCACCGGAAGCTAGAAAGAGGCAAGGAAGAATTCCCCTCTGGATTTCAGAGGGACCTTGGCACTGCCAATACCTTGATTTTGGATTTCCACCCTCCAGAAATGTAAGACAACAAATTTCTATTATTTTAAGCCACCCGGTTTGTGGCACTTAGTTTGGCAACCGTATGAAATTAATGCAGGCATATTATCTGTTTTCTTCTACTATCTACTAATAGCAACAAGCAAATTGGTGACTGGCTGTCAAAATTCTAAATGGCCAAGCTCAGCCCTTGACCCCCGCTGGAGACAGCTTTCTGAGTTGAATGTTTCACAAGGTTCTTTCAGAATTCCAATATTGAAAGAATTTTAAAGCACCTTTTAAAGCAAACTGCATTGCTGATGGACACTAAGGAAATGTTAGTCACTCAGGTGTGTCCGACTCTTTGCAATCCCGTGGACTATAGCCTGCCAGGCTCCTCTGGCCATGGAATTCTCCAGGCAAGTACTGGGATGGGTACCTAGTATGGGATTAAAATTAATATCTAACAAGACAAATTGATGCAAAGGAGGACTATGCAAAGATAGCTTATCTGTGAGCATTCCTAGGGACTCTTTTTTTTCAGGAACAAGATAAGCTGGGAAATTTGTTCCTGTTAGCTCTGAGATATCCATATTGATTCAATTCCAGGGCATAATGTATCATTACCTGTTCAGGGAAGGCAGAGGATTCCCCACAAGGAAGGCTCCTGATGGCAACAGGCAAAGGGAACAGAGGATGTAGGGAAGAATGATGAAAACAAATAGCTAGAAATCGGTATTGTATCACAATCGATGAACTGTTACTCAGTTATTAAAATAATAATGAAGATGATAAATGTCAAAAGACTGGAACATGATACAAAGAAATATGCAGCAGTGAAAAGGAACGGAGGAACAAACTGCTGATACAGCGCCATGGGTGGTGCAAACAATACAATGCTCATAAAAAAGGAGTAGACGCTCTGTGATTCCATTTATAGGATCTTCTAGAACAGGCAAAACTAATCTATGATGAAAACAATCAGATCAGTGATTGCATTTCTGGAATGGAGTGGAGGACAGGAAGGAGACTGATCTGGAAGGGGCATGAAGGAACTTCCTGAAATGAGGAAATGTTCTATCTTAAGAAGAGGGTAGAACATGGTGCATTTGTCAAAACTCATCTACCAGTAACCATAAGAGCTGTGCATTTCACTATATGTAAATTAAACCTTTAAAAATTTTTTGTAGATATATGAAAACAACGGCTTTTAAAACATGTTTTCCTTTTAGAAATGGACCATATGATCATTGTAGAGATTTGGAAAAAAATCTTTTTTAATTAAGAAGAAAATCTGAGTGGGAAGGGGAAGGATAAATTAAGAGGTTGGATTTAGCCACTATGTGTAAAACAGATAACCAACAAAGACCTACTGCATAGCAGAGGGAACTCTACTGAATATTATATAATAACCTATAAGGGAAAAGAATATATATATATATCTGAATAGCTGTGCTGTATACCTGAAACCTACATGACATTGTAAATCAACTATGCTTCAATAAAATTTTTTAAAAGAATTAAGAAAATCAAAACACCCATAACTTCACTACTGAAAGTAAATAATTTTAATATAAGATGTAATATAAACATGCGTTAGCATAGCAAAGGTTAGAGTGAGTACACTAATCTTTATGTTCTTATTACTACTATTTCAAAACCACTAGGGAATTACAATACTGTGATTATATTGAATGGTTTTCCTTTCCTTTAAAGATATACTTTATCTGTCCAATAAATAATAGTCATAATGGGAAAACAGGTTCTAGAAGAAAAACAAGAGCAACTGCGGCAGTTTTCCTCAGTGGAAAGCCCATGAAAGGATCACTTGGTTATAGTCTTCACGTGTAGAAAGGCTGAGAACCTGCTCAGAACAGGAAGAGCAACCCATTAATTTTGAGTCCCCAGAGCCAAATACCACGCACAAAGTAGGGATACCATAAACAAGTCTGAATAAATGTTGTACCTGTCCAGGGAGAACCCATCAAGAATAAATAGATTTTAAATGAAAGCATAAGAGATTTGGTGCAGATATGAGTAAGCCTCTGACTGTCAGGGATGATGAAGAAAATCCTAAAATACCTAATGAAAAAAAATGTTAAACGTATATTACTGTTTGTTCAGTATAGTTTACACATCCATTTTTCCTAAAAGAAGGCATCTAGAGCTGGCAGAATGTCCAGGTCCTCTCTGGATATAAGATTCTACTTCTATTATTTCTTCCCAGAAGACCAGGGATTAAGCATCACCTGCCCATTCACTTCTCATTTCTCATTCTCCAGTTTGGGCAGGAGAAGGAGAGCAGGTGGCCAGCCTCAGGTAGGGCCACATTTGCAGCTGAACGGCTCAGCTTCCACATTAGCAGGCAGCTTTATGGAACCCTCAAAGGGATCCAATTCCCTGCCTGTCCCAGGGATTAGATAACAAAGCTCAGAGGAGTCCAGCCACAGCTAGCAGCAGGAGGTGGATGAGAAGCTAAAACACTCTTCCTGATGAGCCTAAAAAGATAAGGTAGCACCCAAAGCGGACGGCAGTCATCTCCTGCTGGGAAATGCGGTGGGATTTTGGATTTCTCCTTTTTATTTGCCTACAGTTTCTACAACGAACACATCGTGCTTCTGCAGAGAGAAATAAGTTATTTCTACATCTCAAGATGTTAGAAGGATTCAAAGAAGTCACTCTTTGAATTAATTTTCAGGGTCAGGAGACTCACCAGCCCTGAAAGAGGGTTTCACCAGTGTTTCAGGGGACTCACCAGCCTTGAAATGGTGTTTTTGGGAAAAAAAAAAGAAACTACCTTTCCATTTCCTCCTCCCTCCCCTCTGTTGAGCAAACAACCCTTTGTATAAGACAGCAGGCCCTGATTACACATCCTGTACCTGTCTGGGGCTGGTACCAGGGAGGGTGAAGCCCATCCCCAACTTACCATGATTATGACTCTATGTCGGGGTCACAGTTCGGTCAGTCAAGCAGAAGTTCCTGTGTGATAAAAGCAGAGGGGATGAGAGAACTGTCATTAAAATCATTAATCAAGATAACTCACAGTTTGCACAAAGTTAAGCCACAGGGAAATAACACCCAATTGCATCAAGAGGGCAGCTATTGATTAGCTAAAGAGACAAGAGCCAAGCTAATCATTAAAGAGAAACTGTTCTAAGAGGCAAGTGAATTATGCCAGACAAACAGTCTCCTAGCTGCTCTTCTGCCTGGAGATAACACATTACAGAAATGATCCCTCTTGCTTAGGTAGGGTGAGCTACATTACTTGAACTCAAGCCAAGCCTAGATTCTAAACTGGAAGTGTTAGTGGATCAGAAGAGGTGCCTCTTGGAGACAAAAGATGATCTGACTACATAAGGGGAAAAGTGCTGCACTCCAGCCTTTACCCAGGCCACTGGCCCAACTCACATTAGACCTTTCTTTTTCCCAGTGGCCACCGTCACTGCCACCATCTCAGGACTTAAAGGTGCTTCTTCCCTTTAAGCTACAGCCTTATACATTTTGCCTTTGGCTCTTCAGCACCCTCTCCAACAAGAAGCCTTGAGCCATCACACATGTATTCAGTCATTTAGAATGCAAGAAATGTCTTTATTGTAGATGAGCCTCTGAGGGGCAGACCCACTGGCTTCCTGTTTGCACATTCAGGTCCTACAAAAAAGGCTCCTTTACTGAGCATTTGGTGAGATCTTTGAACTCAAAGAATTATCCCAGAACCAGAAGCATGGGTATCACCTATGAGTTCTTTAAAATCCAGAATCCCAGTTACCCACTCCAGACCTACTGCAAGAATCTGCATTTTAATAAGATTCCCAGAATATCCGTCTGCACAGTGGTTTGAAAATCGCTGGCCTAGATAACCCTGTCAGGTTGTTGTTATTGTTTAGTCACTACATTGTGTCCGATTCTTTGCAACCCCATGGACTGTAGCCCGCCAGGCTCCTCTGGCTATGGGATTTCCCAGGCAAGAATACTGGAGTGGTTTGCCATTTTATTCTTCAGGGGAATTTTCCTGATGCAGGGATTGAACACACACCTCCTACACACACATCCTACACACACCTCCTGAGCCACCAGGGAAGCCCAATCTTACCAGGGAGCCTTGTTCTATCATTTCCCCAGAATAACTGCATCCTTCTTGGCCAACTTTATCACCAACTAAGTCCTGTTGGGCCACAGTCACTCTTCATCTTCCACTTTCTGAGGCTCAGCTTCTTTTTCCTTGATTCTCATTGCTCACTGCAGACTTACCCCATTAGACCTGGGGGGTCAATCCCTTCCTTCGGGGAATGTCAACTGGCTCTGAGGCACAGATTGAGCAAAGGTGCAGAGATAGGGATGAGCCATGGCTTCAGGGCGAGGCTGCTGGAGCAGAGGGCTCCTTCCAGGGAAGGCTNATAACACATTACAGAAATGATCCCTCTTGCTTAGGTAGGGTGAGCTACATTACTTGAACTCAAGCCAAGCCTAGATTCTAAACTGGAAGTGTTAGTGGATCAGAAGAGGTGCCTCTTGGAGACAAAAGATGATCTGACTACATCAGGGGAAAAGTGCTGCACTCCAGCCTTTACCCAGGCCACTGGCCCAACTCACATTAGACCTTTCTTTTTCCCAGTGGCCACCGTCACTGCCACCATCTCAGGACTTAAAGGTGCTTCTTCCCTTTAAGCTACAGCCTTATACATTTTGCCTTTGGCTCTTCAGCACCCTCTCCAACAAGAAGCCTTGAGCCATCACACATGTATTCAGTCATTTAGAATGCAAGAAATGTCTTTATTGTAGATGAGCCTCTGAGGGGCAGACCCACTGGCTTCCTGTTTGCACATTCAGGTCCTACAAAAAAGGCTCCTTTACTGAGCATTTGGTGAGATCTTTGAACTCAAAGAATTATCCCAGAACCAGAAGCATGGGTATCACCTATGAGTTCTTTAAAATCCAGAATCCCAGTTACCCACTCCAGACCTACTGCAAGAATCTGCATTTTAATAAGATTCCCAGAATATCCGTCTGCACAGTGGTTTGAAAATCGCTGGCCTAGATAACCCTGTCAGGTTGTTGTTATTGTTTAGTCACTACATTGTGTCCGATTCTTTGCAACCCCATGGACTGTAGCCCGCCAGGCTCCTCTGGCTATGGGATTTCCCAGGCAAGAATACTGGAGTGGTTTGCCATTTTATTCTTCAGGGGAATTTTCCTGATGCAGGGATTGAACACACACCTCCTACACACACATCCTACACACACCTCCTGAGCCACCAGGGAAGCCCAATCTTACCAGGGAGCCTTGTTCTATCATTTCCCCAGAATAACTGCATCCTTCTTGGCCAACTTTATCACCAACTAAGTCCTGTTGGGCCACAGTCACTCTTCATCTTCCACTTTCTGAGGCTCAGCTTCTTTTTCCTTGATTCTCATTGCTCACTGCAGACTTACCCCATTAGACCTGGGGGGTCAATCCCTTCCTTCGGGGAATGTCAACTGGCTCTGAGGCACAGATTGAGCAAAGGTGCAGAGATAGGGATGAGCCATGGCTTCAGGGCGAGGCTGCTGGAGCAGAGGGCTCCTTCCAGGGAAGGCTCAGAGATACAGGTGGAAAAGCAGGCGGGGAACTGATTATCAACAGCCCTGTGCGTCCATCTGAAGAGTCTGACTTGTAACGTAGGGAGTGGAGAAACAGTGAAAGGGTTGGCTTTTGCAGAGAAAGAATGTAAGACAAAACATACTTTAGCAAGTTACTATACTAGGGGGTAGACGAGTCAAAGCCAAGGAGTCAGGAAGGCTTGAAGTACTATTAACAGCACAGGAACAAAGATCTGTATGAAAATAGGCAAAGATCTGCGCAAAATGTGACCCCCGGATAGGGTCTACACATGGCTTTTTTGGAAGGAAGACGTTATTGGATTTAGTGGCTCCTGAATTACCTGAATCTATACATTCAGTCACTAAATATTCCTAACACACCTCTATATCTCAGTCATNGAAAATAGGCAAAGATCTGCGCAAAATGTGACCCCCGGATAGGGTCTACACATGGCTTTTTTGGAAGGAAGACGTTATTGGATTTAGTGGCTCCTGAATTACCTGAATCTATACATTCAGTCACTAAATATTCCTAACACACCTCTATATCTCAGTCATTGTTTTCAATGATAGAGATAATATGGTGAATAAGACAGAGAACCTACCTTCAAGGAGCTTACAGTGTTTTAGGAAAGACTGACAACAAATAAAGAGATGACTACAGAAGACAATTTGATACCAGTAAGATGAAAATACAATAGGATAATGGTACAGAACAGGGATCAACAAACTTCTGCTCAGGGGCCACTTCTAATTTTAGACAGTCTATCAGCTGAGAAACATTTTTAACATTTTCAACAGTTGACCAAAAATCAAAAGAATGATATTTCATGACACACGAACATTCTATAAAATTCAAACTTCAGAGGTGGTTTGAGCAAAGCCTTCTAGAAATACCAAGAGTCATTATTCAATGAGCTAGAAATATTTTACCACAGGAAGAAGCTGTGTCACATTTGAACACAGGGTGCTTTTAGCCAGACAATGTATTTTAAAACTTGGACAGCACACAGCGTAAGTCCATTTATGTAAAAACAGCTGTTGTGAATTTATTATTTACTAGTATCAACTGAGTTTCTAAATAGATTTTAGAAACGAATGCAGTCAATGGCACCCCTTGAGTCTTTCATTAGATAAGAGATAATACATGTAAAGTGAACCTACACAAACGCTGCCTAGCACAGTACCTGACACCTCAATAATTAGGCAGGAGTAGGGAAGGAATTGAACACACCCCTCCCCCAACACAGAATCGCTGTAGGCCTCTTCTCAACTCCACAGAACCATCAGCCCCTGGAAGATGAAAGGCCCTTTTCCATCTGTAAAAGCTCGCCCACGTGTCCACGTGCAGAGCCGAGGATTCTTATAGCAAGGGACCCCCAACCTCTGGGATCTAGTGTCTGATGATATGAGATGGAGCTGATATAATATTAGAATAAAGCAAACAGTAAATGTAATGTCGTGGAATCATCTTGAAGCCATCGCCACCTGCCCCCGTTTCCAGTCCATGGGAAAACTGTCTTCCATGAAACCAGTCCCTGGTGCCAAAAAGGTTGGGGACAACTGCTCTAAGGAATTTTTTCTGCCTCAGCCTCCTTGATTCTTTTGCTCTTTCTCTCTGAGGGCCAGCCTACAATCCCATAAGCTGATCAGTATGACCAAGTTCACAGTGACCCAGACTCTGTTGTTGTATACAACTTTGAGGTTGTATAAGCTCCTTTTGCAGCTCAAGGGTCGGGAGAGGGGCAAATTATTAGCAACTGTGCCTCAAACTTTACATCTGGGAAATGCAGACACATTCAGTTTGGGGCATAGCTCAAATGACCTTAAAAGCGTCAGGACTCTTCAAGATGGAAAGATGAAGCCTGAAGAGACCACATGTTTGAGATGTCTTTTAAAATACCAATATGTGGTTGGGAACCTGCATCTTCTTTGTAATATGTGACCTCTTCACCTAGGGCTTCCCCGATGGCTCAGTGGAAAAGAACCTGCCTGCAATGCATGAGACATTGGAGATGTGGGTTCGATCCCTGGGCCAGGAATATCCCCTGGAGGAGGAAATGGCGACCCACTCCAATATTCTTGCCTGAAAAATCCCATGGATAGAGAAGCCTGGCAGGCTATAGTCTATGGGGTCGCAAAGAGTTGGACTTGACTGAGCAACTAAACAGAGAGAAACAGACACCTAAGGCTCAGAACAGGGCTCTCGAAGGTTTTAGGACATAGTTTTAGAGCAACTGAAAGAAAGCTGGCAACTCAACATAAGAGACTTATCCCAAGGGAATACATATTCCTTTGCATAAGGGAGTAATACGCTGTAAATTGTTATTTAGTCACTAAGTCTTGTCCGACTCTGCAAACCCATGGATTGTAACCCACCAGGCTTTTCTGTCCATGGAATTTTCCAGGCAAGAATACTGGAGTGGGTTTGCCATTTCCTACTCCAGGGAATTTTCCCAACCCAGGGATTGAACCCATCCATGCCTCCTGCTCAGCAGGTGGAATCTTTACCCCTGAGCAACCTGGAAAGCCTTAAGCTATAAATAAATTAAATCTATTTCAGGTTAAGATTACATGTACTTTCAGAAATAATTTACAATGAATTCATAAAGAAAAATTAGATATGTCAAGAACACACCCCTATTATTTTTCTATAGGATGTTCAGAAGGACAATTATTACACTACTCCACACACTGCCCTATTATATCACTGCCAGAAGTTGGCAACCCAGTGCTGACTCAAGCATAGTTTCTTAAGTCCTTACAGCAGATTGCAGATGCATGAACAAGGCCCACTGGTAATATTGCAGGAGGCCATGCAGACAGCAGTGTGATACGTTCCTCCCCACCCACCCAGACTTTGGACAGCAGGCAAATGAGACTGACTAGTAAAATCAGTAAATAATCATTAAAACAATGATATGCAAACTCATCTAAGGAGGAAGAATGGCTCCTGAGATGAAGCCACCTGGCCAAAAGCTGTTAGACATATTTAAAGAAAAATTCTGTCCTACAGCAATGCAAGCTCAACCCAAAACCATCACTGAGGTTTACTTTAAAATGTTTATCAAAAGCCTGGCCTCAAAAAAGGCTGGCTTGGCCCCACAATCAATGTGCTAGGCGTCAGATATTTCCCCACTGTGAAGATTAATTTTATCCATCTAAAACTCTTCCTTCTGATTCCTTGATTGTCAAGGAAACTCTTGACTAGAGTTTGGCTTCCCATGTGGACCTCTCTACAAAGTACTGCAGTATACGGATTTTTTTCTAAGTAATAGTTATATTTCTCAACATCAATAAATAAATTAACCGTGTGTGCAAGCATGTGAGTGCCTATGAGTGGTAAGCCCATAAATACGAACCTGTCCCTAAGAGATGAACCCCTTCCGGATGTGCTAACAAATACAATTTCTCTGGTCTTGTCGGAGGTGACACCATGGTGAATTCACCCCATGGCCAGATGCTTTCTTTGAGACCCCAGCATAACTTGGCAGTTGTTCTCCATTCAGATGCATAACACTGACCCAAGACTGGCACTCTTACCCTTCACTGTGAAGGGGTCTGATGGCCTTGTGACACATTCTTACACTGAATCCTTTTCCTCCCTGGAAGATCACATGTGAGTGACTCATTCACCATTTTTCTTTGGTACATGGTTTCGCTTTAAATCCCAGAGGATGACAAATTTAAACTTTTAGTCTGTGGACTTGTGGAGAGTGCAACTGGGCCCCACCCAGGCACTAAAGGCTTTTTAAAACTGTCTGTGAAATAGGAACATGAAAGCAACTCTTCTTCCTTGGATCTTTGATTCTTCTAAAGTTAAAGGAAATTTTGTTCCCTGGATGGGGTTTTTATTTTTAAACATTTAATCCAAGCAAAGTGTGTAGGCTAAGTGAAGGCAAAGTTGAAGACTTGCTTGCTAAGCAATTCTTAGAGAAGAATCTCTTTCAACCCACCATCTGGCAAGTAACTTATTAGCAGTCTTTTGTCCAAATTTTAGCCACTTATTCACAGCACTGTTGGAATAGTAATAATAATTTCAATCCACAAATAATTAAAAAACACATTTTACATATAATTTAAAACATCCCCACTCTTTCTCTACCATTTGTTCCCACATCATGCCCAAGTCTATTCAAGTTTTCTACTCCAATGATTCCTTTGTCCAAAAGGCAGGGAGAAGGAAGGAAGGATATGTATTAAGTACTCCTCTACATGACCTTAATCTACCTAACCTTTGGAGTCCTGACATTATCTCCACTTTACAAACCAGATGGATAATACAATAATGCAGGTTGTTTATGGCGAGTTCTATATTGTATTAAGAGATAAGATTAGAAAAATAAAGAGAGTAATGAGATGGCCTTAATGATTGCTGGGAGAGCTGGCTGGGCCCTGCTCTCTTAGTTTACCTTCTGCCCTCCTAAACACCTTTCTACTTCACATTAATACCTCAGTTTCCCCAGGCACAAATCAATGCATATCCTAATAAATTTTATGAATATTTCTCTGGATACTGTTTTCAGTTTTCATAGTATAAAGTTTCAAATTTTCTTAAGTAATTTTCTCTCATTATCCGAGTGACTCCAAGTGCCACCTGTCGACTAGAGATCTTTGGAATTCTGGTCGGCTGGCTTTTTGATGGTGGAGGTGTTTTTAAATTATTTTGCCTTTTAATTGCAGACAAATTGTTTGGATTCCCCTCCTCCTCACAAGCTAGTTAGCACAGAAACAAGAAGTGATGCACTGCTAACACCAAGTACTACTCTCAATCATGGAACTAATAGGATAGTTTCACTGATATTTCATCTCAATCATTCAACAATCATGATCTGAATGCCTGCCCCAGGCCAGGTACCATTCTAGGTGCTAAAAGGCAACCTTAATCTCTCCATTTGTTACCTTCATATCGAAAATTACCCCCTGTGCCTTGTCTGTTCAAGAGTAGCCTAACAGAAAAAAATTCTTGGTGGTTGGCAAGAACTGTGCTGAACATCCTTCTCATTGCAAGGACTCTACACCCTTTCTTAAGGTTCATCTCCAGCCTTTGGTCTCCTGGTCATGGGGCTCACTCCTCCAAGGGGTAGCCTCTGTCACTGCTCAGTGGCTCAGCATCAGGAAAGCTGGCCTTGTATTCCTTGTTAGGTGTGCTGGAGCTAAAGGGGCTTTACTTTTAAATAAGTATTTACTGACCATCTAGTTACACTGAGTGCTTAGGTGCTTTATCATGGGCTTCCCTGGTGGTTTAGACAATAAAGAATCTGCCTGCAATGTGGGAGACCTGGGTTCAATCCCTGGATTGGAAAGATTCCCCTGGAAGACGGCATGGCAACCCACTCCAGTATTCTTGCCTGGAAAATCACCATGCACAGAGGAGCCTGGCATGCTACAGTCCATTGGGTCACAAAGAGTTGGTCATGACTCAACGACTAAGCACACAGGTGATTTATCAACACTATATTGCTTCCCCTTCTCACTGTCCAGTGAATTGGGCAGGATAACTTAAATTTGAGAAAAGTTAAGCACAATGCCCAAAGTCACTCATGTAGTAGGTGGTAGGAGCTATGTTTTCAGTCACAGCCATTACTCTAGAGATGTACTCATGATGCAATACCATGCTAAATGCATGTATTTTTACACACGTGTATAATTATACACTAAGGCAGGTGTCAGTGATAGAAGCTTTTAGGAGTAACAATGGAATCAAAACTTCAAATTTCACATCTTTTGCTGAGCTAAATGCGTTCTTTTTCTTTGTATCTTTAACAAGCTGGATGAAAAAAACAACAACAAAAACACTCCTCCCGGACCTATCTGCTGAACGCTGGACCCCACCTGGGCAGAGAGCGCCCAATCAAGAGTGGTGGCTCTTTGAAGAGCGTGTTTCTAACCCCACATGCCCCTGCCCTAGTTCAGCCATCCGACCTTTCCAGTGGAAGAACAAGGCAACACGGCTCTGTGACAGTGTCTCTCGGAGCCAACACATGGCCGGAGTCATGTCATCTCCAGCTGGGAAGTACTCAGTGTTTCCGTCGAAACCCCATCCGAGCACATCCTGTGCCCCTCCCCTCCACGCAGGGCCGAGCATCCTGTACGCAGCTGGATGGGTTCCACCCACAATCGGAAAGTACCCTCGGCGCTGCCCACTTCAGAGACTGACTGACGCATCACGCCATGGAGACAGTCAAGGGCTAGAAATACTGGAACCGTTTGATTATGTTTATCCTAACATCAGCAATATTTAGACTGTCCAGGGTACACCAGTAGGGAGAAAAAGAAGGGCTGCTAGGAATAACTCTTCCAGCTTATGCTATGCACCAAAAACAGCACGGGCTTTCATTCAGAGTCTAACATGGGGTTTGGCGCAGCTCTGACATGTTTGCTCAAGCCCCAGATGGCAGTTTACTTACGGGATTAGAGGCAGCGCCCCGCCAGGCTTGAAATACAACTATTCTTTTGATCTCTCAGAGTTGATTTTCCCCTAATTCAGATCAAAATGTCTAGCAAACAGCTGAGAGAGCAATTCCCAGGCTGTGCTGTAACTACACAAAGAGAGAAGTAGAAATGGAGTGAAAACGCCTGCCTCAGAAAGAGCTCATTGCCACCACCGTCGGATTGTTAAGAGTAGAGAAGGCTACAAACAGCGCCCAGCCCCAGCCTCCCTGGAGACTGGAAACAGCCCTGTCTACACGTTAGGTGGTAGACCTGCCTCTGGGTAACACGAGTGATAATAACGTGTGGATTCCCTCTCTGACCCAAGGTCTGGCAGTGCTAGTAGCATGGGTGGGACAGGTTCACTCCAGTGAGGGCAAATCCATGCCGCCCCTCTAATAGGAAACAGCAGTGAAAAGTGAAGTCGCTCAGTCGTGTCCAACTCTTTGCGATCCCATGGACTGTAGCCTACCAGGCTCCTCTGTCCATGGGATTTTCCAGGCAATAGTACTGGAGTGGATTGCCATTTCCTTCTCCAGGGATCTTCCCAACACAGGGCTCAAACCCCGGTCTCCCGCATTGTAGACAGATGCTTTACCGTCTGAGCCACCAGCAGTGGGAAGATCCAAACCTGAGGCTGGCGTGGCCAGCGCCACAGCCAAGCTGTCCATTTCACAAGGATCTCCTCCTTCCTTTGACACCATCCTTACTCTGTAACCAAGATGCTGAAGCCTGGAGGCCAACCACTTGGGTTTATAACTCTTCCACACATACTTCCTCACTGCATGATTTGGAGTAAATTATAATCTCAATGAATTTCTTCATTGATAACATGGAATTAATAATAATAGTAACTTCATAGGAAGGGCTGTGGCAAAGATGAATCAAGTTATTGCATCATATCAAGTACTTAGAATCTCACACATATTATGTACTCAACAAATGTTAGCTATTCTTTTTATTACTGTTCTCTCCGAGTAACCTTTATCCATCACATACACATATTCCAACATACCAGTTTAATGAGCTGTTTTAGGGGTGGGTTACCAACTCCACCCATATTAAAAATATCTGCGGTGTACAGAGTTCAGGCTTTCACTTCTACAACCTTTCAAACCAGATTTCCCTTAGAATCCTTTTGGCCACCAAGCTGATGGGGTCCTCTGTGTGTGTCTGTCCTCCGACATCATCACTGTTTTCAGAGTTGTCTGAATTCTAAGACAGCATCTTCCCTGGAATCTGTTCACCAGACTCCCATCCTGGGCCCCTACTTTCCTGCTCTTAATTCTTAGCAGTGCCTTGCACACAGTGGAGCTGTAAGAAACGCCTGTTGACTTTAACTGAACTGGCTGCTCCTGCAGCCACAGGACTATGTTAACTGCCTTGGCTCCTGTGGCTTGCAGAAGGCCTAGTCTTCAAGAAGGGTCCTCTTCCCCAGGGGATCTCCTCCTCTTGCCTTGTTTCTGAACCCCCTGGTATTCTCTAAGGAAGCATTAGCATAGATTCAATTACTCCAGTTCCACTGGGGTTTACTTTCTAACCACAGAGGAAAATATATTCTCTATCTTGAAACCTTAAGGTAGGCAGAGATTTCTTAGGACACAAAACAGCACAAGCTATAAAAGTCAATATAAATAAGATTCATCAAAATTAAAAAAGATTTGCTCCGTAAAAGACACTATTAGAAAAGTGTCCTTTATTCTCAATAAAAGAAAATTAACAGAAAAGCCATAGATTGGGGGAAAATATTCACAGCACGTATATCTGATAAAGGACTCGAGCTGAGAATATATTAAGAACTAAAAGTCATAACACAAAGTTGAACACAGCAAGTTCTTAAATGGGCAAAAGACTTAAGACACTTCACAAAAGAAAACATATGAATGATCAGTAAGTATATGAAAAGGTGCCCGTTACTGGTTATGCAGAAAATACAAATTAAAAGCAAAATAAGATATCATTCGCATCCTTTAAAATGGTTTAAAAAAAAAGGAAAGAAAAGGGAAGAAACAAAAACAAAAAATGGACACTATTAAATGTTAGAGAGGGACTTCCCTGGTGGTCCTGTGGTTATGAATCTGCCTTTCAATGTAGGAGACATAGGTTTGATCCCTGTGTACAACCCCACATGCCATGGGGCAACCAAACCTGTGCACTCCAACTACAGAAATGCCCAGGCACCACAAAGATCCACCACAGTGAAAAATAAATTAAAAAAATAAATAAATGTTAGAGAAGAGGTAGAGCAACTGAAACTTTCAAACACTATAAACTTGAGAGAACTATTTGGCAGTTTCTATTAAGGTTAAACATGAATCTTCCCTTTGACTCAGCGATTCCATCTTATTTACCTAAGATAAGTGAAAACCCATATCCATAAGAAAACATGGGCAANCCAACTACAGAAATGCCCAGGCACCACAAAGATCCACCACAGTGAAAAATAAATTAAAAAAATAAATAAATGTTAGAGAAGAGGTAGAGCAACTGAAACTTTCAAACACTATAAACTTGAGAGAACTATTTGGCAGTTTCTATTAAGGTTAAACATGAATCTTCCCTTTGACTCAGCGATTCCATCTTATTTACCTAAGATAAGTGAAAACCCATATCCATAAGAAAACATGGGCAAGCGTGTTCACATGAGCCGTACTCACACAAACTACTGCAACTAGAGACAAGTCAAATGCCCATCAACAGATAAATGGACAGATTACAGAATATTCATGCAATGGATACTTTTCAGCAAACAACTGAAACAGTGATAAGACGAGTGAATCTCTAAAACATTATTCTGAGTGAATGAAGCTGAAAAAAACAAGCTAATGTATAATGCCAGAAAGCACAAAAGTGGTTGCCTAGGGTCAGGGATTGGACGTAGCGGTAAGGTGGAGGGGCATACCTGCACAGGATTGTGAGGGAAGGAACTTTAGGGTGTGATCGAAATATTCCTTATCTTGATTGAGGCAGTGGTACCCAACTGTATACATTTGTCAAAATACACTGAACTCACTTCACACCCATTAGGATGGCTAGTATTAAAACAAAACAAATCAGAAAATAACAAGTGTCAGTGAAGATGTGGAGAANGTGATTGAAATATTCCTTATCTTGATTGAGGCAGTGGTACCCAACTGTATACATTTGTCAAAATACACTGAACTCACTTCACACCCATTAGGATGGCTAGTATTAAAACAAAACAAATCAGAAAATAACAAGTGTCAGTGAAGATGTGGAGAAAATGGATCCCTTGTGTACTGCTGGTAGGAGTGTAAAATAGTATAGCCACTATAGAAAACAGCATGGTACCTCTTTGAAAAGTTAAAAAATATAATAATTACTATATGATCTAGCAATTCCATTTATGGGTATATATTTCACGTATATACAATCTGGAGATACATACATACATATTAATATACATAGTCTTTCCAAAAAATTGAAAGCAGGGACTCAATGAGATGTTTCTACACTCACGTTCATAGCAGGATTATTCAAAATAGCCAAAAGATGGAAGCAACCCATGTGTCAACTGATAGATGAATGTATAAACAAAATGTGGTACATACAACACAATTTATTCAGCCTCGAAAAGAAATTTGACATGGACTTTGAAGACATTATGCTAATTGAAATAGCCTGACACAAAAAGATCACTACAATATGATTCCACTTATATTGAGAACTTAGAGTAGTCAAATTCATGTAGGATGGTAGTGCTGGAGGTGGAAGAAGGGGCGAGAAGGAATTACAGTCTAGCAGGTATAGAATTTCAGTTCCACAAGATGAAAAGCGTGGTAGTGATGGTTGCAAAACAATGTAACAGTATTCACACCACCGAACTGAATGCTTAAAAATAGTTAAAATGGTGAGTTTTATCTTATGTGTATTTTAGCAAAATTTAAAAAAAATAATTTTTACAGTATTCTTGGCTGGGAAATCCCATGGACAGAGGAGCCTGGGAGGCTACAGTCCATGGAGCTGCAAAAGAGTCGGACACAACTTAGTGACTAAATGACAACAACAAACAATTACAAAGAGAAAGAAAATTTAAAAAATAAAATAAAAAGAAGCAATTTTAAAAAGTGAATTCCTTAAGAAAAAACACCTCACTGAACTAAGCACTTAAGATTTGTGCATTTTATCATATGTAATTAATACTTCAATACAATAATAAACATGTCTACAGCCCAAAGTATATGATTAAGATAATACACAGATATACAGCTTTGCAGGCTGAGGGTGGCCTTTCAGGTAAAGCCTGCCACTGTGTGTCTTCCTTTAGAAATGTCCTCTCAGAGGCAAAATCCAACTCAGTGGAATCCAAAAATCCATACAGCTTTTGCATAGCATCATGGGTAAAGCCACGTCTCCTCAGAGATAACAGCTATTCAAAGAGAAAAATCTGTCCAGCATAGTTAAGCTTTGCCACAGGTTACACTGTTTTTCCCACTCCATTTCCCAAGTTACTTTAAAATCAGAGGCCCTCAAAGAAACATGAAAGGTCACTTAATTCCATTTTCCTCCTTCAAAAATACCGTAAGTAAACTATTCTGGGCAAGTAAGACTCTAAGACAGGAACCCCACTAACTGTTCACATAGGAACCCCAACCAGTTGATCATAAGCTACTGGTGTTGATCTCCAGTTTTTGTCTCTTTTACCACTAGTTTCTGTATGTCCATCTGCACCCAGGTCACCTGGATCCCTCCTTATGAATCACAAACTACAGGCTACCATATCCTGAGACCCCCAATTCCAAGGCTGTATGTCCACCTGCACCCAGGTCACCCAGATCCCTCCTTATGAATCATAAACTATAGGCCACCATATCCTGAGACCCCAGTTCCAAGGCAGACCAGTACTCCTCATCTTCTCTCTCGTCTCAGCCATCATAGGTCACAGGGGCAAAGAAGAGCACCTCATCAGAAAAAGGAATCCTGAATCTAACATCTGGTCTTTCTTTTATAATCTGTCCCAGAGAAACTAAAGTCCACTCCATCTTTCTTTACAGAATTCTTGTGAGGCTGGAAGGAGGAGACAGACAGGACCTGAATGAGAAACTCAAGTACCAGAGGGGAGTGACTGGCAAAGAGGCGGTGAGTGGCCAGGCTTCCTATTGTCCTGTTAGGTTTTATTTGCCTACAGATAGGAAAAGTGTTATTACACAGCCCAGGCTTTTCCTCACCAACACTACCACTTCCGTTTGCCACGAGGGAAGAAAACTCTCTTCCCAAATGAGCAGGAAAAGCAGTTGGGTTTTCTTCACAGATTTACATTGCTTTGACCCTGGCAATCTGGAATTAGCTGGAGAAGAAACACAGCTGCTGGGAGCCAGCGTGAGGAACTTCGCCCATGGCAAAGGTCATGAGGAAGGCGGCTTCGGCATATGCAAAGGCGGGATCGAGCCTCAGGAAACCCCCTGTTCCCGTGCATCTACCCCCAGAACGAGAGTCTGCCCACTTTACTGTTCTATGCTTTCACCTACACCTCTGACTTTACGGGGGGCTCTCCCCCATCACCTCTCTCGGAGAAGGAGTTAACCTACAGCTCCAGTTAATAAAAATTCCTGGGCATGACAAGAGTGTTTCAACTTACGAACTCCTCTGAAGGTTCTCTAGCCTGCCTGTACAGGTTCCTCTGGCCACATGTGATTGTTTACAGCCTCCCAACCATGAGAGGCACAAGATGCTGTAAACTTTCTAAATACAGATTCTTTTGAGAAGTTAGAAAATTATTAGTATAGTATAGTGGGTTGATTAGAAGTTATATTGGTGAAGGGTTTTTCATTTGTTGAGCCAATATTTGCTGCTAAATCTCCATATTCCCTGCCCTTATAATGAATATAACTAGCATATGGGAGAAGTAAGTATTAACCTTTGATATTAATCATGTTAAACCTTAGGCTAAGTAAATTCCTTTCTTAATTGTAACCCACTACACCCTCACCCTTTAGGAAAGCAACTTTATCTGGTACCTTAGGAGGGTGGTGCCTGGATTAAGAAAAATCACCCCTGGAAAATAAGTTTTTTGGTTATCAGAAAGAAAGGATCATAAAATGTCAGCAGGCCTCATGGCCAGAAGGTGATGTAAAACCTCTAATATCTTTTTGTATACCTTTATATGAAGCACCTGATTTTGATAAAGGTCAGGAGTGCTGACCCCCGTGTGACTTTAAAATTTCCATTTGTCTCTATGTGTAAAAAAAGGTATATAAGCAAACCTGAAAATAAAGAAAACGGATCAGTTTCTGGAAAGACTGATTCCCCCGAGTTGTTCTTTCTTGTTCTCTGTTTTTTGGGCTGAATTCCCATCTGGAGCATGGGTGCTCGCCAAGCCTGCTAATTTTGCCCTGGCTTTTAAGTTCCACGTGAGAGGGAGCCCAAGGTGGGGCACCCTCCAATATTTAAGTGGGCGCCGGTGGCCTACGTAGGTGGTGCAAGCTTCTTGTCTCGAAGCTTTTTTGGTATCCCACGTAAACCAAGTTATTCAGCCTCTTTTTCTCCACTAGTTTTCCTACTACACTATTTCTTTCTAATCTCCCTCTATATCTTTAATTAAGCAATTAATTCCTAGGACGCTGACTCCATCCCCGCTTCCCTGGATTACCCTGGATCCACAGGGGCTGGACCCCGGCACACAGCTCTCTTAAAATGGCACATTTTCTTCTGGCACTGCCCATGGCCTGTAAATACTGGAGATCCAGCTCTTTGGGTGACTCTCTCCCCCTGGATCAGCCACTCCTTCCGTGGACCAGAGGAGGGATCTATTTTCAAATTTTTCCAGCATTCAAGCTGACTGGCCAAAGAATACAAAAACAGAACTGTTAGAATTCCTCCATGGTGGATGTCTGATTCACATAGGGAACTTGCTATTTCTGATGCAGCCTCTCCTGTTTCTGGTTTTGCTTTTTTTTTTTTTTTTTT
>SJYV01010296.1:345407-411696 GCA_006410875.1 Neotragus pygmaeus | reverse complement strand
CACACACACACACACACACACACACACACACACACACACACATACTTATATAAGATTTCGTTCACATGTGGACTCTAAAAGACAAAACAAATGAACAGATATAACCAAATAGGAACAGAGCCATAGATACAGAGAACAAACAGCTGTTTGCAGTGGGGGAAGGGGTGGGGGAAGGAGAGAAGTGGATGAGGGAGGTTAAGAGGTACAAACATTCAGTTACAAAATAAGTGAGTCACAGGTATGAAGTGAGTTACATTGTGGGGAACACAATCAATAATTTGTAATATATTTTTATGGTGACACAGGACAGCTAGGCTTATCATGGTGATCATTTTGAAATGTATAGAAATATCAAATCGTTATGTTATGTACCAGGAACTTTTATATAAATGTGTGTGTGTGCATGTGTATATGTCTGTGTGTGTATATATATGTATGTGTATGTGTGTGTGTGTTTAAAATATACACCAGACAAGACTTTTTAGAAATCTCACTTGGTAGTATTCACCTGGCAGATGGGCCAGTCTGAAGGATTCACTCACATGTCTGGCACCATGGCAAGATGAACTGGAAGGCTGATCTCAGCTGGTACTGTCCATCAGAACACATACACATGCCCTCTCTGCATGGCAGTATCAGGATGGTCAGATTTCCTACGGAGGTTCAGGGCAAGGTTCCCAAAAAGGATACTCCCAGAAATCCAAGCAAAAGTTACTGGGCTTCTTATTACCTGGGCTGGGCAGCTCTTGAATGTTATGTCTATTGCATTCTATAGCTCTATAGAAGTCACTAAGGCCAGCCCAGATTCAAAGAAGGGGAATTAGGTTTCATTCCTAATTCATATCCATCTTTAATCTTCCACACAAGGATAGGGGAATGGTACTAAATTCAAGATTTATCAATACGTGAAACTTAACATAATGAATATTGAACTGCTCAGTACTCTTCCTACACTTGACTCCTACAACACTGGCAACCAAGATGAAGAGTTTGAAATATTCTTCTCTGAGGAAGAGTAAAGACCTAAGAGACTGTCATCAGTTGTTTAATGAAAACCGGAGCTACCCTTTAGTAAATTCACTGTTGTTTAACCCCACCCCTTATACAGGTATACAGAGCTTCCAGGGAGCTTTTTATTTTAATTTAAATTTTTTGAACTTTATTTTTCTTCCGGCTTTATTAAGGTATAATTGAAATACAACACACTGTATAAGTTTAAGGTGCACAGCAAAATGATTTGACTCAGATCCATCATGAAATGATTACTACGATAAATTAGTGAGGATCCATCATCTCATACAGTTACAAAATTAAAGAAATAGAAAAAAACACTTTGTGTGATGAGCATTCTTAGGATATACTCTCAACGACTTTCGTGTGTAACACATATCAGTGTTACTTATATTTATCTTATTGTAGATTACATCCCTAGTACTTATCTATCTTATAACTGGAAGTCTGCAGTACCTTTTGACTGCCTTCATCCACTTATTTCTACCAATCCACCTCTGAACTCTGGTACCCACAGATTTGATTGTTTTTCCCATGAGTTTGTATATTTTTTGTTTTTGAAATATAACTGACCTCCAACACTACGTTAGTTCCTATTACACAATGCAGTGATTTTTCTGTAAATATCAAAATGATCACCATGATAAGCCTAGCTATGATATGTCATAATACAAAGATATTACTTAGATATTGACTATATTCTGCACACTTTCATACCCATGACTCATTTATTTTGCAGTTGGAATTCTGTTCCTTTTAATCTCCCTCATCTGTTTCTTCCCTTTCCCCAGCCCCATTCCCTCTGGTGACTACTTGTTTGCTCTCTATAATTTCTGTTTCCATTTTGCTATGTTTGTTCATTTGTTTTACTTTTTTAGATTCCAAATATAAGTGAAATCATACTATACTTGTCTTTCTCTGTCTGACGTATTTCACTTTAACACAGTACCCTCTAAATCCATCCATGTTAAAAATGGCAATTCATTCTTTTTTTTTTTTTTTCCAGGTAGCATTTTATACCTCAGTCTTAGGGTTGCTAGATAAAATACAGAATTCTTAGTCCCTTAGGATACTTGACTGCAAGGAGATCAAACCAGTCAATCCTAAAGGAAATCAGTCCTGAATATTCATTGGAAGGGCTGATGCTGAAGCTGAAGCTCCAATATTTTGGCCACCTGATGCGAAGAACTAACTCACCGGAAAAGACCACGATGCTGGGGAAGATTGAAGGCATGAGAAGGGGATGACAGAGGATGAGATTGTTGTATGGCATAACCAACTGGATGGATATGAGTTTGAGCAAGATCTGGGAGTTAGTGATGGACAGGGAAACCTGGCGTGCTGCAGTCCACGGGGTCATAAAGAGTCAGACACGACTGAGTGACTGAACTGAACTGACTTAAAGTGGAATTTCAAATAAACAGCAAAGAATTTTTTATTAAATTGCAAAATACTTAAATAAGTATGCCCTAAATATTACATGAGATATACTTATACTAAAAATTATTTATTGTTTATCTAAAATTCAAAGTTAACTAAGTGTCCTGTTTGTTTTGCTAAGTTTGACACTATTAAGTAAGAGCAAACAGTCAAATGGCATCAGAATTTAAGGGAGGGATCTCATATGAAACAGAACAGGAAAAAAGAAACTTGGAAGAAACAGATATAGGGAGAGATGAAAATTTTGAAAAAGCTTTCATTGATCTCCTTTGAGAAATAAAAATAGAATAGATTCTCTGAAAAATGAANCAGTCAAATGGCATCAGAATTTAAGGGAAGGATCTCATATGAAACAGAACAGGAAAAAAGAAACTTGGAAGAAACAGATATAGGGAGAGATGAAAATTTTGAAAAAGCTTTCATTGATCTCCTTTGAGAAATAAAAATAGAATAGATTCTCTGAAAAATGAACACTCAGAGAACTATTAAATAGAAGTCAAGTTAAAAATACAGCAAAAATTTAAAACTTCGTAAAATAGTAGAAAGATGGGGCTTTCCTGATGGCCAGATAATAAAGAATCTGCCTGCAATACAGGAGATCCAGGTTCAATCCCTGGGGTGGGAAGGTCTCTTGGAGAAGAAAATGGCCACCCACTTTAGCATTCTTGCCTGGAGAATTCCATGGACAGAGGAGCCTGGCAGTCTGCAATCCATGGGATTGCAAAGAGTCAGACATGACTGAGTGACTAAACACTTTTACTTTCACAACATGAAGTTGAAGAAATGTCCTAAAATGTAAAGACAGAAGGCAAAAAGAAGAGAAGGATGTAAGGAAGGATAAGAAAATTCAAAAGCCAGCCCAGGATTCCTGGGAAACAGAGGGAAAGAAATCAATTAGCTATTAATAATTTAATCATGTATATTTAGAACTGAAGGGCATGATTTTCCACCTTGAAAGTGCTCACTGACTCCAACAAAATGTACAAAACCACACCCACGCCTAGGCACACCATGACAAAATTTCACAAGACTGGGTATATTGAGTAGATCTTTCCAAAGGGAAAAATGAGGTTGTGTACAAAGGATCAAGAACCAGAATGGCATCAGATTTCTCCCTAGCAACACATGAAACTGGAAGACAATGGAATAATGTATTTGCAGTTCTGGGAGAAAATTTCTTCCAGTATAGATTCTTTGCCCAGCCAAGCTATCAGTCAAGTGTGGGGGTAAATAAAGATATTTTCAGACATGTAAGATATTTAAAAAATTTTTTATTTCCCAAGAAACTTTTCTTAAAAAGCTTTCAGATGACTTGTCCCAACAAAACAAGGAGCTAAAACAAGAATTTTTTTTTTTTTAATAAATAGCAGAATGGGCTATTGAAAATTGAATGGCAGGGAAGGGCAGTTAGTTAACACAATAGTTTTTGAGTCTAATTTTCTTAAACTGTAAAGTATTATCTAACATTTATATAAGTACTTACCATTGCAGGCAAATTCTTTACTCATCTGAGCTCCCAGGGAAGCCCTTAGATGTAATGTTTTAGCTTGCACGGAGTGTCAGTATTACTATGGATGGCATACAGTCATTTACAAAATTGTATTAAACTTCTTGTGGCAGATTGCATTTTTCAAAATTGGTTGAAATAATGTATTCAGTCTTTTGTGCTCTTCCAACCCCACCCTCCCTACCTAGTCAAAAGATGGCATTTTTGTTCCTATTCTTTGGACCTAAGTGGACTTCTTGGGTGAGATTCTGTAACTGTACAAGAAAGTAATGCTTTTGAAGCTGGCTCTTAAAAATTCATACAGCTTCCATCTAGTTCTCTTACTCACAGCATATGCCTGTGGACCCCTGAGGTACAGGTGCCCCGAAGTCACCATGCTGTGGAGACCAAACAGCAAGACAACATGTAGACAGAGAAAGTCAGAGGAATCCCAGCTGTTTCAGCCCCAGCAATTTGAAAATTCCCAGACTCAATGGCAAGCATGCTAATGAGGAAAACAGATGACCCCTGCATCATCCCTGCCTCATGGCAACCAGGTGAGAGACCCTGAGTGCGGATCACCTAGCGGAGCCCAGCCTATCTCCAGATTCCTGAGAGATGACAATAGGATATGATTATCATTGCTTCATATCATCAACGTTGGGGTGTTATTTCGTGTCACAATAGATTGCCAGAACACTTCTAGATAGAAGTGGGGGGTGAGGGGTCTAGCCCAGACTTCTGAATATACCTCCCCAGTACTCCCTGAAATGACCCACAGCACATAGAGGGGAAATTTTTACCCTGAGTGGCAAGCTCCTCTCTGATAGCCAGTCTGGATGCTGGCCCAGAAGGAGGTAAGGACAAAGACAAGGTAACCTTCAGCCCTTTGGGACAGTGGCTTTGCAAAACATTAAGAAGAAACCTTGCAGGAGTGACATTCCTTGCCAGATGGCTCTCTTCAGAATCTTTATAGGCTGCTGGAAGGTAATCGATCCTCCAGCCTAAGATATTAGANGGTAACCTTCAGCCCTTTGGGACAGTGGCTTTGCAAAACATTAAGAAGAAACCTTGCAGGAGTGACATTCCTTGCCAGATGGCTCTCTTCAGAATCTTTATAGGCTGCTGGAAGGTAATCTATCCTCCAGCCTAAGATATTAGAAGATTCTAAGGGCATCCAAATAGACAGGCAGGGAGCCAAGAAGAATTAGCTCATCCTTTTTGGGAACAAATGTAAAGCGTGTATTAATCTTTTAACAGCCAAGGATGAGTAAGCATAAAAAAGGATATAAAACCACAAAAAAATTCTGGAACATAGAAAAGAGCATCTAAGAGACAGAAGAAGAAACGGATTTTTTCAAGTTTTACAATATGAAGCAGAAGTAAGCTTGAAACTGCTTCTTCTATAACTCTGATAAACTGAATAGAACAAAAAACATAGACGGGGTTGGAGTAATATTATTTATGAGGTACAATAACTAGTTATGAACTAGATTGGATTATTCTATATTCTAGAGAGAAAAGAGTTTTTTACAATCATCTACTGAATAGTCACAAAAACTGACAAGATATTTTTCTGCAAAGAAAACCTCATAAAATTTCAAAATGAAAATAGCATCTCTGGACTTGCCTGGTGGTTCAGTGGTTAAGAATCCGCCTACCAATACAGGGACATAAGTTCAGTTTCTGGTCCACATGCTTCAGGACAGCTAAGCCCACACGCCACAATTACTCAGCTGGCGTGACGCAGCTACTGAGACCCATGGGCCCTACAGCCTGTGCTCTGCAACAAGAGAAACCACCTCAATGAGAAGTCTGAGCACTACTGAAACTAGAGAGTAGCCCCTACTTGCTCCTACTAGAGAAAGTCCATGTGCAGTGAAGACCCAAAGCAGCCAAAATAAAAATTAATTAATTTAAAGAATAGCATCTCTGTCCCTACTGTTTGGACCTGAGTGGACCAGCTCTACCACTTCTTAGCTGATGACCTTAAGAAAATCAATTATCTTGTCTGTGCCTTAGTTTTCTTATTTGTAGAATAGGGATAATAACACTATCTGTCTTACAGGTGCTATGTTATAATAGTTAAATGATACATATATGTATATACATATAGAGTTATTGGATCATTGTAATGCTATATTAATGTTAACTGTTTTCTGATCAGAGTTAATAAACTTAAAATTCAATAACAAAACTTTGAACTAATTCCTTTTTTAAGCCAATAGTGTCTACTATCAACTAATTGTACNGGTTTGGCTTGGAAACGAACCAAGATCATTTTTGTCATTTTTGAGGCTGTACCCAAGTGTTGCACTTAGCACTGTTTTGTTGACTATGAGGGCTACTCCATTTCTTCTAAGGGATTCTTGCCCACAGTAGTAGATACAATGGTCATCTGAATTAAATTCACCCATTCCCATCCAAGTTAGTTCACTGATTCCTAAGATGTCAATGCTTAATCTCGCCATCTCCTGCTTCATCACATCCAATTTACCTTGATTCATGAACCTAATATTCCAAGTTCTTATGCAATATTATTCTTTACAGCATTGAATTTTAGTCTCACCACTAGACATATTCACAACTGAGCATCATTTCAGGTTTGGTCCAGCATCTTCATTCTTTCTGGAGCTATTAGTAATTGCCTTCTGCTCTTCCCTAGTAGCATATTGGACACCTTCCAATCTGAGGGACTTATCTTCCAGTGTCATATCTTCTTGCATTTTCATACTGCTCTTGGGTTTCTCCTGGCAAGAATACTAGAGCAGGTTGCCTTTTCTCATCCAGTGGACCATGTTTTGTCAGAACTCTTCACTGTGACCCATTTGTCTTGAGTGGCCCTCTTCATTAAGTTATGCAAGCTCCCTTGCCATGACAAAGCTGTGATCCATGAAGAGGATCATCTCAAAAAAAATANGACCATGTTTTGTCAGAACTCTTCACTGTGACCCATTTGTCTTGAGTGGCCCTCTTCATTAAGTTATGCAAGCTCCCTTGCCATGACAAAGCTGTGATCCATGAAGAGGATCATCTCAAAAAAAATAAATAAATAAAAACAAGAAGGCAAAGTGGTTGTCTGAGGAGACTTTATAAAGAGCTGAGGAAGGAAGAGAAGTGAAAGACAAATGAGAAAGGGAAAGATATACCCAACAGAATGCAGAGTTCCAGAGAGTAACAAGGAGAGACAAGAAAGCCTTCTTAAGTTAACAATGCAAGGAAATAGAGGAAAACAATAGAATGGGGAAAGCCAGAGATCTTTTCAAGAAAATTAGAGATACTAAGGGAAAATTTCATGCAAAGATAGGCACAATAAAGGACAGAAGTGGCAAAGACCTAACAGAAGCAGAAACGATTAAGAAGAGGTGGCAAGAATACACAGAACAACTATACAAAAAAAAGTCTTAATGTCCTGGATAACCATAATGGTGTAGTCACTCACCTAGAACCAGACATCCTGGAGTGTGAAGTTAAGTGGGCCTTAGGAAGCATAACTATGAACAAAACTAGTGGAGGTGATGGAATTCCAGCTGAGCTATTTAAAATCCTAAAAAATGATACTGTTAAAGTGCTGCACTCAATATGTCAGCAAATTTGGAAAACTCAGCAGTGGCCACAGGACTGGAAAAAGTCAGTTTTCATTCCAATCCCAAAGAAAGGCAATGCCAAAAGTGTTCAAACTACCATACAATTGCACTCATTTCACATTCTAGCAAGGTTATGCTTAAAATCCTTCAAGTTAGGCTTCAGCAGTACATGAATCAAGAACTTCCAGATGTACAAGCTAGGTTTCAAAGAGATAGAGGAACTTGAGATCAAATTGCTAACAGTTGTTGGATCATGGAGAAAGCAAGGGAGTTTCAGAAAAACATCTACTTCTGTTTCATTGATTTACACTAAAGTCTTTGACTGTGTGGATCACAACGAACTTTGGAAAATTTTTAAAGAAATGAGAATACCAGACTGACAGCTTCCTGAGAAATCTGTATATTAATGTAGGCAGTATATCCATAAAAATTTCTGCTAGAAAGTGCTTTATCATAGCAGTTTACCATAGCAGAGATCTGTTTTTGGAATAACAGCTTATTGGCAACCCTTGAGATGTGAAATATGGAATGAAAAGGACTCAAGAGGTAGTCATTAGGCTAGTTGTCACTATTTAGTTGCTGGTAAAGAAGCAAAAGTTAAAACTGGACTTGGAACAACAAACTAGTTCAAAATTAGGAAAGAAATATGACAAGACTATATATTATCATCCTGCTTATTTAACTTACATGCAGAGTACATCATGCAAAATGTCAGGCTGAATGAATCATGAGCCAGAATGAAGATTGCCGGGAAAAATACCCACAACCTCAGATTTGCATATGGTGCCACTCTAATGGCAGAAAAGGAAGAGAAACTAAAGAGCCTGTTGACGGGGGTGAAAGAGGAACGTGAAAAAGCTGGTTTAAAACTCAACATTCACAAAACTAAGATCATGGCATCTGGTCCCAACACTTCATGGCAAACAGAAGGGGAAAAAAGTGGAAGCAGTGGAAGATTTTCTTTTCTTTGGCTCCAAAATCACTGCAGACAGTGACTGCAGCCATGAAATGGAAAGACATTTTCTCCTCTGAAGAAAATCTATGACTAACCTGACAGTGTATTAAAAAGCAGAGACATCACCTTGCTGACAAAAGTCTCTCTAGTCAAAGCTATGATTTTTCCAGTAGTCATGTATGGATGCGAGAGTTGGACTATAAAGAAAGCTGAGCACCGAAGAATTGATGCTTCCAAACTGTGGTGCTGGAGAAGACTCTTGATAGTCCCTTGGATTGCAAGGAGATCACACCAATCAATTCTAAAGGAAATCAACCCTGAATATTCTTTGGAAGAACAGATGCTGAAAATGAAGCTTCAATTCTTTGACCACTTGATGTGAAGAGCTGGCTCATTGGAAAGGACCCTGATGCTGGGAAAGATTGAAGGGAAGAGGAGAAGGGGGTGGCAGATGATGAGATGGTTGAACAGTATCACTGACTCAGTATAGAGGAGCCTGGTGACTGAACAACAACATGCCAAACAATGCACTCTAGTGTTCTTGCCTGGGAAGTCCCATGGACAGAGGAGCCTGGCCGGCTATAGTCCACGGGGTTGCAAAAGAATAAGACGCTTCTTAGCGAATAAACAGCAACAGCAATCATGGCACAACTTCCCTCCTGCCCATCTGCAGTCAGTCCCTACTCCTGCCTTCAGTCCCAGGCAACCACTGATCTGCTTTCTCCCTCTATGGCTCTGCCACATCTAGAAATTTCACGTAAATGGAATTATATGATATTTGGGTTGGCCGAAAAGTTCATCCAGTTTTTCTGTTACATCTTATGGAAAGATGTAACAGAAAAACCCAGTGAACTTCTTGGCCAACCCAATACAGAGTCTCTTTTCCTTAGCATAATGTTTTTGAAGTTCATCCATTTTTTTTTTTTTTTTGCATCCACCAATGATTTGTTCCTTTTATTGTTGGCAACTATTACATTGTGTAGATACAACACAACTGTTTGTCTCTTCACTAATTGGTGAGCATTTGGATCATTTCCGATCTGGGCCTAAGAATAGTGCCACTTTGAACACTTGTGAGCAAGTATTTGTGTAGATATGTGTTTTCATTTCTCATGGATACATACATGAGAGTTTGGAATTACTATGTTGTATATTTAATTTAAGAAACTGCCAAGTTTTTCCAAAGTAACTCTCAGTTTACATTTTCACCAGTGATGTATGAGGGTTCCTATTTCTTCATAATCTCAACACTTGTCATATTCTGTCTTTTTGGTTTATAGACATTCTAGTGAGTCTGTAGTGGATTCTTTGGAGTATTAACTGGCATTTCCCTAATGATTAATGGCAGTTAGCATCTCTGCATGGGGTTATTAGTCATTTGAATATTTTCTTTGATGAAATCTCTGCTCAAGTCTTTTGCCTATTTTTTTTATTAGACTGTCTGATTAAGTTATAAGAGTTCTTTTTGTGCTCTATATACAAGTCTGTTATCGGATATATGATATCTTAATTGTTTTATTAATGATGTCTTCTGAAGTGAAAAACTTAAAATTTTAAAGTGATATATAATTCACATACCATTAAATTTACCCTCTTAAGTTGTACAATGCAGTGGTTTTTAGTATAGTTGAAGGTCATACACCCACTCCTGCTATCCAATTCCAAAGCATTTCCATCATCTCCCAAAAGAAACCCTGTTCTCATTAGCAGTCAACCCCCCATTCCTACCTCTTCGCACCCCCTGAACCACTAATTTATTTACTGTCTCCATGGATTTGCTCATTCTAGACATTTCATATAAATGCAATCATATAATATGTAGCCTTTTTTTTCTGGTTTCTTTCACATAGTATAGTGTTTTCAAGGTTGTAGCATGTATCATTACTTCATCTGTTTTTAATGGCTGAATAATACTCCATTGTATGGAACAGAATAAAGAGCCCAGAAATAAATCCACACAAAAATGTTCAACTAATATATAAGAGAGGCAGCAAAAATATACCATAGGGAAGAGATAATCTCTTCAATAAGTGGTACTGGAAAAATAGGACAACTACATGTAAAAGAATAAAATTAAAACATTTTCTCACATCATAAACAAAAATAAACTCAGAATGAGTTAAAGACCAAATGCCAGACCTGAACCCATAAAATTCATAAAAGTAAACATAGGCAGAACATTCTTTGACATCAGTATATCAATATTTTTTTTTATTGGCTCTACCTCCTAAGGTAGAAGAAATGAAAAATAAACAAATGGGACCTGATTACACTTATTAATAAAAGCTTTTGCACATCAAAGAAAGCCATCAACAAAATAAGCAGACAACCTATTGAAAGGGAGAAACTACTTGCAAATGGCATCATATATCCAAAATATAGCTCATACAACTCAATATCCAGAAAATGAAAAACTCAGTTACAAAACGGGCAGAAGACCTGAATAGACATTTTTCCAAAGAGGATACAGATGGCCAACAGGCACATGAAAAGATGCTCAACATCAGAGAAAGACCAATTCTCTATGTTGTCACTGATGTACAGAATCTAAAAAACAAACAAACGAATATAATAAAACAGAAACACACTGTGATGGGAGGTGGGGCAAGATGGCATGGGGAACTAAGGGGTATATATCGCTATGTATAAAATAAGACATAAGAAGATATTGTACAGCACAATAATATAACAGATATTTTATACTTTAAATGGGGTACAATCTATAAAAACACTGAATCACTATGTTGTACACCTGAAGCTAATATAGTATTATAAATCAAATGGACTTTGATAAAAATAAATAAATATTTCAACAACCATAAAATATAAAATGGTTAATGGTTAATGGTTACTTTTACGTTATGTGAATCTTATGAAAAAAATTAGGAAGACATTTGGGAGACGTATGTAGTGACAGACAGAATTTAAATGCTTGGGACTTTTGTCCAGCAGAAATGCCTTCTAAGCTACTCTTGATTCGAACTGGGCTGCATATGTTAGTTTACAGGTATGCTTTGCTTAAACCAGGAAGTAAGTTATTAAATCCTTTGATACTTCTAAACAAAGATGAGAATTTCACCTCTTCTCTAAAAAAGTTGCATAATTAGTAAAATTTATATGCTGGAAAAAAAAGACTGCAGCTTTCATCTTGGTGCTTTCCTTCCTCCCTCAGATCACTCATTCCAGGGTAAGCTAGGTGCAATGAGGTGAGGGAGCACTATGGAGAACTTCATATGCTGAGCAAAGGCTTCCAGCCAATAGCCAGAAAGGAACTGAGGCCAGCCAGCTGCCACCTGAGTCAGCATGAAAGTAGATCCTCTCCTAGTTGAGTCTTCAGATAAGACTGCAGCCCTGCCAACAGCTTGACCACAACCGAATGAGAGACCAGAGGTACCCAGCTATGCCACTCCTGCATTCCCGATGTATGGAAACTATGAGACGATAAATGCTTGTTGTTTTAAGCCCCTACATTTTGGAGTAATTTGTTATATAGCAATAGATAAGTATTACAACTATAGACTTCCACTGTTCCTATCTGAAGGTCTAGCAATTTTTCAAGGATAAACGTATCTCAATTTGTTTTCTGCCTGTGGTCAATTTCCAGAGCCCTAACACTTCATTTTAAAATACTTTTATCCTGTTTTATACCTCTTGTTTTTGCCAAGAAGATTCACCAACCTCTTCACATAGACATAGCCAGAAGTCTGATTTTTATCTTTTTTAAAACATTTTTATTTCTGAAACCAATTTTGTTCACTTAGGGAAACAAAAATAATGTCAAAAAATTATTGACATGCCAGAAATATGAGAACAATATTAATTTAAAAAACTATTAGTATGTAATACATGGTACTTGAACATCCTTTAGATTTTGCACATAAAATAGAAATGATAATTTGTACTTTACACAAATGATAATGTACTTATGAAGATTTTTTCCTTTTCTAAAAAATTTTAAAAATTGTATTTATTTTTAATTGGAGGATAATTATCTTACGCTTAAACTCCACTCAAAATAATCTTGTGCCAATCCTCTTTAGTTTGCATAAACATTTTCTCAAGAAAGAGAAACTGTGTATTTTACTGACCAGGTTTCCAAGGTAATACCATCATTTCCTCACTATCCCAAACAGTCAGCCCTCCAGTTGGCAACCTGAACTTCCTAACTTTGGAGGAAACCAATCCTTTTCTATAAAATTCTTGCCTGGGCAACCTAGAAACATAGGAATTTACCTTAACTACTTCCTGAATTTTGTGCCATTATACAAAGACCCCTTAAAAAGGAAACAACTTGTATTTTGAATTTCACATAGCACTTCAATTTACAGAATGCTCTGAGGAAGACTTTCCGGGTGGTGCAGTGGGTGGGAATCTGCCTGCCATTGCAAGGGGCAATGCAATTCCTGGTCCAGGAAGATCCCACACCACAGAGGAACCAAGCCTGAGCACTGCAACTACTGAGCCTGCTGCCCCGGGAAGATCCCACATACCACAGAGGAGCTAAGCCTGCACACTGCAACTACTGAGCCTGCTGCCCCAGGAAGCTCCCACACCACAGAGGAACTAAGCCTGTGCACTGCAACTACCGAGCCTGCTGCCCCAGGAAGCTCCCACACCACAGAGGAACCAAGCCTGCGCACTGCAACTACCGAGCCTGCTGCCCCAGGAAGATTCCACACCACAGAGGAACTAAGCCTGCACACTGCAACCACTGGGCCTGCTGCCCCAGGAAGCTCCCACACCACAGAAACTAAGCCTGTGCACTCCAACTACCGGGCCTGCTGCCCCAGGAAGATCCCACACACACCACAGAGGAACTAAGGCTGCAAGCTGCAACTACTGAGCCTGCTGCCCCAGCTGCTGACGCTCTCACTCTAGAGCCAGCAGGTTGCAACTACAAATCCCATGCGCCTAGAGCCCAAGCTCTGTACCAAGAGAAGCCACTCAACGAGAAGCCCGAGCACCCCAACTAGAGTAGTCCCTGCTCCCCACAACTACAGAAAGTCCACATGCTGAAGACCCAGCCCAGGCAAAAATAAAGAAACAAAGTAAATAAATAAAGCAGTGTGAACACATCAAAAGAAAAAAAGAATTGGCTTGAGTAGAAATGCTGATTGGCTTGAGTACAGACCTGGAGTAGACAGGATAAAGTAACTTACTTCAAACTCCTTGAAGAGAAATCAAGTTTTTAGATGCTTAGATTCAAAGAGGAAACCATTGTAATAGATATGATGATAGAGAGTCCAGAAAAAGAAAGGGCTGGACATCAGGTGGGGCTTCCCTGGTTGTTCACCTGGTAAAGAATCTGCCTGCAATGCAGGAGACCGCAGTTTGATTCCTGGGTCGGGAAGATCCCCTGGAGAAAGGATAGGCTTCCTACTCCAGTATTCATGAGCTTCCCCGGTGGCTCAGATGGAAAAGAATCTACCTGCAATGCAGGAGACATGGGTTCAATCCCTGGGTTGGGAAGATCCTCTGGAAGAAGGCATGGCAACCCACTCCAGTATTCTTGCCTGGAGAATACGCATGGATAGAGGAGCCTGGCANTTGTGCCATTATACAAAGACCCCTTAAAAAGGAAACAACTTGTATTTTGAATTTCACATAGCACTTCAATTTACAGAATGCTCTGAGGAAGACTTTCCGGGTGGTGCAGTGGGTGGGAATCTGCCTGCCATTGCAAGGGGCAATGCAATTCCTGGTCCAGGAAGATCCCACACCACAGAGGAACCAAGCCTGAGCACTGCAACTACTGAGCCTGCTGCCCCGGGAAGATCCCACATACCACAGAGGAGCTAAGCCTGCACACTGCAACTACTGAGCCTGCTGCCCCAGGAAGCTCCCACACCACAGAGGAACTAAGCCTGTGCACTGCAACTACCGAGCCTGCTGCCCCAGGAAGCTCCCACACCACAGAGGAACCAAGCCTGCGCACTGCAACTACCGAGCCTGCTGCCCCAGGAAGATTCCACACCACAGAGGAACTAAGCCTGCACACTGCAACCACTGGGCCTGCTGCCCCAGGAAGCTCCCACACCACAGAAACTAAGCCTGTGCACTCCAACTACCGGGCCTGCTGCCCCAGGAAGATCCCACACACACCACAGAGGAACTAAGGCTGCACACTGCAACTACTGAGCCTGCTGCCCCAGCTGCTGACGCTCTCACTCTAGAGCCAGCAGGTTGCAACTACAAATCCCATGCGCCTAGAGCCCAAGCTCTGTACCAAGAGAAGCCACTCAACGAGAAGCCCGAGCACCCCAACTAGAGTAGTCCCTGCTCCCCACAACTACAGAAAGTCCACATGCTGAAGACCCAGCCCAGGCAAAAATAAAGAAACAAAGTAAATAAATAAAGCAGTGTGAACACATCAAAAGAAAAAAAGAATTGGCTTGAGTAGAAATGCTGATTGGCTTGAGTACAGACCTGGAGTAGACAGGATAAAGTAACTTACTTCAAACTCCTTGAAGAGAAATCAAGTTTTTAGATGCTTAGATTCAAAGAGGAAACCATTGTAATAGATATGATGATAGAGAGTCCAGAAAAAGAAAGGGCTGGACATCAGGTGGGGCTTCCCTGGTTGTTCACCTGGTAAAGAATCTGCCTGCAATGCAGGAGACCGCAGTTTGATTCCTGGGTCGGGAAGATCCCCTGGAGAAAGGATAGGCTTCCTACTCCAGTATTCATGAGCTTCCCCGGTGGCTCAGATGGAAAAGAATCTACCTGCAATGCAGGAGACATGGGTTCAATCCCTGGGTTGGGAAGATCCTCTGGAAGAAGGCATGGCAACCCACTCCAGTATTCTTGCCTGGAGAATACGCATGGATAGAGGAGCCTGGCAGGCTACAGTCCATGAGGTTGCAGAGTCAGACATGACTGAATGACTAAGCACAGCACAGCGCAGACATCGGGTATTTCTGGTTCAATTCAAAGTAGGATCCTTTGACTCACAAATAATTTTGGCTGATGCCCTTTATACTTTGGCTTTTGTAGCCCTCATTTATGATTTAGGAATAATGATCAAATACAACCCACTTGTGCCAATGAGCCATTCCTGCCAAATACAGAGCAGATGCCAGGATGGGCTTTAGAAATGGGGGATGAAAGGCACTGGGTAAATGAAGAAACACTGATGTGAACTTCCTGAGCACCAGTCTCAGTTTTCTACCCTGAAGCCTCTTGCCACACAATGGCCAACCTTGAGGGCACAGCCAGGCAAAGAAGGCAAATATACAAAACAGGTGGATTTTTTTTAAAGGGCATGCTCCTATTTGCATGGAGTTGAGACGATGCATCTTGTGGCTGCCTCCTCCACCCTCAGGACTTCTGTACTTCCTAGCAGCTGACCACCTAAACCAATGAAGCCCCCACTCCACATCCATCTCTGTTACACAGTGCTGTGTTGTTTATCAGGCACTTCCTTATTCATTTGTCTACAAGTTTATTATGTTTTGTCTTCTCTGGAGTATAATCCTGGGGCAGCACGGATTTGAGTATATTCTTCTCAGCACAGTGCTTGAAGTAGTAGGCATGTAGTAAATAGCTGAGTTGAAGACTCAAAGAAACTTTTTAAAAGTCTCTGATTCAAGTATCTTTTTAATATACACACTGGACAATACCACTTCAATGTCTGACACATAACTTCAACCTTGTAGTGACCAAAAGGCAATTATTTTTGTCCCTGCATTTCCCTCCAGCCAACGGCAAACCCGAGGACTTGGGAGTCGTTTTCCACCCTGACGTCTTTCCTGGATTCTTGGCCCAGCCTCCTATTATAACTGCCTCCTGTTGTGTTCTCTTAGATTTATTTCCTGAGTGACCCTCTGAAGCTTAGACCTGATCACATCATACCACTGCTTAAAACTCCTGGGTGGCTCCACGTTGACCTCATACAAGGCCAAATTATTGGGACTTCTCTCATGGTCCAGTGGCTAAGACTACACGCTTTCAATGCAGAGGGCCAGGGTTCAATCCCTAGTCAGGGAACTAGATCCCACATGACGTAACCAAGCGTTCACATGCCACAACTAAAAGGATTTCACATGCAGCAACAAAGAATGAAGACCCACTGTGCTGCCTTCAGACCTGATACAGCCAAATAAACAAATGTTAAGCAGGGCACTAATGCCTTCACTGGTGTGACTCTTGTCCGTCTGTCTGCCCTCCACGTATCTCAGCCCCAGCCACACTGAGCCGCCTGCAGTTCCCCAAATGTAACTGCACCTCGGCCTCTATTTCTCTTGCCTTCTTATCTTCTGGTGAGTCCCTTCTTTCCTGGGTTACCTCATCTATGAAGGTTTTTGTTTTGTTTTTACCAATATTGTATTTCTCAAGACTCAATTTTAAGTGACAGAAACCCACCACAAACTAGCTTTAGTGAAAGAGGGATGGCATAACTCATATAAGTGATGACTGGTTGGAGTTGGCTTCAGGAATGGCTGGATCCAGACACTTGAATGATACTGTTAACTGTCTGTCTCCGTGTACACACACACGCACACACACACACACACTCCACATACATTTTGGCTTCTTGTTAGAAGTTGATCTCATTTTCTGTTGCTTGGGGAAAAATGTCACAAGATGCTCCAGACTTAAACACAGTTTAGACATCCCAAGGGAGAGCAAAAATTTCTTTCTCCTGGTTTCAGCTTATAAAAACTATGGGAGGGCTTCCCTGGTGGCTCAGTGGTAGAGAATCAACCTGTCAAAGGCAGGAGACATGGGTTCTATCCCTGGGTCGGGAAGATTCCACCTGCCTCAGAGCAACTAAGCCCATGCACCACAATTATTGAGCCTGTGCTCTAGAGCCTGCGAGCCACAATGACTGCAGACCAAACACCCCGCAGCCCATGCTCAAGAAAACCCACCACAAGGAGAAGCCTGTGCACCACAGCTAGAGAGCAGACCCCACTCACAGCAACTAGAGAAAAGCCTCTTCAACAGCAAAGACCTAGCACAGCCAAAAATGATACAATTAAATAATTTTTTTAATTATGGGAAAGACTAAGATTAGCTTGGCTGAAGACACATGACTGGTCATTGACCTGTGGATGGAGGGATAAGGTATGATTGATCAGGCCTTGGACCATCCCTCTGTATCTGGGGAAGAAGGAGGAGTACTCCCTTTGATGGAGAGCCATTCTCCAATAAAAGAGAAGGTGCTGTTATTAGGAAAATAGACTAGACCACCAATGTCTATTATGATCATCTTCTAATCTTCCCTCCTGCTCTGTTCATGTTCCACTATCTTCTGTGCAGAAACAGTGGGCTTAGTGGGGGACAGAACAGAATTTTGAGTCAGATGAACATAGATTCAATTATTGGCTTGCTAATAACTATGACCCTGAGAAAATTTTAAACCTTTCTGTGCCTTTACTTTTCATCTGTGTAATATTTTGGTCTTGTTGTGAGGATTAAAGACAACATAAACAACATATCCTACATACAGTAGGTAGCACTATTAATAATACATAATAATTGATTATATATGCTTATCTTTTCCTTCTAGATCATGAGTTCCTGAGGCAGGGATTGTAGGTACAGTAAAACTTAGCCATACTTGCAAGGCTCAAGTGTATCACAGACTGATATATCCGTTTGCTAGTGCTATCTTAATGAGTACCACTGTATGGCTGGGCCACCAAAGATGGCTGTTCTATTGCTCTCTGTTCATCCCCTGCTCTACCAATGTCTGCTTTACCTACCTACACCCTTCTCACTTCCCTCTTAATCATAGAGCCTAATCAGTAGGTGTTGCTGGAGAAGACTCTTGAGAGTCCCTTGGACTGCAAGGAGATCAAACCAGTCAATCCTAAAGGAAATCAACCCTGACTGTTCATTGGAAGTTCTGATAGTGAAGCTGAAGCTCTAGTACTTTGGCCACCTGATGTGAAGAACTGACTCACTGGAAAAGACCCTGAACCTGGGAAAGATTGAAGGCAAAAGGAGAAACAGGTAGCAGAGGATGAGATGGTTAGATAGCATCACTGACTCAATAGATATGAATTTGAGCAAACTCTGAGAGATGGTGGAGGACAAAGGAACCTAGCATGCTGCAGTCACGGGGTCACAGAGAGTCAGACATCACTTAGTGACTGCTGAACTGAACTGCATTAGTAAGTACATATGTACTTGCCTCTGACGCCAGCTAGTGATTATTCTAACCTTCAGCTCAGAGCTATCTCCACTAGGATAGTTTATCAAAGAGATGGTGAGAGGTGCACCCCTCTGCTGGTTTCCCTGGCAACCAATAAGCCAATCTGATGTCACTCCCTCCTAATCCCTCTTCCCCTGGGAGCAAAGACTGCTGCCATGTCCTGCCCACCATCTGCCACACACCATGGGGTTTCCCACCAGGACCTTGCTTCTGACGTTTAAGATCTCCCTATCCATTAAGCCATTGTTGTCTTTGTTGCTGACTCCAGGCTCTTTCTTTGGCCTTGAGGCTGGGTAAATACAGGGCTTACAAGCAGCCCAACAACCACAGACTAGGTGACTAGAACAACAGATTTTTCTTACAGTTCTGGAGGCTAGAAGTCTGAGGTCAAGACATTAGCAAGATTGATTTAATCTTAAGCACTTCTCTTTGGCTTGTAGATGACTGTCTTCCCTCTGTGTCTATTCAGTTCAGTTCAGTTGCTCATTCCTGTCCGACTCTGCGACTTCATGGACTGCAGCACACCAGGCCTCCCTGTCCATCACCAACTCCCGGAGTTCACTCAGACTCATGTCCACTGAGTCAGTGATGCCATCCATCCATTTCATCCTCTGTCATCCCATTCTCTTCCCAACTTCAATCTTTCCCAACATCAGAGTCTTTTCAAATGAGTCAGTTCTTCGCATCAGGTGGCCAAAGTATTGGAGTTTCAGCTTCAACATCAGTCCTTCCAATGAAGACCCAGGACTGATCTCCTTCAGGATGGACTGGTTGGATCTCCTTGCAGTCCAAGGGACTCTCAAGAGTCTTCNACTCTGCGACTTCATGGACTGCAGCACACCAGGCCTCCCTGTCCATCACCAACTCCCGGAGTTCACTCAGACTCATGTCCACTGAGTCAGTGATGCCATCCATCCATTTCATCCTCTGTCATCCCATTCTCTTCCCAACTTCAATCTTTCCCAACATCAGAGTCTTTTCAAATGAGTCAGTTCTTCGCATCAGGTGGCCAAAGTATTGGAGTTTCAGCTTCAACATCAGTCCTTCCAATGAAGACCCAGGACTGATCTCCTTCAGGATGGACTGGTTGGATCTCCTTGCAGTCCAAGGGACTCTCAAGAGTCTTCTCCAGCGCCACAGTTCAAAAGCATCAATTCTGTGCTCAGCTTTCTTTATAGTTCAATTCTCACATCCATACATGACTACTGGAAAAACCATAGGCTTGACTAGACCAACTTTTGTTGGCAAAGTAATGTCTCTGCTTTTTAATATGCTGTCTAGGTTGGTCATAACTTTCCTTCCAAGGAGTAAGCTTCTTTTAATTTCATGGCTGCAGTCACCATCTGCAGTGATTTTGGAGCCCTCCAAAATAGTTTGTCACTGTTTCCACTGTTTCCCCATGTTTGTGTCTATTAATAGATCCTAATTTCTCCTTCTTGTAAGGATACCAGCCCTACTGAATTAGAGCTCACCCTAATGATGCCATCTAAACCTCAATCCTGCTTTGTCTGTCTCTCCATAGAGTCACTTTCTGAAGTAATGGAGGTTGGCACTTCACAATATACATTTGGGGGAAAACAATTCAATCCATTACAGTTAATTTCTGTTCGCTGAAATAATTTACTACTGAAAAGGTATGCATGATAAGGCAAATTTTGAAGACAATGGAAGAATTTAGCTCTGTCTGCCCCCGTCTTGGCTTTACAATTACAATCCGTTGTATTTAGGGCCTCTTGACATCTATTATTTGACTTCACTGTGTCATCCTAGGGGCCTGGATGAGGTTTCATGAACAGAACTGACCAGGGATCCAGAAGGAAATGGCAACCCACTCCAGGATTCTTGCCTGGGAAATTCCACGAACAGAGAAGCCTGGTAGGGTACAGTCCACGGAGTCGCACAGAGTCGGACACGACTGAAGCGGCTTCGCACGCACACAAGTCAGGAGACGAAAGGTTAACGAGAAATGGTCAGCAGGGGGCGCTGTGGACAAGTCCTGAGAAATCCAAGGAGAAACCCGCTGTGGTTTTGCCCTCAGACCTGGAGCTGGCCCAGCGTCCTACCAACTGACTCAATTACCTCTGGACGTCGGTGCCTGGCTATTAGTTGGCTAAGGCCATAGTTTCATTCTAGGGCATCTCACCACAAATTAGGTCCCAGCCCAGGGATCTGGTCCAGCGTAAGCACACTTCCATGCTTCGGAACCGTGGGGACAACGCAAGTTCATTGGGATCCCAGCCAGTCTTTCAACCCTGCCTGGGTCCCAGGAAACATTGCTGATGTTTGGAAAAGCCTGTATCTCCAGGGGTAGCTGTGGGCCCAGCGATGGTCACACTGTCAACAGCAGGCTGGGTGAACTGGATTTGTACCTGGATGCCCGCCCTGAAGGAAGCTTTACAGTGCTTTGAGAGGTCTCATTCACAGTCCCTCACTGAAGCCCTCTGATCTTCTTGGGCATCCCTTCTCGGGCTTTGATTATTGGAAGTAGATGCTTGTATTCTATCAACTCATTTATATCTGAAGTCCTGTGGTAGATGCCTTGGTCTTCACGTCATCCTTCCTTTTTTCTTGAAACAGTATACTGCCTTCCTTCAGAGGAATTCAGCTCCCATTCCGTGGACTCTGGATAGGGCTGCCCGGATGCCCTCACGTATCTGCCCTGACCCCTAGCCCAGAGCCCAGCCTCAACAGATGGGAAAGATCCAGGGCTCGTGGGATGGCAGACCTGGCAGGAGGAGAACTTCCAAAAGAGGGAAGTCAGAAATGTGCTCAGAGATCAGGCCGGCGTCTCACAAGGCTTGGCGAGAGGTCACCCATCACTGAGAACTCACTTAGGACAGAGGTGCAGCCTGAAGGCTGTCCTTGTGCTTTCTCTTGTGGAGGACAGGGAAGCAGAGAGTGAAGTTTCTATGAATTGAGCTCTGTGCATGCTATCTACTATATTAGAATTTTCCTTCTGTTCAAGGCAGGTAGCCTGGCCTTTGTGTTCCTTCATCAGATGAAGTCTGTGCTATATGGTAGAAAGCAGAAGCTGCTGAGACACATTTCTTTCTTTTCTTTAATTGTGCATGTAGTGTGTGGGGGATGGGGAGGGAGAGGATGCTGAACTTCTCCAAGCCCCAAACTCCTTAAAGAGTTAGGTGCCAGGAAATAGGCAATGCCTTTCAGAAAGAAGTCGAAGCAGTGGAAGGACAGAGGAGTTCTGGGGTCTGTTAACAGCAGGGGACTGAGGCCCCCACAACCATTTAATGTGGGTATTGATGTGCTGGAGCCACATAACAGCTCATGGGAGGTGAATGTTCAGTTTTCAGGAATTTTGCAAACGCGTTGGTCTTATTTCAGTAGCTTGAAATCAGCCAGGCTGGAGGTGTTTATTTACACCATGGAAACTGGCCCAAGCTGAAGGTCAGGGTTCTTCCCCCGCCCCCAAAACCAATTACTAAACACTTATTGCTGTGTGTAAGAGTGACCTTTCTCCCAATCTCACCATTCCAGCATATGGCTTCTTCCTTGGGGAAAATAAGTGAGAGGTGGGAGAGAGTGTTCTCCTCTAAAAAGCAGACCGAAGGTTCTTTATGGAAACACACGGAAAATGGAAATAGAAGACGCCCCCTCTTTCACTCTTCCTTCCTCCTTCTTTTCTTCCTTCCTCTCTTCCTTTTTATTTTTTACCTCATAACAATACCTATACTAAAAATTTTAGAGAAGAATAAGAAGCAGCAGGGTATGATGGTTGAGAGCAGATCTTTGCAGTTAGACAGAATTTGGGTTCACACCCCAGCTCACACTCTCTAGCTGTGTGATGTTGTATAAAATAAAGTTGGAGTGAGAAGCATCTGGTTATGTACTTGGGGCAGAAGTCAGGCTGCTCTGCTCATCGGCTCTTTCAGAAGATCTCAGAGATTCCTACCCTCTCCTTGCGTTGAGCCTCTGCCACCATGGGTGGTGGCAGTCACAGGTCTGGTCCACAGAAGGTGGGTAGGGTCTCGGTGCTATCCTGACAACTCACGCAGAACCCACGCCTCAACACCCCCAAGAAGCTCCTCTGTCTCTTCTAAGAACAAAATGCCAACTGCTCTGAGCATCTGTCCTTCAGTCTTTTTAATGAGGGAGTAAGTAAATTCCACAGCTTTTCTGAATTTTGATTTCTTCATCCATAAGATGGATAAAATACAGCCTTATTGCTTTTTGTGGATACAGATTAACGGGCCCAGAACCGCTGCAAATTTGTGACTAGAAGTTTCTGGAGTTTCCCACTTGGATTCAATTAGGATCATGACTGGCTTGGTTGCCTCCCCCAGGCTGAAAGAAAAATACCATCATTAACCTTTTAATTATTCACAACAAACCCGAAGGACTAGTCCTTGGCCCAGGTCCTAATGGAGTTATTAAGGCTCTGTTTCTATTCAGCTGTTTAAACTCAAGGCAAATAACCTGGCATTTTCCTGCGGCTTCTCTCCATAGAATGTGAAAAACCAAGAATAAACCCTCCCTACCAGTGCATGTTAGTGCCGGAACCAAACATCTTTGCCTGCTTCGTTTTGCTTGCTTCACTTTTCCCACCCATTGTTCTCCTTTAGTTGTGTTATTGGAGTGTGTGTATGTGTGTATAGGAGTACATGTGTGTGGTCTGTGTAGAGGGAAACTTTGGAATGATCACACGTGGTGTGTAAGTCTCTCCACTCAGCCCAACTCCTGAAAAAGGAAAGACAAAAGGGAAAAAAAAAGAAATTAAGATGAGATAAAAACAGGCAATATAATTTTAAAAAGCCTATGTACAAAAGTCAACTCTTTCCTTTCCTCAATTTTATGCTCTTTCTTCTTTTTACTACATATGAGTTTATTTCTCCCCCTTCTCTTTTTGATGTTTCTTTGCTCTCTCTGTGCCCTCATTAACTCAACCTCATTAACATGTCCAAATCCAGGAGTCATTATCCTGACACCATCCTCCGCATCCCGCAAGCCCTACTTCGTGGTCTAAATTTCCCCATCTGTTCTCAGGTTCTTCTTCAGGTCAGCTGCCCAAGTTTAAAACAAAGAAACAAACAAAAAAAACCCCTCAGAATCCTTCCTTATTTAAAAATACGCTTATTGAGATATAATTTACATACAATGAAAATTCACCCGTTTTAAGTATAAAATCTAATGCCTTTGAACAAATGTACATAGTCACGTAACCATCGCTACAATCAAGACTTTTCCACTGCCTCAAAAAGTTTCCTTATCACTGTAGTTTTGCCTTTTCTAGAATGTCATATGAATAAAATCATATAGTAGTCTTTTGTATCTGGCTTCTGGTCTTAGCATATTGCATTTGAGATTTATCTATATTGTTGCATGTATCAATAACTCACTCATTTTTATTTCTGAGAAATACTGCATTGTATAGATGTATCACAACTGTCTCTTTACCAGTCGATAAACATTGGTATTTTCTTGTTTTGAGTTATTATGAATTAAGTGCTATCAATATTCACATACAGACTTCTATGTGGACATATATTTTCCCTTCTCATGGGTGTAGAATTTTATCTCATTTCTAGAAAGCAAATTGCTGAGTTGTATGGTAAGTGTAATTTTTTAAAACACTAATAAACCATTTTACAAAGAGGTTGCATCATTTTTATTCCACCAGCAAAAGATGAGAATTCCAGTTGCTCCTTATCATTGCCAACACTTTGCACTGTCAATTTAAAAAAATTTAGCCTTTCAAGTAGATGTGTAGTATTACCTTATTGTCCTTTTAATTTGTGTTTCCCAGATAAATCATGTTGCTAAGTATATTTTCCTGTGCTGATTTGTCTTGAGGATACCTTCTTTGGTAAATTGTCCACATTCTTTTCTCATTTAAAAATTAGCCTGTTTGCCTGTCAGGATGGCTATCATCAAAAAGAATACAAATAAACACAGGAAAGGAAACCATACACAAAATGAAAGAAAACCCACTGAATGGGAGGAAATATTTGTAAATGATGTGACTGACAGGGATGCAATTTCCAAAGTACAACTCAATATCAAAAAACAAAAGACCTAATCAAAAACAGGGGACAAGATCTAAAAAGGCATTTTTCTAAAGAAGACATATAGATGGCCAACAAGCACACGAATACATGCTTAACATCGCTAATTATTAGAGAAATGCAAAACAAAACAATGAGGTATCCCCTCCCTCGGGTCAGAATGTGTGTGTGTGCGTGCACACTCAGTCGTGTCTGACTCTGCAGCCCCATGAACCATAGCCTGCCACGCCCCTCTGTCCCATGGAATTTTCCAGCAAGAATACTGGATTGGGTTGCTATTTCCTCCTCCAGGGGATCTTCCCAACCCAGGAATTGAACCTGTATCTCTTGCGTTTCCTGCATTGACAGGCAAATTGCTTACCACTAGCGCCACCTGGGAAACCCCTCTGGTCAGAAGAGCCATCATCAAAAAGTCTGCAAATGATAACTGCTAGAGAGGGTGTGGAGAAAAAGGAGCCCTCCTACACTGTTGATTGGAATGTAAATTGGTACAACCACTATGGAGAGCAGTATGGAGATCCTAACAAAACTGGAAATAGAGTTACTGTATTATCCTGCAATCCACTCCTGGACATATATCCAGGGAAAATCATAATCCAAAAAAGATACATACACAAAAAAGATACAGTGTTTATTGCAGCACTATTTATAATAGCCAATGCTTGGAAGCAACCTAAATGTCCATGACAGATAAATGGATAAAGAAGATGTGGTATATGTATTCAAAGGAATACTACTCAGCCAAAAAAAAAAAAAAGAATGAAATAATGCCATTTGTAGCAACATGGATAGACTTAGAGATTAACATACTAAGTGAAGTAAGCCACTAAGTGAAGTACACAGAGAAAGACAAATAAATATCTTATGATATCAATATTATATGTGGAATCTAAAATACGACAGAAATGAACTTATTTACAAAACAGAAAGAGACTCACAGACACAGAAAACAAACTTATCACCAAAGGGTAGGGAAGGGATAAATTAGTAATTCAGGATTAACATATACATATACATATAGGGATAGGGTTAGTACCCTAACCCTAACATATACATATAAAATTGATAGCAAACAAGGAACTACTGTGTAACACAAGGAACTCTACTCAATAGTTTATGATGACATATAAGGAAAAAGAATCTGAAAANAATTCAGGATTAACATATACATATACATATAGGGATAGGGTTAGTACCCTAACCCTAACATATACATATAAAATTGATAGCAAACAAGGAACTACTGTGTAACACAAGGAACTCTACTCAATAGTTTATGATGACATATAAGGAAAAAGAATCTGAAAAAATATATTTGTGTGCATATATATATATGTACATCTGAATAAATGTGTGGTATACCTGAAATTTTAGCATTCCAGCCGCCTATAATGAAAAGGACATCTTTTTGGGGNCTACAACTGCCAAGATATGGAAGGAATCTAAATGTTCGTAGACAATTAAATGAATTAAAAAGATGTGGTATATCTTTTTTATTCATTTAATTGTCTACACACACACACACACACACACACACAATGGAATACAGTCATTAAAGAATGAAAATTTGCCATTTATAGCAACATGGATGGATGTGGATGGTTTTATATTAAGTGAAATAAGTCAGACAGAAAATGACAAATCTGTACGATGTCATGTATATGCAGAATAAATACAAGAAATTAGTGAATATAACAAAAGAGACGCAGGCTCACAGACATAGAGAATAAATTAGTGTTTACAGTAGGGAGAGGGAAGGAGGGAGGGGCAATATCAGGGCAGGGAATTAGGTACAAAATACTAGGTATAAAATAAGCTATAAGCATAATATTGTACAGCTTGGAATATAGCCAATGTTTTTTAATACTATAGATGGAATATAATCTTTAAAAAGTATGAATATTGTAGACCTGCAACATATAGTATTTATATCAACCACTCTTCAATTTTTAAAAAATGGATTGTTTGGTTTTTTTTATTGTTGATTTGTAAGAGTTCTTTGAATACTTTGGATAGGAAATTCCCTGGCAGTCCAGCAGTTAGGGCTTTCAGTGCCATTGTCTGGGTTCAATCCCAAGTGTGTGGCAAGCGCCCCCAAATTCTGGATTATCAGTTCTTTATCAGATACATGTTTTGCCTATGGAAATAGATCAAAAGTCAAAAAGTCTTATATGAGGTTTTTCACTTCAATGTTATTTACAATTATGATGCAATTGGAAAGAAGTTACAATCTAATAAAAGGGAAACTGTTCACTTCCTTGAAATTCAAAGGCATATTTCAGTCATTTATTAACACTAAAAATATAAAGACATGGAAACTTGTTTTTTATGTAATGTTAGGCAGAAAATAAAATTATGTATACCAGCTGTGCATTAAGAAAGCTTGGAAGCATATGCCAAAATAATAAGGGTGCTACTCTGAGTGGTTAGATTATGGCTGGTGTTTAAATTCTCTACAGTTTTCTGTTCTTTTCAGGATTGATAACAGAAAGAAACCTTAGTTAAAAAAAAAAAATCTCATAAAGAAGTAAATGGTCAACACTGTGGTTGGCGCTTCCTTTACATGCTCACCTAGACCGCAGCATGATTTGTGATACCATTAAAAACCAAGTGAGGGCTTCCTGAGTGGCTCAGCAGTAAAGAATCTGCCTGCAAAGCAGAAACCACAGGAGATGGGGGGTTTGATCCCTGGCTTGGGAAGATCCCCTGGAGGAGGGCATGGCAATGCCCTCCAGTATTCTTGCCTAGGAAATCCCATGGACAGAGCAGCTTGGCGGGCTATGGTCCATACGGTTGCAAAGAGTTGGACACGACTGAAGTGACTTAGCACACATATGAAAACCAAGTGAGTTAGTTAATAGCATAACAGACCCCCCAAAATCTTTGAACTGTGATTCCAGCTTTGCCCTTGAACTTCAGACAGTTTTTTACTCCTGTTTAAAATGGGACTCAGAACTGTGAAGTTAGCAAAGCTGTCATTTAGCTTTCTGGGGAACTGCTTCCCAGGTATGTAAACACAACAGCTCTTCTACTTTTGTTCACTGACTTGGGGAGATAATCTTGAGAAATCAGGCATGCCTTTAATATTTAGAAGATAGAGTTTTTGTGCTCCTGGCGATACACAGATACAGAGAGCTGGAGGGCAAGCAATGAAGGCTATTAAAGAGAAAAGTCTTGAGTTGAAGAAAATACTGGAGGCAAGAATGGAAGAATAGGGTGAAATGAGGAAATGGAGGAAAGAATTGAGAACCTAAGTAAATAAGTCTCGGGACTGAGAACTGTCAGACTTTGAATAAGAACTTTGTAGCTATGGCTGTGCCTGTAAAGTCTTATCCTGAATATAACTTGTATTCTTTTCTTCATGAGAGCTTCCCTGGTGGCTCAGAAGGTAAGGCACCTGCCTGCAAGGCGGGAGATCTGGTTCAATCCCTGGGTGTGGAAGATCCCATGGAGAAGGCAATGGCAACCCACTCCAGTATTCTTGCCTGGAAAACCCCATGGACGGAGAAGCCTGGTGGACTACAGTCCAGGGAGTCGTAAAGAGTCGGACACAACTGAGCAACTTCACTTTCTAATATTCATTTTCAATATTTCTAGTTCTGCAGCTATTTATGTTATCCTCTGAAGACTGGAAGGAGAGGACAATTATTGCTCGGTTTATTGAGAGAAAGGAATTTAAGCTGCTTCTGCAGGGACGGGCCCTCATAAGAAGGCAGTTTCCTCAGGAAACATATTTTGTGAAGATTAGTGATTCAGCTCATATCAGAAATACTTTTGAGCCCAGTCAGTTACTTTACCAAAGACAGGCACATGATGTTTGTTTTCTGATGAGAAATCCATTAACCCAAGAAATAATATTCAAATGATTATTCAGAAGATCAAATGGAGGGTTTTAAAAAAATTTGGTAGCCAAAAAAATCTAACCAATTTTTTTTTCTGAAACTTGATAATATGGAAATACAAAGGGCCTAGAATGACTCACAAAATCTTGAAGAAAATAAAGTGGGAGAACTTCCTCTGTTATATATTTACATCTATTAGAAATTATTTTGGCACAAATATAGGCATACTGATCAATGAAATAAAGTATGAATCCATAAGGAGATCAATGAATATGTAGATATTTTATTTATGACAAAAGAGACACTGCGAAGCATTAAAGAAAAGATGAACTTTTCAATAAAAAGCCCTAGGAGAACTGAATAAATTATGGGGAGAAACTTGACCCTTACCTCACATTATATATAAAAATTCATTTTAGATGTATCATAGACTAAAATGTAAAAGGCTGAATAAAGCTTNTTAAAGAAAAGATGAACTTTTCAATAAAAAGCCCTAGGAGAACTGAATAAATTATGGGGAGAAACTTGACCCTTACCTCACATTATATATAAAAATTCATTTTAGATGTATCATAGACTAAAATGTAAAAGGCTGAATAAAGCTTCTAGAGGAAGAAGAACTTCATGACTGCAAGACAAGGAAAGATTATTTAAGCACTAATCATAAAGAAAATGATCATTTGAGTATTAAATACATTACAATTTAAAGCCTCATTAAAGGTAAGGAAAGCTTTTAAAATTTTTTGTTTATTTATTTTTGGCTGTGCTGCGTCTTTGTTGCTTTGCATGGGCTTTCTCTAGTTGCGGCAAGCAGGGGCTATGCTTCATTGCAGTGCGCAGGCTTCTCCTTGAAGCGCCTTCTCTTGTTACAGAGCACAGGCTCCAGGTGCATGGGTTTCCGTGGATGCAGCACGTGGGCTCAGTAATTATGGCTCCTGGGCTCTAGAGCACAAGTTCAGTGGTTGTGGCACTTGAGCTTAATTGCTCCACAGCACGTAGAATCTTCCTGGACCAGGGACTGAACCCATGTCCCCAGGATTGGCAGGCAGATTCTTATCCACTGAGCCACCAGGGAAGTCCCTGGCAAGACTTTTAAGATAGGAGACAAAAAGAACTGATTGAAAAAGATTGATAAATTTGAGATTAATTTGACATTAGTATTAAGAACTCCTCTTTACTAAAAGATACAGAAAATGGAGAAAATATTTGTAACACCTATAACCTACAAAGAGGTCATGTATGAAATACATAAAGAAAGCCTACAAATCAGTAAGAAAATGATAGTCAACACAAAGGAAAAATGGGAGCACTTGAACAGATGCTTCTGGGGGAAAAGAGAAAAAAAAGGATATCAAATGGACAAAGACATATGAAAAGATACTTAAAATCACTAATAATCAGGGAAATGTTTATACCCACTAGAATAGCTAAAATGAAAAGACCAACACTACCAAGTGTTGATAAGTGTGTAGGTAACAGATATTTTTATATGGTCCTGAAGGAGTGCAGATTACTACAACATTTTGGAAAATTTATAGTATTTAATAAAGTTGAGGGTACATATAACTTTTTACCCATCAGTGCCATATATAAGAATATACCCAACAAAAATATGTGCACACATTTTAAAAAAGACATATCCAATAACATATCTTTTAAAGTTCATAGCAGCTCTATTTGTAATAATCTCCAACTGTAAACTCCCTCAAAGTCCATCAATAGAAGAATGATTAAACAAATTCATCCAACAAAATGCTACTATTTTATTGGTATACTTAGTGGTTTTAGTTTAGTTCAGTCACTCAGTCATGTTCGACTCTTTGCTACCCCACAAACCACAGCATGCCAGACCTCCCTGTCCATCACCAACTCCCTGAGTCTACCCAAATCCATGTCCATTGAGTCGATGATGCCATCCAACCATCTTATCCTCTGTCTTCCCCTTCTCCTCCTGCCCTCAATCTTTCCCAGCATAAGAGTCTGTAATTTCAGCTTCCACATCAGTCCTTCCAATGAACACCCAGGCCTGATCTCCTTTAGGATAGACTGGTTGGATCTCCTTCCAGTCCAAGGGACTCTCAAGAGTCTTCTCCAACACCACAGTTCAAAAGCATCAATTCTTCTGTGCTCAGTTTTCTTTATAGTCCAACTCTCACATCCATACATGACTACTTAGTGGTATGTGAAGTGAAGTCACTCAGTCGTGTCCGACTCTTTGTGACCCCATGGACTATAGCCCATCAGGCTCCTCAGTCCATGGGATTTTCCAGGCAAGAGTACTGGATTGGGTTGCCATTTCCTTCTCCAGGGGATCTTCCCAACCCAGGGATCAAACCCAGGTCTCCCACACTGTAGGCAGACGCTTTACTGTCTGAGCCACCAGGGAAGCCCTTATATGACTTAGTGGTATAGTCATATAAAAAATACTATTAAATTGAATGAACCAATACCCATAGAAGAAACTGAAGTGGTAGCCAAAGACAGACTTCCTGAAAGAAACCAGATCCTGTGATTCTATGGCTAGATTCTATCAAACTTTTAAGAACAAGTATTTCCCATCTTATCCAATTCTTCCTCTGTTAGAGAAACTCTTTTACCAGAACTAAATTAAAAAGCAGAAGAAATTTAAAATATAAACTCATTTATAAAAAATACCAAGATTCTAAACAAAATACTGGCAAATTGAATCTTGCAATTCATTAAAATAATAATTACTGTGACCCAGAATTGAAAGGATATTTCAACATTGCAATATCAAGAATGCAATTCACTAGAAAAATAAAATAAAGAAGGATGATTTGAGCATGAACTTGGTTCAGTTCAGTTCAGTCGCTCAGTCATGTCCGACTCTTTGTGACATCATGAATTGCAGCACTCCAGGTCTCCCTGTTCATCACCATCTCTCAGAGTTCACTCAGATTCACGTCCATCGAGTCCATGATGCCATCCAGCCATCTCACCCTCGGTCATCCCCTTCTCCTCCTGCCCCCAATCCCTCCCAGCATCAGAGTCTTTTCCAGTGAGTCAACTCTTCGCATGAGGTGGCCGAAGTACTGGAGTTTCAGCTTCAGCATCATTCCTTCCAAAGAAANGGTTTGGTTGCAGAGCACTACAATGAAACAAGTCACAGAAATTTTTTTATTTCCCAGTGCATATAAAAATTATGTTTCCTGCACTGTAGTCTAATAAGTGTGAAATTGTATTATGTCTAAAAAATCAATTCAACATTTAAAAAACATTAATTAGGAAATACTGCTGTTGGAAAGATGACATCAATAGATTTGCTCAATGCAGGGCTGGCAGAGACCTTCCATTTGTTAAAGCAACTATGTTTTAGAATGGTTTGTCATGTAGCAAAAGTTGACTGATAGAGAAATTATAAGTAAATTTATTAAAGTGGTCAGCTACTTTTTTTTTATAATTACTGTACAAAATTGGCAAATGGTAAGAAAATAAAATGTAGGAAAAGATCACATTTATAATAGCAACACTACCAACAACATAACTGAAAATAAATGTAACCAAAAATAGGACCTGTATAAAAAGAATATAAAATCTCTATTAAAGGATATTAATTCTTGCTAAATTAATCTACAAACAATGTGATCTCAATCAAAATGTAAAAAAAATTAAACATTAAAAAATGTTACTGGGTTCATTTGTAGGAATAAACAGGAAAATATCTGAACAGAAAGGTCTTGTAGAGGGAAGTCAGATTAAATATTCTAATGCATTTTGAAGTTATAAGAATTAAAAATAGTTTGGTTCCAGAAAAAAATGTAGAGAGACCAATGGAATAAAATAGAGAATTCAGAGCAGACTAAAATACACTTGGTTTTAGTAAATGGTAATGGTGACATTTCCAATTCATGAGAGGAAATATAGATTATTTTTTAAAGTGTTGGGACTAGTTTGGGGAGGAGGGAAATTCAAACTGTATAACTCCACTTCTTTCATCAAAGTAAATTCCAGAAGGAATGTAAGGTAAAATGTTAAAATGAAACTCTAAAGGCACTAGTAGTAAAGAAGCCAGATGTAAAAGGTCACCTTTTGTATGATTACATTTATGTGAAATGTCCTGGGAATCCATAGAGAAAGAAAGAACTTGTGCCTGGGGCTGGAGGCCGGGATAATGTGAAGTGACTGATAACTAGATATAAGGTTTCTTTTGAGATGATGAAACATTTGTAAAATTAGATAGTGGCAATGATTGTACAACTGTGAAAATACTAAAAACCACTGGCACACTTTACAAGAATCAATTTTATGGTATGTGAATTATATTTCAATAACCCTCTTCCTTAGGAACAAAAGAAGAAGAAAATGAAAAAAAAAAAAAAAAAAAAACACACAGAGACTGGAGAGTCCAGGAAAACCTCTGACCCAAGTAGAGAGGTCAGGTACAGTGGAGCTGGGTCTGGAAGGGTGTTTTTCAGAAGTAAACGTTTTACACCAAGAAAGGGAGCAAAAGAAACTATCTCTTCTGGCTCTGATTACTCTGTCACTCTGCTTCTTCCCAGGATTTATGGACTCTGCATGCCCCGGACAATTATTTTAATCTTAATAAATCGTTTTTATTGACTAAAAAGATTACCAGAAGAAAACATGAGTGAATTTATTTGTAATCTTGAAATCAATACATNGTGTTTTTCAGAAGTAAACGTTTTACACCAAGAAAGGGAGCAAAAGAAACTATCTCTTCTGGCTCTGATTACTCTGTCACTCTGCTTCTTCCCAGGATTTATGGACTCTGCATGCCCCGGACAATTATTTTAATCTTAATAAATCGTTTTTATTGACTAAAAAGATTACCAGAAGAAAACATGAGTGAATTTATTTGTAATCTTGAAATCAATACATTTCTAAGCAGGAAACCCAGAAGTCAAATGGGAAATAACTGATCCATTTGTATAGAAATTAGCAGTTTTTATATTTAAAATACCATCTTATAGTTATGTTTTTAAAAGATTTTGAGGGGGCTTCCCATGTGGTCCAGTGGTTAAGAATCTGCCTTGCAATGCAGGGGACACAGTTCAATCCCCGATCTGGAAGACTCCTTATGCCTTGGGGAAACTAAGCCCAAGTACCACAACTACTGAGTCTGCACTCTGTGGCTCAGGAGCTGCAGCTACTGAGCCCACGTGCAGCAACTCCAAAGCCTGCTCGCCCTAAAGCCCAGGCTCCACAGCAAGAGAAGTCACCGCATTGAGAAGCCTGCCCACCGCAGCTGGAGAGTAGCCCCAGCTGGCAGCAACTAGAGAAAGTCCTGGAGAAGCAACGAAGTCTGTGCTCCACAACAAAGACCTAGTACAACCAAAAATGAATAAAACTTAAAAGAAAGCTTTTTCTTGTATTTACAGACACATATTAGGAGAAGGCAATGGCACCCCACTCTAGTACCCTTGCCTGGAAAATCCCACGGGCAGAGGAGCCTTGTAGGCTGCAGTCCATGGGGTCGCTAAGAGTCAGACACGACTGAGCAACTTCACTTTTACTTTTCACTTTCATGCATTGCAGAAGGCAATGGCAACCCACTCCAGTGTTCTTGCCTGGAGAATCCCAGGGACAGCGGAGCCTGGTGGGCTGCTCTCTATGGGGTTGTACAGTTGGACATGACTGAAGCCACTTAGCAGCAGCAGCAGCAGCAGCACAGACACATATTGAAACACATGTGGATGAAATGATACGATGTCTGGGATTTGCTTCAAAGTAACTTGGGGTAGAGGGGCAGCTTGGTAATGAGTCCATGGGATACTCTTCTCTCTACCCATTTATATGTTTGATTTTTCTGTAATAAAAAGTTAAACAATAGATTGCAAGAAAACGTATGACGTACAAAGCAAAAAGATAAACTGGGTACAGATATTTTCAACATAAAATATTAAAAGGACTAATTCCTTAATTTATAAAGAGTTCATACAAATCCTTAAGAAAATGACAAACTAAAAGAAAAAAGTGGGTGAAGACATCAACAAGCAGAACAATGAAAAGGAAACAAAGTAGTCAATAAACCAGTGAAAATTAATCAGCCTTACTCACACAAGCAAAGGGAAGCCATAATGGGATGCCATTTCCCACTGAGCCAAAAAATGGGAAGAGGTGTGACAGTTTCAGAGTATCTGTCAACATGTTAAACACACACACAATAATCACAGCAATATTGTTTTTGATTCACCTCCTAGAATAATGAAAATAAAAACAAAAATAAACAAATGCTGCCTAATTAAACTTAAAATCATCTGCTCAGCAAAGGAAATCATAAACAAACCAAAAAAACAACCCACAGAATGGTATGAATTATTTGCAAGTGAAGTGACCAACAAGGGATAAATTTCCAAAAGATATAACATGAGATAAACAGCTCATGCCGCTCCACGTCAGAAAAATAAACAACTCAATCAAAAAATGGGCAAACGATCTAAATAAGCATTTCTTCAATGAAGACATAGAGATGGCCAAAAAGCACAGGAAAAGATGCTCAACATCATTAATTACCAAAGAAATGCAAGTCAAAACTACAATGAGGTGTCACCTCACACAGTCAGAATGGCCATCATCAAAAAATCCACAAACAATAAGTGATGGAGAGGATGTGAAGAAAAGGGAATCTGCCTACATTGTTTATGAGAATGTAAATTGGTACAGGCACTATGGAGAACAATATTGAGGTTCTTAAAAAAAAATGCTAAACAAAAAATAGAGCTACCATATAACCTGCAATCCCACTCCTGGGCATATATTCAGAGAAAACCATAATCCAAAAAGACACATGCACCCGGTGTTCACTGCAAACACTATTTACAATAACCAAGACATGGAAACACCCTAAACGTCCACTGATGGAGGAGTGGATAAAGAAGATGTGGTACATATGCACAGTGGAATTACTCAGCTAACAAGAAGAAGGAAATAATGCCATTTGCAGCAACATGAATGGATCTGGAGATTATTATACTAAAGTGAAGTAAGTCAGAGAAAGACAAATATCACATAATATCATTTGTATGTGGAATCTAATTTCTATAAATGAAGTTATTTACAATACAGAAACAGACTTACAGACATCAAAAACAAACTTATCATAACCAAAAAATAAATGTGAAAGGAGAGGGATAAATCAGGAGCTTGGAATGAACAAACATGCATATCATATATATGATAGATAACCAACAAGGACCTACTGTGTAGTACAGGGAACCCTACTCAACATTCTGTGATAACCTACATGAGAGAAGAATCTGAAAAAGAATGATTATGCGTATAAGCGAATCACTTTGCTGTACACCTGAAACTCACACAACAACTACAAATCAATTACATGCCAAAAAATTTTTAAAGAAAAAAGGCTTTCACTTTTATGCTTGTTAACAACTGAGACATTAAGTAAACAGTTTCCATATGTTCCATAAACAAACACACACAATGCACATGCAACATACAATGGAAAATTATTCATTCTAAAAAAAGGAAGAAAATTCTGACGTATGCTACAACATGGATAATCCTTGAGGACATTATGCTGAGTGAAAGAAATACTGTATCATTCCATTTATTGGAGGTACCTACATTATCTATTGCAAGTCTGTGTGCTCAATTCATAATGAGGCCAAACAATACCAAAAAACCAGAGTTTGGAGCAGAGAAAGGTTTACTGCAGGGCCACACACGGAGACAAGTGGCTCATGCCTCAAAAACCGCAAACTCCCCAAAAGCCTTCAGCAGAGCACTTTTATAGGAAAGGTGAAGCAGAGGCGTGGTTTAGTTGTTGCTGAAGCCGAAGCCCCAATACTTTGGCCACCTGAATGCGACGAGCTGACTCATTAGAAAAGACCATGATGAAGGGAAAGATTGAAGGCAGGAGGAGAAGGGGACAACAGAGGACGAGATGGTTGGATAGCATCGCTGACTCAATGCACATGAGTTTGAGGAAGCTCCAGGAGATGGTAAAAGGCAGAAGCCCGGCGTGCTGCAGTCCATGGGGTCGCAAAGTCAGACAAGACTGAGCAACTGAACAGCAACTTGGTGTCAGATCCTTTGTTCTTGAGGTAGGTCATGGAAAGTTTACCAAGTTCCTGTGCTACTGCTAAGTCACTTCAGTCGTGTCCAACTCTGTGCAACCCCATAGACGGCAGCCCACCAGGCTCCCCCGTCCCTGGGATTCTCCAGGCAAGAACACTGGAGTGGGTTGCCATTGCCTTCTCCAACGCATGAAAGTGAAAAGTGAAAGTGAAGTCGCTCAGTCGTGTCCGACTCTTCGCGACCCCATGGACTGCAGCCCACCGGGCTCCTCCGTCCGTGGGATTTTCCAGGCAAGAGTACTGGAGTGGGGTGCCATTGCCTTCTCNTTCTCCAACGCATGAAAGTGAAAAGTGAAAGTGAAGTCGCTCAGTCGTGTCCGACTCTTCGCGACCCCATGGACTGCAGCCCACCGGGCTCCTCCGTCCGTGGGATTTTCCAGGCAAGAGTACTGGAGTGGGGTGCCATTGCCTTCTCTGCCAAGTTCCTGTAAACCTCACCAAAACAAATGTTATTCTCTGTTCTGACAAAAAAGAGCAAGGTCCCAAGGCTCAACTTTCACCTTCTGAGATCCAGGTCCTGGCCAAGAAAAGGGGTCCCTGTCCAGGCATGTTCATCCGGGATCCAGGATGAGTTCTCCTGCCAATGCCCAGATCCAGCCAGGGAGATAGACCTCAACTGGTGGAACCCTCAGTGCCAGGTCCCCAGACCCTGCCCAGCCATCTTCAGTGAGGGAGTCAGGTGCCCAGGACCCAGCTGGCCCTCAGGCTTTTCAATTAAACTGGGGAGAATCATTTCCATAGGAGCAACGGGAATATATGTTGTAGTAAATACCAATCATATTAATTCCCAGCTCACAGTTGCCCCTCTTTGAGAATAGCCCCAACCACAGATGTGGACCTGAAGTCACAATGTCCAGTGCCCTTGCAACTTCACCCTGACCTCTGGCCACCTCCTAGAAGTAGACAACACATCTCAACTGCATTAATTTTTGAAACTTGAATGGGGAAACTGAGGCTGGTTGAAGCTGTTATCTTAATGGCAGCGTCCATACACTCCAGTTGCTGAGGGTTCCACCGCCCACGATCCATGGAAAATGCTGCTGCCATTAGGTGGCAGAGGTGGGGATAGGAGAGAGGTTCTGTTGCTTCAAGGCCTGGGCCCAGCCAGTGGGTGGCCGTGGCAAGGGCTCTAGAGTTCTGCAGGATACAAGCCTCAGCCTGTACCCGGGGCCCCAGCTCACCTGCCAGCCCTGCCCCTCACTCCGCTTTCTGCCGCAATAGCTACTATGACGCTGACTGTTGGCGGAGGAGGACCCCTAATACTGGTGCTAATAGGCACCCACCCATTCCACCCCTATTACATCTAGAATAGTCAAAATCATAGAGACAGAAAGTAGAATGGTGATTGCCAAGAGCTATGGGGAGGCAGCAACGAGAAGGTGCTGTTTAACGGGGATAGTCTCAGTTTTGCAAGATGAAAAGAGTTCTGAAAATAGATGATGGTGATGGTTGCACAACAGAATAAATGCACTTGATACTATTGAACTGTACACTTAAAATTGGTTAAGATGGGGGACTTCCCTGCTGGTCCAGTGGCTAAGACTGCACATATCTAATGCAGGGGGCCCCAGGTTCCATTCCTGTCAGGGAGCTAGATACTATACGCCACAACTAAGAGATTGCCAGCGACTACTAGAAGATCCTCATGCCACAACTAAGATTTGGCACAGCCAAATAAATAATAAAAATAAATATTTTTTTAAATGGTTAAGATGATATATTCCATGATGTTGTGCATATTTTATCATGATTAAAAAAAATTGAGGAAAAAATACATACCCCTTGACCCAGAAATTTCACTTCCAAATATTTACCCTAGGTTAGTTGAGCAAAAATATGCCAAGCACATTCATTTCTATTGTAAAGGCAAAAATTTCAAACAATGTAAATGCCCAGCAATAGTAAATTGGTTAAATAAATTATGGCATAACGGTATATCATTCAATCCTGCAGGAATTTTGAAAAGGCGGGTTTGTCATCAAATGGAACTTGAATCCTTACACGCTATGCATAGCTTAGCCAATCCACTGACACAGGTTATGGTGAAGAAAAGTGCAGCATTTATTGCAGGCATCAAGCAAGAAGAACAGGCACCTTGTGCTCAAAAGACCAGAACTCCTACATAGCTTTCAAGGAAGGGTTTTTAAAGACAGTGTGAGGGAGGGGTTCAGAGGGTTGCATGATCAGTTTGTGTCCATTTCTCTTACTGGTTGATGGTGCAATAACACGGAATCTCAATCATCAACCCTCTGTTTCTAACTGGTCTGGGGACCTACATGCTGATGATCAGCAGGCAGTTAACTTCCTCCATGTGGTGGGGATTTTAGGACTTGAAAAACAAGTCAGGGATATGGCTCAGGATATTATCTATAGTCTTTGAGGGGGAACTAAAGGTCCTTGATTTTGTTTTGCTCAGCTGCTCACCTTTGTTCCTGTATTTTCTCACTTCTCTGATTAAATTTGTCTTTGGAACAAGAGGAAGGCCAAAGAGGTTAAAACTTTTCCACAAATAAGAAGCAGGGGGCACAGGGGTCTGTCCCTGGAAAAACACTGCAGGATCCTGCTGTGTTTCATGTTGATCTCTAAGATTATATTATTACATAATTAAGGTAGTAGAGTTTCACAGAGTGTGTATGATTTGGCCTGTGTATAAATTTTAAGAAATGTGTGTGTTGCATGTGTATGTGATATGTTTACCCTAACTTCTATATAACCATAACATATTTTTCTGAAATTCTAAATGAATTGCTAATAGTGAGAAAAGGACTAGTCTTGAAGGTGGTGAGAGTAAGATTTAATTTTAAATCTTTTTGTAGTGCTTGGATTTTTTTCCTCCAATTTGCATGTATTCATTTTAATTTTTTCTAAGTTTAAAGGAAATGGAATCTTTTGTGCTCAAAGGCTGTGAACCTTGGAGTATGGTTTACAAATATAGCCCCATCTGGACATAGTAGCTAACCATCCTTTTTAATAGACAAAGTTTAAAAATCATAACATTATTCTTGCCCTTCTTCCATTTTTCTCTCCTTCCATTCCCCTTAGGTGTTCCCTGTCTAAACACAAAACCACTGAGTCTGTGGCTATTACACACAGCACTGAGGTATCTTTGGAAGTGCTGCCTCACATTTTCCACAATTCTCCTTTCACTTGGCACACGCAGAGCATGAACTGAAACTTCAGTACCTATTTGAAAAATAAAATTTTCTTGGTTGCAAGCGATGCTTCTGTTTTGAAAGTCTCAAAACTGTAGTCCCAAATCCTTCATTTGCAGCACCCCTTTCATGTATTTCACCTAAACACAAGAGCCCTTAGTGTTTAGGGTATCATGTCCATTGCAAGTGCCAAGCCCCAACTTCTCACTATGTGAGCATCCTCTAATCTTTCAGGTGGTTTTCCATGTCTTCATGAAGGATGCTTTCACTTCCTTCTCAGAGTGGGATCAAGTAGAGAGAAGAGCCCTGGACACTTGAGCCAGGGAGAGAGAGAGAGAGAGAGAGCAAAATTCAGCCTCAACTTCCAGCTTGGCCACTAACTTAGATCCAATGTTCTCATCCATGAAATGCAGATGAACTCTAGACCCCTGACCCCTATCCCCTGTCCCTGAGTTCTCACCACTGATTCTGGTACTTGGCAAAGAGCATCAAGCCCTCTTCTGCCCTCACCGTGTATATCTCATTTATCCCCCCTCCCCTGAATGTTTCCTTTGATTTACTAGCTCTTTAAGATATTAGCATAGTATATTTCCCAAGCTTTGTTGTTTAGCTTTTTCCCCTGTTTTCCCTCCTTATTCTCTTATTTTGTGCTGAAGGATGTTGTCTCTTTTACTCAATGTTTCAAATTATAAATACCAACCTATTTTTATTGTGTTTAGGTAGACACCTCTTTTTTCCCCTCTTAAGTGAAATCACAACTCAAAGACACCCCCTCAGAGAGCATTGGTGATTTATATCATAGTCCTGAGAAGCAGGGATAAAGCTTGATGGGGCAGAAAAGATGTGAGTCTTAGAGGAACAAGGACAAGAATTGATTCCTAGCACAACTACTTCTCTTAACCTGCCTGAGCCTCAGTTTTTTCATCTGTATTATGGAGGCAATAATAGCTCACTTTTGCTCACCTTCCAGGCCTCCCTGCTCCACCTGGTCAAAGCGCATAACTCAGTCTGTCCCGAGGAGCCNGGACCCCAAAATCCTCTGTCCATGGGATTTTCCAGGCAAGATGAGCCCTTTTCAAAGGACCACTTCATTTCCCAACTCACTATGGGTTTTGCAGAACACCATTTCTGGTGTATGTTAATAAATGCAACAAAACAGAGGGAGTTTCACTTATCATATGAATCTGGGAGACACCTCATATTAGATGCTTTTCTCAGAGATTTAACTAAGCACTGTTAAGTGTATTGAAATTTCAGGGAAGAAACTATTTAACTTAATGTTTACCAAATTGAGTTAGGCATTCAACACTTATTGCAAACGCACACAGAGACTCACAATTAAGTTAACATTCTGTAGGTAGTATATTTGGGGGATACTCACTGAGAATATAATAAAATTAATTTATGTAAATTCATTCTGAGCATAATGTAATCTTTCTTTGAGAACACATGAGGTACCCGTATTTATCTTTTGATCTCTGGATAAGTGGAAATTGCACTCTGAATCACACATAAAATACACTAAAGACATTTAGCCTTACACAGAGCTAGGTACGTAGTAAAAATTCAGCACAGTCTTGCTGTTTTACTGAATTTAAAGAAACCCTTCGGCCTCAGTTTCTTATACTTACAGGGGTTGGGTGGTGGTGGTGGTTTAGTTGCTAAGTTGTGTCCAACTATTGTGACCCTATGGACTGTATGTAGCCTGCCAGATNCACAGTCTTGCTGTTTTACTGAATTTAAAGAAACCCTTTGGGCCTCAGTTTCTTATACTTACAGGGGTTGGGTGGTGGTGGTGGTTTAGTTGCTAAGTTGTGTCCGACTATTGTGACCCTATGGACTGTATGTAGCCTGCCAGATTCCTCTGTCCATGGGATTCTCCAAGCAAGAACACTGGAGTGGGTTGCCATTTCCTTCTCCAATGCATGAAAGTGAAGCCACTCAGTTGTATCTGACTCTTCGTGATCCCATGGACTGCAGCTTACCAGGCTCCTCCCGTCCATGGGATTTTCCAGGCAAGAATACTGGAGTGAGGTGCCACTGGTCTCTAAGATCACTTAATAAACATTGGGTCCTTTATGCCAGGCACTGAAGTATGCAGAATAGGCTCCTCTTTCAAAAGAACTCACAGTTCAGTAGAAAACAAGCAAGAAACAAATAATGATAATACAAGATATTGTTACAAGAGATATATACTTAGTGCTATAGGACATGAAGTTGGGTCTTAAAGAGTGAGCAGGGATTTGTTGGGATGTGAAAATTCAGGGAAAGGGAATTCCAAGCTAAGGGCACAGCAATTTTAATACTTAGAGGTCTAAAGCAGTAAAATTTTTAGAGGCACTCTAGGTGTAAATTCCTTGACTTTATAAAGTTTCAGTAAATTTTAATAAATTGCATAATGCAAATCATCATGCCCCAAATCAGGGTTGGATATGTTAAGTCTCCTTACAGCAGAATATTTTGAGCTTTCTAGATTTTAGGTAATATTCTGAGGTTTCCTCAAGAAAGATAAACTATTGAATACTAAATAATCCCACAGGGCTTCCTAGGTGGCTCAATGGTAAAGAATTTGCCTGCCAATACAGGAGACATGGGTTTGATCCTGGGTCAGGAAGATCCCCTGGAGAAGGAAATGGCAACCCACTCCATTATTCTTCCCTGAGAAATCCCATGGACAGAGGAGCCTGGAGGGCTATAATCCAAGATGTCGCAAAGAGTCAGACATGACTTAGTTTCTAAACAACAGCAACTAACCCACACTGATCCTGCAAGTGGTTCCCATTCTGCAGACATTTCTTCTCACGTGGCATCTGAACGGCTCAGCAGGATTTCTCTAGAGCCTCACGCCCCAGGCTTTCTCCGACTGTTCTCCACTGTTCCCTGGGTTTCTGTGGCAGTTTCCAGGCTTCAGTGGCTCGTTGCGACAAATACCTTGTGTTTGTGTGTGTGTGTGTATATAATTACTGCAGCTTCTCAATATTTGACCTTTGAGCCTACAGTTTTGTTTGTTTTGATTGACTTTACTTTTTTAAAGATTTTTTGATATGGACCATTTTTAAAGTCTTTATTAAATTTGTTACAATACTGTTTCTGTTTTATGTTTTGGTTTTTGGGCTGAGAAGCCTGTGGGATCTTAGCTCCCTGACCAGGGGCCAAACCTGCACCCTCTGCACTGAAAGGCGAAGTCTTAACCACTACACCATCAGGGAAGTCCTGAGCCTATAATTTTGAATCTGGTTCCTTTTTCTCTTCTATCTATAAACTCTTACCTTCATTCCACCTTAAGTGTGGCATCTTATTCAGTACAAAGACTGTACCAGAAAGATTATGGTTCAAGTGATGGTTCTCCAGGGTAGAGTATTTGTAAAATTTGTATTTCTGATAACCACACAAGAAATATTAAAGGGAGTATTAAAATATAAAACACATCATGATAATGCAGTCATAAAAATCTATAAGGAAAACCGCTGCCACAGTCTCCATTCCCAGCATTCATATGTATCAATGACTTATCATTATTCTTATTTATCAATTATTTCAGCGTGTTTCTTCCCAGTGAGGTCCCAAGATACATTTTGGTTATGAATTGCTTTGTTTGCTTTATAGACAGTCCTCAGCTGCTATCAACTGAAACATGGTGCTTAATAAAGCAACCAGCGATGCCTTGATATATGTGCATTCGAAGTTAGGGCCTCAGGTTACTTCAGAGAGGTGACTCATTAGGAGGTAAAGCTTTTGCAGGAGTTATTTTTAAATGAACTCTTTGGCATGAACTGTCACCTAAAAAAAAGAAGAAGAAGAAGAAGAAGCAGCGTTTTAAGAGGATGGACAAAAAAGAGCTAATTTAGAAACCTGAGAAAATTGAGAAATACCGGCCATTTGCTAAGGCTAGAGAGGGTGCCCCAGGGGAAAGGGTATAGGAACTAGACAAACAGATCAAGGTCCCAAATAGAGGGGAGAGAGGAACTGAGGGAAAAATTTGAGAGGTGCCTAAATTTTTTCTCTGTTGACTGTGATCAATGTTCTGTTCAGTTCAGTTCAGTTCAGTCGCTCAGTCGTGTCCAATTCTTTGCAACCCCATGAATCGCAGCACGCCAGGCCTCCCTGTCCATCACCAACTCCTGCAGTTCACTCAGATTCATGTCATCAGGTCAGTGATGCCATCCAGCCATCTCATCCTCTGTCGTCCCCTTCTCCTCCTGCCCCAATCCCTCCCAGCATCAGAGTCTTTTCCAATGTTACAAGGCTTTAAATGTTTATTTTCATGAATGTCTAACATCCAAGTCACATTATGTTCAATCCACACAACAGAGTACAACACAACTGTAAAAATCAATGAGGACTCCATGAAACAATTCTGCAAATATAGAGTTAGAGAAGACAAGGCAAGGTAGGAACAGAATCTATGTGAGACCGTTGTTTCATCTAAAAAAGGAGACGTCAATACACAAAAATATCTGATTTTCTTTTTTGAATAAATCATAAAACTTTTTGTTTCTTTGTTTGTTTTTAAATTATCTCTTTTGGGGAAAAGGATCAGGTGGAGGGGACTGGAGAAGACAACACTGTCATCTGAATATGCCTCGTTTGAGGATTTGACTTCAGAAGCTGGTAAACATTTCACACAGTTTCATTAAAATTTTTTTCATCATTTTTAAAAAAAATATTAAAACCAAAATGAAACAAATAAACTAAAATGTAGTTGGAGAAGTAACAATACAGAAAGAAATTATTTCAAGTGACTTTAATTTGACTTTCTTTGTTATGATATACTTTAAAAACAAAAATAACTACATAATGGATTCTAGTAATCCAAAAAATGGATTCCAGTAATCACATTATGGGTGGAAGTATTGGAACAGTTCTTCTAAGACCGTTGCATGTCTATTGTAAAATAAAGCAATTTGTGTTGATGTCTTTGAAGATTGGGATTTTTGATAAGAAAGAAAATACCAATGTAACACTGGTGAAATTAGGAAATACCCTGGGAATTCCCAGGATTCAGTGGTTAGGACTCTGTGCTTCCACTGCAAGGGGCACGGGTTCCATCCCTGGTTGGATGACTGAGATCCCATATGCAGTGCAGTGCAGTCAAAAAAAAACAAAGAAAGAAATATCCTGTAGTCTTGTTTGAAAATGTCATTTGAACTCATGACATAGCTATTTTTAAGGACTAGGAGTATTTCCTAACTCTTTCTACTGAGATGGCCTAGAAACTGTGATCAACCCAGTAGCCTAAGAACCAGACTATTTTCTCTAAATTTCACTGCCCAATAAAAGGAATCAAGGCCCTTGAGGTAATGACTGATTCCATATCTGAGGCTGAAAATTCATGAGCTGAGACTAGAATATAAGGAATCTTATACTAGAAAACAAGAAAATTACCAGGATCATGTAAAAAAGACTAGGAAGCCAACCTGAATAAACTCCCACTGGCCAAATGTGGCACAAATGAATATTAATAGTAATGGTAATGGCAATGAATTGAAATACATTAAAAAAATGTGAGTTCATAATGATACTCAAAACAAAATCAAACATCTCACTGGTCAAATTCAGCAGATGCTAGGGAACCAATTCATTATTTTGAAAATTAATGAATAATTAGGCATTCACTTTATATTTCTTGTATAATCTGTACTTCAGAGTACAAATAATTGATGAGAGATATTTTTCTTTAGAGAAGTATTCCTCAATAATAATTGAGGAAAGAATGATAGAACATCACCATTTGAAACTCCTAATATTTAATGAACTTATTAGTGGTTGCTAACACAGCAAAAAGAGAGCCAGACATTCTTTGCTTCCTGATGAGAAATACACAATACCGCACAAAATCAAACATAGATTTGATCACAGGAAATGTAGAGGACAGAGGAACATGTTGAACACATCATAATAAAGTAGTCAGAAAAATCCAGACTGGAAAATTCTACAAGACAAGTGACTCAGCATTCTCAGCAAATAAATTGCCAGGGAGAAAAAATAACGTAAAGGTAAAACCTACAAATTAAAAGAAACTTAAGAAACACATCAACCACTTGCAATGTGTGGACCTCAGATAGATCTTGATTTGAGCAAATTCAAATTTTAAAATGTATGAGACAGTTGGGAAAATTTAAATGCTGACTGGATATTAGATGATTTTAGGAAATCAGAATTAATTTCTTAAGTGTGATGAAAGTACTGTGGGTATATTTTCAAAGAGTCCTTAATCTTAGAGATAAATACTGAAGTCATTATAGATGCAGTGAGATGAAGTCATGATTGTGTTTCACAGTTATCCAGGGTAGGTATATAGATGATACAAGATTAGACACAATTGATAATTATAGAAACTTGGTGAGGTGATGTATTCATTGCATGATTCTTTTTACTTAAAATTTTTTTTCCTTAATAAAAAAACCTTTTTCAACTAAAAGTAGAGCTACCCTGCAGTCCCACTCTTGGGCATATATCCAGGAGAAAACATATCTGAAATGATACATACATCCCAATATTTATTGCAGCACTATTTACAGTAGCCAAGACATGGCAGCAGCCTAAATGTCCATCAACAGAGGAATGGATAAAGAAGACGTAGTACATATATAAAATGGAATATTACCCAGCCATTAAAAAGAATAAAATAATGCAGCAACATGAAAGGACTTAGAAATTGTCATACTAAGTGAAGTAAGTCAGACAGAGAGGGAGAAATACTGTATGACATCACTTATATGTGGAATCTAAAAAAAAATGATACAAATGACTTATTTACAAAGCAAAAAGAGACTCACAGACTTAGAGAATAAATTTAGGGTTGCCAGGGAGGAGGATAGGAAGAAGGGACAGTTAGGGAATTTGGGATTAACATCATATTTAAAATGGATAACCAACAAGGACCTGCTGTATAGCACAGGGAATTCTGCTCAATTTTATGTGGCAGCCTAGATGGGAGGGAAGTTTAGGAGAGAATGGACAGGTGTATATGGATGGCTGAATCCTTTTGTTATTCACCTGAAACTATCATAACGTTGTTAATCCTCTATATCTCAATACAAAAAAAAAAAAAGGTAAAAAAAACCAAAAACTTTTTCATGTGCACCGTGTATGTACACATGCTCAGTTGATTCAGTCGTTTCCGATTCTTTGTGACCTCATGGACTATAGCCCATCAGGCTCCACTGTCCATAGAATCTCCAGGCAAGAATACTGGAGAGGATTGCTTTTTCCTACTCCAGGGGATCTCCCCAACCCAGGGGTCAAACTCACGCCTCTTGCATCTCCTGTTTTGGCAGACGGATTCTTTACAACTAGCGCTACCTTGGAAGAGTGGTGCATCAAAATTTAGGAACTCGTAGAAGGCAATGGCAACCCACTCCAGTACTCTTGCCTGGAAAATCCTATGGACGGAGAAGCCTGGTGGGCTGCTCTCTATGGGGTTGCACAGTCGGACATGACTGACGCGACTTAGCAGCAGACACCACCCTTATGGCAGAAAGTGAAGAGGAGCTAAAAAGCTTCTTGATGAAAGTGAAAGAGGAGAGTGAAAAAGTTGGCTTAAAACTCAATATTCAGAAAAGATGGCATCTGGTCCCATCACTTCATGGGAAATAGATGTGGAAACAGTGTCAGACTTTATTTTGGGGGGCTCCAAAATCATTGCAGATGGTGATTGCAGCCATGAAATTAAAAGATGCTTACTCCTTGGAAGGAAAGTTATGACCAACCTAGATAGCACACTCAAAAGCAGAGACATTACTTTGCCGACAAAGATCCGTCTGGTCAAGGCTATGGTTTTTCCAGTGGTCATGTATGGATGTGAGGGTTGGACTGTGAAGAAGGCTGAGCACCGAAGAATTGATGCTTTTGAACTGTGGTGTTGGAGAACTCTTGAGAGTCCCTTGNTTGGAAGGAAAGTTATGACCAACCTAGATAGCACACTCAAAAGCAGAGACATTACTTTGCCGACAAAGATCCGTCTGGTCAAGGCTATGGTTTTTCCAGTGGTCATGTATGGATGTGAGGGTTGGACTGTGAAGAAGGCTGAGCACCGAAGAATTGATGCTTTTGAACTGTGGTGTTGGAGAACTCTTGAGAGTCCCTTGGACTGCAAGGAGATCCAACCAGTCCACCCTAAAGGAGACCAGTCCTGGGTGTTCATTGGAAGGACTGATGCTGAAGCTGAAACTCCAGTACTTTGGCCACCTCATGTGAAGGGTTGACTCACTGGAAAAGACCCTGATGCTGGAGGGATTGGGGGCAGGAGGAGAAGGGGACGACAAAGGATGAGATGGCTGGATGGCATCACCAACTCGATGCACATGAGTTTGGGTGAATTCCGGGAATTGGTGATGGACAGGGAGGCCTGGTGTGTTGCGATTCATGGGGTCGCAAAGAGTTGGACACGACTGAGAGACTGAACTGAACTGAGACTTGGAAGGGACCCTATTCCCTCCTCTGAGGCTTGAACCACCTTTACATTGTTCCTAAATATTTTTGCCCACATTTTGCAGGATTACCCTCAGCCCATTCCACTTGTGACACCTTTGAAAGTTCTTTCTTATCCTGAGCAGAAATTCATCTCCCTGTATCTCTGCCACCTGTAGATTATAGGACCAGCCCTTCCTCACACAATAGCCTCTCAAATGTTTGAAAACCAGCATTCACCTGGCCCTTTTGTCCTAATCCCTCATGAAGACCTTTTGAGCTCCAGCTCTAATTCTGTCCACTGTTCTGTACACCCAGGACTTTGGTTTCCTGCCATCCTGGCTGCTCTGCTTTCCTCTCAGAACAGTTTGACTTGTAAATTTGTGCTGCTCTGGAATGAAGAGATCTGGGTGTGGCCTGACAACTGCAGAGAACAGGGCTATCACCTCCCTTATTCCAGTTCCCTCATTTTTTTGTTACCCGGGGCTGGAGCCTGGATACACAAAGTCCCAAGAGCTGAGTGCTCAATATTTAAGAATTCTGTGGGCCAGTTGTTATAAGCATCCATAATTAAAAGTTAAATTACATAAACTTAAAATCAAATATGTTATAATAAACAAAAGTGAAAATACTTAAAACATCACTTGCTGATAATTTTATTCCATATTACTATTATCTCTTCTCTTGAGGTTATTTACATTGATCTCATTTGTGTGGTGGAAATACTGTCATGTACTGGCGTGCTCTGGGCTTCCCAGGTGGCGCTAGTGGTACAGAACCCACCTACCAACGCATGAGACACAAGAGATGCGGGTTCAATCTGTGGGTCAGGAAGATCCCCTGGAGAAGGACATGGCAACCCACTCCAGCATTCTTGCCTGGAGAATCCCACGGACAGAGGAGCCTGGTGGGCTACAGTCCATAGGGTCTCAGAGAGTTGGACACGACTGAGCGACTGAGCACACGCAGACACTGGTGTGCTGCTGCAAATGTCTTCCAAACTGGAAGCGACATCATGCTGGTAGTTTGAAACTGGCCATGGTGGGAGTACTTACATACAGAAATTGGCAGGTGCTATAAACCAAGGTGTTCTTTCCCTCCAGAGTGCTAGTTGTTACATTTTACCACCGCACTCCTAAGTGAAAGTGACATCGCTCAGTCGTGTCAGACTCTGCAGCCCCCATGGATTATAGCCTACCAGGCTCCTCCATCCATGGGATATTCCAGGCAAGAATACTGGAGTGGGCTGCCATCCTAGATGCAACCTAAAATCTTCGTTATTTTTGGCAACCACTTTATACTTCTGACTCAGATTGGGCTAAGGCTCTTAGCTTCTGCTAAAGAAGTATAACCCATTCTCATTGATACAAGTTAGTTCATCAGACCTTATATTAAAAGCTTTCAAATTGCATCCTTTTAGATTGGCTCATTGATTCTAGCATCCAAGTATTCATTATACCTCCAACTTCAGGTCACCTATAAATTTAATGAGCATACTTTTTGTGTGTTATTCTGAAAGCATTTGTGAGGAGAAGAGGGACACAACCCTAGGACTCATCATTATATGCTTCCTTGCAGTTTGATATCAATTTGTTAGTCAGCACCTTCTGCATATAATCTACTGGTTTACTAATTATCATCAAGAACGCCATGGGACGTCCTTGGTGGTCCAGTAGTTAAGACTCAATGCTGCCAATGCAGGGGGCTCAGATTTGATCCCTAGTAGAGGAGTGAACTCTGGGAGTTGGTGATGGACAGGGAGGCCTGGCATGCTGCGATTCATGGGGTCGCAAAGAGTAGGACACGACTGAGCGACTGAACTGAACTGAACCGAGGGGAACTAAGATCCCACAAGCCATGTGGTGCAGACAAAAGATAAAAAGAATAAAAAAAAAAAGAAGAACACCAGAGTCCAGTTCATATTTCCCCATCTTGTCTGGAAGAATATCATGAAAATCCTCATTAGATGTCTAACCAATGTTGAAATATTCTCTCTACAGGGAGTTTCCCAAACTACTGGGTGGATAACCCTGTCAAAGAGGGAAGGAGGTTGTCAGCCTTGGCTGATTCTGAGTAAATTCGTTCTGAGTCCATTACTTCTTCACCTCGTACTTGAAATTGTTACTCTAGTATGGGTTCTAGAATTTTGCCTGAGATTGAAGTTACAGACAACAGTCTACAATTTTTCTGGTGCTGCCTTCTTTTAAAAAATTAAGATGTCCCACTGCTATGTCTCTCTTGATGATGTCTCACAAGTCACTGACAATTGTTTGGTGATCCCACACAAAGTTTTTCTCAAGGTTCTAAGGTATTATTTCTCTGAACTGGGAATTTGAAATCACTTGGAGCAGCTCTGGACTTTTTCACATTTCATCACTCTATCTGGGGCTTCCATCTTCCCTTGCCAAGGTTCATTCATTTGGCTGCTTCTCTTCATCTCACACCCTTGATGTGGAGAAGAAATGGTCTCTGCCATGAAAATCAGAAACAAAGAAAATGGAAAAATTCTTTCCTTCATATCCCCCATTGACAGTGGTCCCAAGATGAACATCCTGTCCTTTACTTGATGTTAGACATCAAACTTTACTAAAATGACAGCCATAACAGAACGTTTTAGAATAACTTGAGCATATTGGGAGCTTTAGCTTTTCTGATACTAATAAATGTGTCCCACAAATATTCTAGCACACGTAATGACAATCTGATGTTAGGATAGATAAATGATGAGATTCCTGACCTTTCATAAGCTATGACTTCATATCATTATCTGAATTTGCAATAGTCTCCCTACCTTCTCAAGTATAGCAAGATGTATATTAATCTTAAAATTTTTGATTAATGTGGTCTTGAGAATTTTTCATCTTAAAGTATTTTAGTAAAACACTGTAGATAATTCTGATATTACAAAATTACAATCAATGGGAACAGCAAATATGGAAGAACTCAGTACATTTGGGAGCTTTTTTCTTTAATTTTATTTAGTTGATCTTTATTATTTAAAAAAAAACTATTAATATAACCAAGTCCCGTTATTCAGCAAGAACAACCTGGAACTTTTTAAGTTATGCTCATGCTGCTGCTGCTACTGCAAAGTCACTTCAGTCATGTCCGATTCTGTGTGACCCCATAGACGGCAGCCAACCAGGCTCCCCCATCCCTGGGATTCTCCAGGCAAGAACACTGGAGCGGGTTGCCATTTCCTTCTCCAATGCAAGAAAGTGAAAAGTGAAAGGGAAGTCACTCAGTCATGTCCGACTCTTCGTGACCCCGTGGACTGCAGCCTACCAGGCTCCCCTGTCCATGGGATTTTCCAGGCAAGAGTACTGGAATGGGGTGCCATCACCTCCGAAGTTATGCTTATACACAGTTCCAAAAAATGTAAACAGTGTTTATGAGTTTTAACTCAAGGGCCCTAAACTAAGAGATATGAAGCCTAGGTTTTCTGTCTTGTTCTACTACCAATCAGCTGTACAATCTTGAAAAATCCCTTTGCCTTTTGTGTTCACATCTAAATATTGTCGTTAGTAAGTCCCTTCCAGATCTAAGAGCAGAGAGCAGTAAAATGTCCAGCCATGCTGTCTATGGGATCTTGGCTGTCTCCTCGTCTCCTCTGTAGTTGAAGTCAGTGTGTGGGTATGTAGAGGGGGAAAAGGAAGAAAAGTTTAAGTTGGGAACTTTGGTAGGAGTGGAGAAGGAGGAATATAGCCCATATCATTCCTCTTATGTTTTTTACAAGAGGTAATTTCAAAACAAAATCAAGTCAACCTATCAAAACAAGATAATGACAAGGGAGAAAGTAAAAGTTTCTGGCCAAAGCCATCTCACGATCATTTTTTCCTGTCCCTACAAAGCTATCTGAACTGAGATCTTGTTAGTGAACCTCCATTTCCAGTAAATATCACTCATTTAGAACAAAAACGGGAAGCTCCCACATGTAGCCACTGGAAACAGTCCCAGATGCAGGAAGAGGTTTGTATGACATCATCTAGAAAGTTATGTATTGGGAAGGTCTGCAGAGTAGAAGAATAGTTCACTTAAGAGTTCTTTTCATTAGGAATTATCCAGTATTTAGAAGTCCCAAGGTTCCCGTAAAATATATTCACTGATAATTTAACCCATACATTGAAATATATGTACATATATATACACTTTTCTGGAAACTGCACAAATATTAAATGCTGTTAATGTCTGTAAACATTTGATTAAAGAGTAGGAAAAAACAGACAAATATTATTGTTCTTTTATATGTGAAAAAAGTTTTGCTCATGCTTTTAAAAATGTCAGTTGTTTTAGTAAAAACGATACGTGCTCATTGCAAATTATTGAAACAGATCAGAAAAGCACAAAGAAAAGAATAAAAATCCACTGAAGTTTCATGAGCCAGAAATAAACATTGACAGAATTTTGGTAGTCACTTCAGACATTTTTCTGTGCATATATATGTCTAATTTTACAGGAGGGGCATGTTTCATACTTGCTGCATTGTGTTCTTCCTTCCTGCTCAATAATGTCACTAACATCTTCATATGTCACCAAATATAGGTATATGGTGTGACTTTTAAGGACTCTATAGTTCTTCATTTCATTTGTTACATATAGTTAGTCGATTCCATATGGATGAAAATATAGGTTGTTGAGAAAGAGCTTTTTTAAGCTTCAAAAGAACAGTTATGTAAAGAATGTAAAGTTATGTTAAGTAACATATTTGCACAAGAATCTGGTTTGGTTGTTCCTCCTGCAAAAGCCTGAAATATTATAAATGCAGTGAGTGTTATAGACTTGTAAAATGTATCTTATTTATTACTGAGCTGTTAATACAATTAAATGTTTTAAAGCAAAAATGAATCATGAAGTGCAACTAAGTAGATTTAACAACATAGAAATGTAAAATTTCATGAAGAAAATTAAAACATAAAAGAGCTCAATATCACTAATTATTAAATACATGAAATTAAAACAATGGGCCACTTTTTTCACCAATAATATAAAAGATTTTAATGTTGAGTTAATACATACTAAGTAATGAGTTTGTTTAGTCACTAAGTTATGTCCAACTCTTTTGTAAAGCCATGGACCGTCACCCACAAGGCTTCTCTATCCGTGGAATTTCCCAGGCAAGAATACTGGAATGGGTTGCCATTTGCTTCTCCAGGCGAGCTACAGTGCAGTTGGTAAAGAATCTGCCTGCTAATGCAGAGACACAAGAGACCTGGGTTCGATCCTTGGGTTGGGAAGATCCCCTGGAGGAGGAAATGCCAACCCACTCCAGTATTCCTGCTTGGAAAATTCCATGGACAGAGCAGCCTGGGGAGGTTATGGCCCATGGGATCACAAAGAGTCAGACACCACTGAACATACACAGGGATTGAACTCACATACCTATATTGGCAGGCAGATTCTTTACCACTGAGTCACCAGGGAGACCTTCAGTTCAGTTCAGTAGCTCAGCTGTATCCAACTCTTTGACCCATGGACTGCAGCATGCCAGGCCTCCCTGTCCATCATCAACTCCTGGAGTTTACTCAAACTTATGTCCATTGAGTCAGTGATGCCATCCAACCATCTCGTCCTCTGTCATCCCCTTCTCCTCTCACCTTCAATCTTTTCCAGCATCAGGGTCTTTTCAAATGAGTCAGTTCTTCACATCAGGTGGCCAAAGTATTGGAGTTTCATCTTCAGCATCGGTCCTTCCAATGAATATTCAAGACTGATCTCCTTTAGGATGGACTGGTTGGATCTCTTTGCTGTCCAAAGGACTCTCAAGCATCTTCTCCAACACCACAGTTCAAAAGCATCAATTCTTCAGCACTTAGCTTTCTTTATAGTCCAACCCTCACACCCATACATGACTACTGGAGAAACCACAGCTTTGACTAGGTGGACCTTTGTTGGCAAAGTAACATTTCTGCTTCTTAGTATGCTATGTTGGTCTTAGTATGTCTATGTTGGTCATAACTTTTCTTCCAAGAAGCAAGCATCTTTTAATTTCATGGCTGCAGTCACCATCTGCAGTGATTTTGGAGCCCCCCAAAATAGTCTGTCACTGTTTCCACTGTTTCCCCATCTATCTGCATGAAGTGATGGGACCAGATGCCATGATCTTCGTTTTCTGAATGTTGAGCTTAAGCCAACTTTTTCAGTCTCCTCTTTCACTTTCATCAAGAGGCTCTTAAGTTCTTCTTCACTTTCTGCCATAAGGGTGGTGTCATCTGCATATCTGAGGTTATTGATATTTCTCCCAGCAATCTTGATTCCAACTTGTGGTTCACCCAGCCCAGCATTTCTCATGATGTACTCTGCATATAAGTTAAATACGCAGGGTGACAATACACAGCCTTGATGCACTCCTTTCCCTGTTTGGAACCAGTCTGCTGTTCTATGTCCAATTCTAACTGTTGCTTCCTGACCTGCATAGAAATTTCTCAGGAGGCAGGTCAAGTGGTCTGGTATTCCTATCTTTTGAAGAATTTTCCACAGTTTGTTGGGCTTTGGCATAGTCAATAAAGCAGAAGTAGATGTTTTTCTGGAACTTTCTTGCTTTTTCGATGATCCAAAGGATGTTGGCAATTTGATTTCTGGTTTCTCTGCCTTTTCTAGCAGAAACATCCAGCTTGAACATCTGGAAGTTCACGGTTCATGTACAGTTAAAGCCTGGCTTGGAGAATTTTGAGCATTACTTTGCTAGCTTGTGAGATGAGTGAAATTATGCAGTAGTTTGAGCATTCTTTGGCATTGCCTTTCTTTGGGATTGGAGTGAAAACTGACTTTTTCCAGCCCTGTGGCCACTACTGAGTTTTCCAAATTTGCTGGCATATTGAGTGCAACACTTTCACAGCACCATCTTTTAGGATTTGAAATTGCTCAACTGGATTCCATCATCTCCACTAGCTTTGTTCGTAGTGATGCTTTCTAAGGCCCACTTGACTTCATATTCCAGGATGTTTGGCTCTAGGTGATTCATCACACCATCGTGATTATCTGGGTCATGAAGATCTTTTTTGTACAGTTCTTCTGTGTATTCTTGCCACTTCTTCTTAACATCTTCTGCTTTTGTTAGGTCCATACCATTTCTGTCCTTTATTGTGCCTATCTTTGCATGAAATGTTCACTTGATATCTCTAATCTTCTTGAAGAGATCTCTAGTCTTTTCCATTCTGTTGTTTTCCTCTATTTCTTTGCATTGATCACTGAGGAAAGCTTTCTTATCTCTCCTTGCTATTCTTTGGAACTCTGCATTCAAATGGGTATATCTTCCCTTTTTTCCTTTGCCGTTCTTACAGACTTACACAGGACTGGGGATACAGACTTTTGGAGGGCACCAACAAACCTTGAGCATACCAGGACCCAGGAGAAAGGAGCAGTGACCCCACAAGAGACTGACACAGACTTGTCTGTGAGTGTCCAGGGAGACCTTCAGTTCAGTTCAGTTCAGTTCAGTCGCTCAGTCATGTCCAACTCTTTGCAACCCGATGAATTGCAGCATGCCAGGCCTCCCTGTCCATCACCAACTCCCGGAGTTCACTCAAACTCACGTCCATTGAGTCGGTAATGCCATCCAGCCATCTCATCCTCTGTCGCCCCTTTTTCCTCCTGCCCCCAATCCCTCCCAGCATCAGAGTCTTTTCCAATGAGTCAACTCTTCGCATGAGATGGCCAGAGTACTGGAGTTTCAGCTTTAGCATCACTCCTCCCAGAGAAACTTAGTATCCAGTAAAAACTAGAGCCTAATGAATATTAGGCCTTATTTGTACTCCAGTGGTGATAACATATTTCTGTTGAAAGTATAAATTTATAATAACTTTTCAAAAATCAATGCAGTAATATAAACCAAGAATTTTAAAAATATTTATAATCTTTACCTAATAAACCTACTTATAGAACTTTTTCTTAAATAATAACTTAAAATGCAGACAAAACCTTTATATAAGGAAGGTCACTATATTACTGATAACAAAAATGGAAATGGCCTAAATGTCCAACAGTAAAACAATATTTAAGCAAATTATGAGGCAACCATAGGTCAGAATATCCTAAAGACATGTAAAGTTATATTTATGAAGAATATATTGTAAAACTAAATGAAAAAAAGGACAAAGAATTTTTGTATACCATTGTCAACTATGTGTTTAAGAAATAGCCTAGAAAAAAGTACACCAAAATATTAACAAGTATTTATTAGGGGTGGGGATATATGTGATTTTTAATCTTTATATATGTTATTTTCCAAATTTTCTACAAAGACCATATATACTTTTAAAACCAGAGAAAATTTTCTTTAAAAAATTGAAACTAATTGATGCTTTCTACTCATTGGAAAAGACTCTGATGCTGGGAAGGATTGGGGGCAGGAGGAAAAGGGGACGACAGAGGATGAGATGGCTGGATAGCATCTCATGGACTCGAAGGACGTGAGTCTGAGTGAACTCCGGGAGTTGGTGATGGACAGGGAGGCCTGGCGTGCTGCGATTCATGGGGTCACAAAGAGACGGACACGACTGAGCGACTGAACTGAACTGAACTGAACTGTGGTGCTGAGACTCTTGAGAGTCCCTTGGACAGCAAGGAGATCAAACCAATCTTAAAGGAAATCAACACTGAATATTCACTGGAAGGACTGATGCTGAAACTCCAGTACTTTAGCCATCTAATGTGAAAAGCTGACTCATTGGAAAAGACCCTGATGCTTGGAAAAATTGAGGGCAGGAGGAGAAGGGGGTGACAGAGGATGAGATGGTTGATGGCATCATCAACTCAATCAACATGAGTTTGAGCAAGCTCCAGGAGTTGGTGATGGACAGGGAGGCCTGGTGTGCTGCCGTCCATGGGGTCACAAAGAATTGGATAGGACTGAGCAAATGAACAACAACAATACATATTTAATAAATTTTAAAACAACTTCAAATCCTATATGATATTTAAAACATAACATTTAAAAATCCAGATCCATAAGAGAATTGAAAACCTTAATCCTTTTTTCCAGTTTAGTAAAAATTACCTGGGTTTTACGTGTCTCTGTTATTTCTAAGCGTGAGACTTTGCTACAGAATGGATGTTTGTGTCCTTCCTAAATTCCTATGTTGAAATCCTAACATCCAATGTGTTGGTATCTAGAAGTGAGGGCTTTGGGAGATGGTTAGGTCATGATAGTGGAGCCCTGATGAATGGGATTAGTGCCCTTATTAAAGAGAATGCACAGAGCTCCCTCCTCGCTTCTGCCATTTGACAATACAAGAAAACTGACCAAAAACAGGGTCCTCACCCAACCACTCTGATACCATGATCTCTGACTTCCAGCCTCCAGGACTGTGAGAAATCATTATCTGCTGTTTGTAAATCACCCAGTCTTTGGTATTTTGTTATAACAGCCTGAGTGGACTAAGACAGACTTTGGATGGGTTAACTAATCACCAATTCTGGGTATCCCACAGCTTCAAAGTCTTCTTCATTTGCCATGAATCTACAAATCACATCTGTTAAGTTTCATTTTAATTTCCTTTTAAGGCAAAATTCCTTTATTCGTTTCTGAACCTACTATTCTGAAACCCAATGCATTTTAACATTAATGTATTTATTATTTACAAATCGTCACATTTCAAAACAAATTTGAGGCAGTAAATGTTCTTGCTTGGACAAGTCAATGAACAGAGGTGCCTGGTGGGCTAAAGTCCATGGGGTTGCAAAGAGTAGGACAAAGCTGAGCGTGCACACACAACATTCACATATACAATAAAATACACAGAGATACTTTAAAATATACAAAACTTTACCTGTCTATTTTATGTGAATGTATATGTGATAATATATTATCAGCATGATTATTAAGTCATGAGACTCATGTGCCATTTTATTTTGAAGTCATGTTATACCCTAAATGAAATACAAATCTATATGCTGGGATTCATTATGTAACAAGAATACAAATCTATATGCTGTGATTCACTATGTAAAAAGAATATCTTTGTATACAATAAGACTGGAAAGTAAGAATGTAGGAAAAGAAAAATGGCTTACTTTCAGAGTGGTATAATTTTTGCAATGTGATCTTTTGAAAAAAATTATCAATAGTGTTATCAAGTTGGAGAATACATAGTTTTTGTTTGTAAAAGGATAGCAGAAAATAGATATTAAATTCACAGATTAATAAAGTAGAGGAAAAAGGGCTGATACTATTTTATATCTCAATGTTCCTAGAAAATCATTCCCATAAAAACTTTTCCCAGGTCCAACAAATTTAAATGTGGAAAGCATATTTTTTTCTCTCTGAAAAAAGACACAGAAATAATTGAGTACCCCTATAGAAAGGCTGGCCCAGAAAATGTACATTATACTTCTATGCATCAGGTACATTTTCCTTCATTATTTTGCCCAGGAACAAAAACAAATGGAAATAGATTGCTCTTATCAATTCATAATCCTCCATTTCTATCACAGTTGGTTCCCATTGATTACACATCAGAATAGAAATAGAAAAGAGTGAGATGGTGCATTTTGCCAGTTTCTCAGATGACTTTCTAAAGAAGAAAGTTGTATATGGGTGGATGGTATAAGAACTTGAGATGTTGAAAAGGCAGAAAAAGACAGCAGAATCTGTTTCTCATTGGCACAGAGCCCAGATTATCCTGCTTATCTGAAATTAAGCCCAAATCCTAAAATTTTTGAATACCTGCTGTCAGCTTCCTGCAAATGGGCCAGACTTCCCAGAGAATGTTAGCTAGAGTGCTGACTGAACTAGGGAACACAACAGAGCCTGGCACACACCACATCACCATGTAACTGTTTTCATGTCTTACCCGCAGCTCACTGATGTGCTGACAATTTCTCAGGTCGATTCAACAAACACATCTTGGACGCCTTCTTCGTGTCGGGCTCAGTACGAGAACCATAGCAGAAAGCTGGCTAGGGGAGTATGTGACGGGAGCCAGTGTCCCTTCCTTTGGCCCCAAAGCCCTACTGGCTAACCTTAGGGATGACACAGAGCAAGGAACCTCGGCGTGGGCCAGGTTCAGTGCAGTCTCCTGTTTCCGTGAGTGCTTGTCTGCAGGGAGGAAGAACCGCAGCAGAAGCCTCGCCGCCCACAGTCATGATTGAGGTTAGGCCCGCTGAGCAAAGGAGGAAAACATAGAGAAGTCAGCTCCCACCAGGAAGGCAGGGATCAGTGTGTTTCTCCTTTGCATTTTTTATTGTCTCTGAAAAGATTTATTATGTATGCTAACTGATTGTATAGAAAAAAGAAAATAATATACTGAGTACCATATATTTACCACCAGCTTCATCTCATGTTCCTACCACCAGTTTCATCCATTTCCATAAATGTTGCAGATTTTTTAAAAAGAAATAAAGTAATAACATGGTTGGAACATGAATTTCTTCCCCAATCCATTTCCTTCCCTCAAAGGGAAAGTGAAAGTGTTAGTTGCTCAGTTGTGTCAGACACATTGTGCCAACTCTGCGACCCCATGGACTGTAACCTGCCAGGCTTCTCTGCCCAAGGGATTTTCTGGGCAATACTGGAGAGGGTATCCATTCCCTTTGCCAGGGGATCTTCCTGACCTAGGGACTGAATCTGGATCTCGTGCATTGCAGGCAGATTCTTTACTGTCTGAGCCACCAGAGAAGCCCTCTGTCCTCAAGGGTAACTATTATTCTGCAAGTGGTGTTGTCATTCACTGGCATGCTTTTATACTATATCTATACATGTAGATTATCACAAACATATTGTTTGATTTTGCAGTTTTTGAAATGTGTATATTTATACAAATGAAATTAAAGTGTTCTTTATTTCTTAGAGAATTTTTTTCACTCAGTAATGTTTTACATTCAACAATTTTGATCCATGTCACTGCAGTTCATGAATATTCCACAATTTATCTCCAATCTGTAAGTTTCTAATTGCTTTGTTCATAATGTGATTTTTAAAATTTATTTATTTTTAAGTAAAGGATAATTGTTTTACAGTATTGTGTTGGTTTCTGCAAAATATTTTGTTTGCTATTAAAAAGAATGCTTTAAGATCATTTTCCACTTGTTTCTGGTCACACGTGCAAAATTTTCTCTAGGATGTATACCCATAAGAAGGAATCACTGAATGGTTATTTTGTGCATCTTTAACAGAAAATACCAAACTGTTCTCCAAACTTGTCCAAAGTAGAGTCTCAAAAACAGTGAATGAAAGTTCTAACTGCTCCACATCTTCATCAACACTTGACAGTTTCTGACATTTTAACTTTGTACCAATCTGATAGCTGTGATAAAAAATACCTTACTATGGTTTCATATTGCATGTCCCTGATTATAAATGAGATCAATCATCTTTTTGTGGACTGACTGAAATTCATATTTTTTGTCCTGTTAAATGTCATGTCATGTCTTTTTCTGCATTTTTCTATTGTGCTGAATTTCTCTAGTTGATTCATAGGCGTTCTTTACATATTCTGATTCTGGATCCTAAACTTCTGTTACTTGAGTTGCAGATATTTTAATTGAGTTTGTAGCTTTTCTTTTTACTCTCTTTATGGTAATTTTTTATAAACAAAAGTCGTTGATATTAATGTCATTAAGCTTATCAATCTTGTTTCCTAAAAGTTTATTTTTTGTGTGTTTCATTTAAAGAATCTTTCCTACCTCAAAGTCATAAAGCTCTTCCACTCATTTTTTTCTAAATATTTTATAAATTTGCCCTTCACACTTGAGTCAATTCTGAATTGAATTTTTATGATTGGTGTAAAGTAAAGGTCCACTCTACTTTTATTTTTTTTCCACATAGATGACCAGATTTCCCAGGACGAAATACTCTTTCCTCACAGGGTCAATAATGTATCAAGTTTCCATTTATCCTTTGGTCAGTTGGACTATTCTGGCAATGGTCTATTTATCTATCATTGTGCCCACAATGCATTGTCTTAATTACCAGCTTTATAATTAGGACAACAGCACTTCAGGTTTAGGGTAGTCCAACTGCAATCCATTTTGGCATTTGTCTCAGATTAGTCACTTTTTAAAACCACATACTATTGTTAGTAATTGCATTCCAATATGATAGAATGAGTTTGGTAAACTTATGAGTTTATACTTTGGGACTTCCCTGGTAGTTCAGTGGTAAAGAATCCTACTGTCGATGCAGGACACGTGGGTTCAATCCCTGGGTCGAGAAGATCCCTGGAGAAGGAAATGGCAACCCACTCCTGTATTCTTGCCTGGGAAATCCCATGGACAGAGAAGCTTGGGGGCTTCAGTCCATGGGGTTGCAAAAGAGTCAGACACAACTCAGCGATTAAACCACCACCACACTTTGCACTTTAGTTTCTGCCATCTCTTGTGTGTGTGATGCATCAGTAGCAAAAAGAATTCTCACTGCAACTCATGGTTAAAATTGAATATAACAAGTAATAATCTGGTTAGCTCTTTTCCCAATCCATTCTGGAGGCAAGGTAGCTGTGAATTTTCTTTCAAGAGCAACATGTTGGGTACTTACTGATAAAATCAGGCCAGGACAGTGAACTCTGTGTGACCTTGGGGGGCGGTGGGGAAAGTATTAGATGTGCCAGTCCTTGAGGATTATTTGGCATACCACACAATGGTGCCAGGCCTGCTAGGCCACCAATCAGTAGGAAACCTGGGAAATTCCAGGTTATATTATGTGAATTATGTGCAGGAAATAGAGACTGAACAGTGCTGCAATAGAATGTATTGAAAGTTGATTGGACACACTTGTCAGAGGTTTTGGCATTCATTGCACGATGATAATATACTATTGTTTATTTACGATATTGTTTGGTAACACTTTTAACACTGCGCAATAAGATCTTTAACAAAAATAAGTTCAAAGGGAAAAAAGTGCATGTTTAATAAAAATAAAAATTCAATACTTCTAATTTCTCAAGAAAATATATGATAAACATATAACTTCATAAAATGTAAACATTTAGCATCCCACAAGACATGTAGTAATATCAGTGACCACATGAAAACCAGCAGATACAATTGCTAAAGAGGCATCTCATTCAAAAGATGAAAGTTGCATATAGTATAAAAGTCTGTGCCTGAAGACAATGATTTTCCATGTGCAGATGAATTTTATATATCATTCTGTGATATATTTCACAGAGACCTAATTCTCTTTTCATTGAGACCTAATAGCTGTTCTAAATTAATTTTTATATTATATAATTTTAAAATAATTCCATAACCAATCTAGACATAATTATACATGCATATACAGAGGTAGAGAGAGACAAAAATTGAGAAGACTATTCATTGAGTGATTGTCTCTGTGAGGGTCATTATCATATATCTTTACATTCATTTTGTTTGTCTATTCTGATTTGTTTCTTATATGTTTCTTAAATAACAATAGAAGAAATTTTACTGTAAGAGAGGGAATGACAATTGAAGGTGAAATGAACTATATGGAGTTTATTAAACAGATAAACATCCCTTGGTTAGCAAGATACCCTGGAGAAGGAAATGGCTAACCACTCCAGTATTCTTGCCTGGAGAATCCCATGGACTGATGAGCCCGGTGGGCTACAGTCCATGGGGTTTGCCAGGTCAGACACAACTTGTTGTGTTGTTGTGGTTGTCGCTCAGTCATGTCCGACTCTTTGCAACTCCAAGGGTTGCAGCACGCCAGGCCTCCCTGTCCTTCATCATCTCCTGGAGCCTGCTCAAACTCATGTCCATTGAGTCGGTGATGCCATCCAACCATCTCATCCTCTGTGGTGCCCTTCTCTTCCTACCTTCTGTCCTTCCCAGCATCACGGTCTTTTCTGTGAGTCAGCTCTTCGCATCAGGTGGCCAAAGGCACGACTAAATAACAACAACAACAAAACAATAATGAACACAATTTTGTGTTCTGTTAATGCCCCCCAGTAAGGACTCTGTCTTCACAGCCTTTGCCGTATAACTCTAGAGTCCCCTCCTCCTCTGACTATGGGTTTGGCCACATAGCTTACCTAGGCCAGTGCAATGCTAATAGATGCCAACAAGCAGCGGTTTAAAAAAATTTCTTTCATGTCTAATTATTTTAGGCATACTCATTTTATATTCTTTTCTAGATTATCAGTCTAATATTTCAGAAATTTAGGGCTTTAATTCTGCTTTATGTCTCCTGAGTAAGCTCCTGTTTGATTTCTTTTTTGTGTATTTTATCCTCTTTTATTATAAAAACTCTATTTTGCCTGGATTGGCTTTATTCTACGAGAACCTCATGTGCCCTTAGGTGAAGTATCATCCCTTCAGGATGTTAAATTTGCTTCTGTAAGTGCCTCAGGGTTTTCCACTGGCCCAGGGTCAATTTTTATGTTAATTTCTTAACTTAGGGATTGCTGGATTTCCGAGGTAGTGTTAAGTCAAAGTCAAAACTGCTATGAGAAGCAGGCCTGAGTTTTCAATGTTTCAGTGAAAACATTTTTCCTTAACCAATGTATGGGCAAAGGAATATGGATCTTCTTGTTACCTCCCTGTGCTGCTGAGCAGATTTTCTTCTACTATCCTTTCACTGAGGGTGCTACACTTTGGCAGTTTCAGCCTCTCAGAGAGATTTCTGTTCTGGTTTCCTTTCCTGGTCCAGGACATGTCTTCTATTCTGGTCCTGAACCCTGTCCTCTTTTTTTGTATATCCCTTAAAATCCAAGTCCCTAACTTAGGTAGTTCCCTCTAACTCCCCCACTACTCATTTGCAACAGTCGCTGGAATCTTTTCTCTCAGATTTCAACACCTGCTTCCTTTCTTATTATTTGCAGACTTCTCTCTTTCAAGCTCACCTGTATTTTTAAAGACTTTTTCCTATATTTTGCCCAGCATTTCTAAGTATTTGTAACGGGAATTGTTCCACTATAAATACTGTTGCTTTTAAACCTATTACTTTTTTAACTTTTGAAAAATGTCTTAGTAGCATAAGTAATTGCAGAAAAGTTAGGGACCAGAGGGAGAGGGGGAAAATGTGGGATGTTTCACTATGCAGGAACTTCCTCTGTGGTTCAGTAGTCAAGAATTTGCCTGCCAAGGTGTGGAGAAAAGGGAACCCTCTTCCACTGTTGGTGGGAATGGAAATTGATACAGACACTATGGAGAACAGTATGGAAATTTCTTAAAAAACAAGACATAAAACTACCATATGACCCAGGAATCTCACTACTGAGCATATACCCTGAGAAAACCATAATTCAAAAAGACACTTGTACCACAGTGTTCACTGCAGCACTCTTTGCAATAGCCAGGACATGGAAGCAACCTAAATGTACATTGACAGATGAATGGATAAAGAAGTTGTGGAACATATATACAATGGAATATTACTCAGCCATAAAAAGGAACAAATTTGAGTCAGTTGAACTGAGGTGGATGAACCTAGAACCTGTAACTGAGTGAAGTAAATCAGAAAGAGAAAATGCACATATATATGGAAATTAGCTGGTGGAGGAAATGGCAATCTACTCCAGTATTCTTGTGTGGAAAATTCCATGGACAAAGGAGCCTAGAGGGCTACAATCCACGGGGTTGCAAAGACTTGGACTGTTGAGCAACTGAGCACACATGCATGCATGGAATATAGAAAAATGGTACTGATGAACCTATTTGCAGGGCAGGAATAGAGGCGCAGACACAGAGAACAGTCTTGTAGACACAGCAGGGAGAGAGAGTAGCATTGAAACATGTGCATTACCATTTGTAAAATAGATAGCCAGTGGGAAGTTGCTATATAAGATAGGGAGCTCAACCTGGTGTTCCCTGACAACCTAGAGGAGTAGGATGGAGGGGATGGGAGGTAGGTTCCAGAGGGAGGGGATACATGTATACTAATGGCTGATTCACACTGGTGTATGGCAGAAACCAACACAACACTGTAAAGCAATTATCATCCAACTAAAAATAAGTTTAAAAAAAGAAAAAGAAGCGAACTGATAGTCACTCAGTTGTGTCCAATTCTTTGAGACCCCATGGACTGTAGACTGCCAGGCTCCTCTGTCCATGGGATTGGGATGTGGGATTGATCCCTGGCCAGGAAATTAAGATCCCACATGCCCCGGAGCAACTGAGCCTGCACTCCACAACTTCTGGAGCCCATGTGTCACAACTAGAGTCTGTGTGCCACAGCAAAAGATCCTGCATGATGCAGCAAAGATCTTGTGTGCTGCAATTAGGACTGGATGCAGCCAAATAAATAAATATTAACAACAACAACAACAAAAGAATCTTCACTGTGTAGCAATTCAACAGAAGACATAAATTGTAAGCCAAAGGGAATGTGGACATACAATTTTAGGAGAATTAATTCAAGACTTTTCCATTTTCATACGAGTTGTGTCCTAAAATTGATCTACCTACGGAGAAGGCAATGGCACCCCACTCCAGTACTCTTGCCTGGAAAATTCCATGGATGAAGGAGCCTGGTAGGCTGCAGTCCATGGGGTCGCAAAGAGTCGGACATGACTGGGTGAATTCACTTTCACTTTTCACTTTCATGCATTGGAGAAGGAAACGGCAATCCACTCCAGTGTTCTTGCCTGGAAAATCCCAGGGATGGGGGAATCTGGTGGGCTTCTGTCTATGGGGTCGCACAGAGTCGGACATGACTGAAGCGACTTAGCAGCAGCAGCAGCAGCAGCAGCAGTGTGATAAAGGTTATGTGCTGACTCTCTACCTGTCCTTTCACAATAGTCTTTCTCCCACTTTACAAATGGAAGGCGTAGGTGTCATCATCTACCTCACTGTGTGAAATCCTCCGGAGACCCAAACAAAAGGACTATGGGAAGCAACTGATTTGGGAAACATCTTATTTTTTTTTTTAATCTATTTTTTAAATTAAAGAATAAGTGCTTTACAGAATTTTGTTGGTAGTCACCAAATGCATGCTCTAAAGCTTTGTATGTTATAGTTATTTCTGTTGAAGGTAAAGCTTGAGGTTAGAAATGGAATATTTTGTTCCCTTTGGGATATATCTAAGTCAGTGTGAATGTAAGTGAGGAATGACAATTTTCATTTAATGACTTTGCTTCTTCTATTCCTCAATGATCGTCAAGGATGCATCATTTTTAAAATATTTTTAAATTGGAGGGTAAACCTGCCTTTTGAGAAATCTGTATGCAGGTCAGGAAGCAACAGTTAGAACTGGACATGGCACAACAGACTGGTTCCAAATAGGAAAAG
>SJYV01010296.1:210881-344710 GCA_006410875.1 Neotragus pygmaeus | reverse complement strand
CTTTGGCCACCTCATGCGAAGAGTTGACTCACTGGGAAAGACTCTGATGCTGGGAGGGATTGGGGGCGGGAAGAGAAGGGAACGACAGAGGATGAGATGGCTGGATGGCATCACTGACTCGATGGACATGAGTCTGAGTGAACTCCGGGAGATGGTGATGAACAGGGAGGCCTGGCGTGCTGCGATTCATGGGGTTGCAAAGAGTCGGACACGACTGAGTGACTGAACTGAACTGAATTGCTTTACAATATTAAGCTGGTTTCTGCCATGTATCAACATGAATCAGCCACAGGTGTACATATGTCCACTTCCTCCTGAACCCCCCCTCCTATCCCCTTCTCTATCCCATCTCTCTAGATGGTCACAGAGCACCAGGTTGAGCTCCCTGTGTCACACAGCAAATTCCCACTGGCTATCGATTTTACATATGGTAATATATATTTTTCCACGCTACTCTCTCAATTCGTCCCACCCTCTCCTTCCTCCACTGTGTCCACAAGCCTGTTCTCTAGGTCTGTGTGTTCATTGCTGCCCTGCAAATAATATCATCAGTATCATCTTTCTAGATTCCATATACATGCATTCCATATGCAAATAATATACAATATTTGTCTTTCTCTTTCTGACTTACTTCACTCTATAATAGGCTCTAGGTTCATCCACCTCATTAGGACCGACTCATATGTGTTCTTTTTTATAATTGAGTAACATAGGATACATCATTTTTTAGGAGGAGTCCCATGAGGGGAAAGCAAAGAAAGCATTGGTGAAAAATATTGAAGTCTATAAGCAGCTTTTTAAAATACATCAATTCTTTCAGGAAACTCNATATGTGTTCTTTTTTATAATTGAGTAACATAGGATACATCATTTTTTAGGAGGAGTCCCATGAGGGGAAAGCAAAGAAAGCATTGGTGAAAAATATTGAAGTCTATAAGCAGCTTTTTAAAATACATCAATTCTTTCAGGAAACTCTTAATAGTCATCCTTAGAATATCTTGGCTGGAATAATTTGTTTTCTGGGAATACGATTTATGATTTTAGATGAAGATTTTAATTTGTTTAAAATTCAATGTGAATCAATACGTTAAAATCTATTTTATAAAGCAACTATAGTCAATCTTTATCTTATTTCATCTAATTATTTAATATTTCCTAAAATTGACTAAAAACAAAAACTAAAAGTAGATGTCAGCTACCAAGCCAATTAGTTTTATACTTTGGCCACCTCATGTGAAGAGTTGTCTCATTGGAAAAGACTCTGATGCTGGGAGGGATTGGGGGCAGGAGGAGAAGGGGATGACAGAGGAGGAGAAGGGGATGACAGAGGATGAGATGGTCAGATGGCATCACCAACTCGATGGACGTGAGTTTGAGTGAACTCCGGGAATTAGTGATGGACAGGGAGGCCTGGCGTGCTGTGATTCATGGGGTTGCAAAGAGTCAGAGACGACTGTGCGACTGAATTGAACCGAACTGAACTAAAATATATGGTAGTTTGTCTGCATTCTAAACATTAAAAGGAGTGATGGAATATTTTCATTTTTAAGTGACAGTATTTATAAGATGGCATAAATTATATCCTTTGTAATTATTTGGACTTGTGATGAAAATTCTTATATATCAGCTTTAAAATATATGAAGGAATATAGGATTTTTAAAAATGAGCTTAGTGATTATGTTAGTGAAAACATTTGAAGACTACTATAATAATTCCCAAGAAATGCATGATATTTCACAGATGCTCCTAGCAGAGGGTTGGCTGAAAAACTGTTGATTTTTCCCATTGTCTAATCTCTGACTTCTTGTTAAATCTACCAGGACCATTTAGAAAATATTTGCCAAGAAGCACTTAAACTCTGAAGTTTCTAATGAATTGAAGCTACTGCTGCCCTCAGTAGTTTATTTAATAATCATGACCATGAATCATATTTTATGACTCCTCATTGCAGTCTGGCTGAATACTGAAGCACGCTCTCAGAAATACCCTCTTGGGGGAAGACAGTCACTGGAAGGAAGTCTCAGAATGGGGCAAGTAGGCAAGACAGCATGTCCAATTATAAGCCAATTTCCAAGAATGGTTTAGGAAGTGGTGGGCAAAACTATAATTGCTGGGCTATCTTATCAGGGGCATGGGGCCTGGAATTTGGAAATTAGGGTAGCAACTAAACTACTACTACTACACTCAGGAAAAGAGAGGTTCAGGAGGTCATTTGAAAGGCATACCATGGGCTCTACCACCAGAGAAATCTACGGAGGAGGTGACCATATGTTCCTGTTTGCCTGACAGTCCAGGTAACATCTTCCTGGTATAATTATTCAGTTCAGTTAAGTTCAATCGCTCAGTCATGTCTGACTCTTTGCGACCCCATGAATCGCAGCACGCCAGGCCTCCCTGTTCATCACCAACTCTCAGAGTTTACTCAGACTCACGTCCATCGAGTCAGTGATGCCATCCAGCCATCTTATTCTCTGTCGTTCCCTTCTCTTCCTGCCCCCCAATCCCTCCCAGCATCAGAGTCTTTCCCAGTGAGTCAACTCTTCACATAAGGTGGCCAAAGTACTGGAGTTTCAGCTTCAGCATCATTCCCTCCAAAGAAATCCCAGGGTTGATCTCCTTCAGAATGGACTGGTTGGATCTCCTTGCAGTCCAAGNCAGAAAACACGTCATCATTACACATCTCTGTCATACATGTATAGCCTTGTTTTTAAATGTCTTAGGTAATCTGGTTGGTTGATTCAGATATTGGCTATCAGGACATCAACTTAAAGGCAGGCTGGATAAGTGATATTTTGCTACAGTGTTTAAGAAAAGCAATTTCCTTCCTAAAAGTTTTTTTAGGAAACAAGCCTATTTTTTTTTTTTTTTGCGGGGGGGGAGGTGGCGGTTGTAGTGGAAGAATCATTAATGTAATATTGCTTCTTGGGCAGATGATTCTTCTCAAGAATGTGCCATGTAACCACATGAGCTAAGCAGTTTGGCACTCCATGATTCCCACGGAAAATACAACTCCCACATCTATTGTCAATGAAATGACAGCCTTGACTGGTTGAGATCAAACCACTAGTCAGTTTCAAAATTACCTCATAAACCACCAAGACAATAGAAGGAGAAGGCTCACTGTGGCTTACCTTTTCCCCATATTTGGCAATATGATTTTGTAGCTCATTGATAATGATATTTCGAGGAAATCAAAGGTAGTTCCATACGATGAAATGGGAGATGTGGCGACTCTTTTTTTTAATTGAAGTATACTTGCTGTACAATTTTATATGTTAACAGGTGTACAATATAGTTATTCACAATTTTTAAGTTTTACCCCACTTACAGTTATTATAAAATATTGGCTACGTTCCCTATGTTGTACAATATATCCCTGTAGTTTATTTTACACCTAGCAGTATGTTACAGTATGAGGCGTCTTAATCCCCTACTTCTATATTCCCTTCTCCCATCCCTCTTCCACTGGTAGCCACTAGCTTGTTTATGTCTGTGAGTTATTTTGTTATATTCACCAGTTAGTTGTATTTGTTTGATTCCACATATAAGAGATACTATATAGTATTTGTCTTTGTCTTATTTCACTTAGCATAATACCATCCATGTTTCTGTAAATGGCAAAATGGAGCTGTCAACTCTTTATGTGTCCCTCTAGAAAATGAGCTGATTCTCCTAGTTCTTACCACCATCTTTCTAACCTTGTAAGGTTACAAACATTAGAATCACGTTTACTACCTGTGAAAAAAATCTGACAGCAGTGGTATTTTGTTATTTGGGTTTTTTCCCCTGTTTCTGCCACATCCTCTGATAATGATTTTCATGGGCTGGAAGCACTGTAAAGAAAGACATATTTAACTGAATTTATTTTAAATGAAACCGATAGCTTCACTAGTGATCTCATAACCTCAAAGCACTTTACGAACTGTGTAATCATTGAGGATGCTAAAGATAGTAAATGTAGTGTTTAAAACTTTCACAAATAAATCCATATTTAAATCTTATTCTACCACTAAGTAGCTTTACTTTTGATGTGCCTTTTAAAAGCATGGATTTCTTGATGGAGGTATTGAGTTTGGTTCTGTCTTTGTTTTGTATGTTTGATTTTTTTTTTTTCCAATGTTGCAACTTAGGCCTCACTTTCTAAGATGTTTTATTATATGTAGAAGTAAGATGCTGCCGTGACTGTAGCTGTGGTATAAGTAACCAAAGATTTTTCTTTAATTAAATTACTGAGTGAATATCTCTTTCCTATTTCTAAAATAAGGATTAACATATTTCCTTTTTTGTAGAGGCTTTCTGAATATGGCCTGCACATTATTATTATAAATAATAGAATTTAAAAAATAGAACATGGTTAGTTTTGTTGGTACTAAACAAGCATAATCCTCATTTAAGTATATGTTTTCTTAAAGACTTTTTTGATGTGAACCATTTTTAAAGGCTTTATTGAATTTGTTACAATATTGTTTTTGTTTTTTGGCCCTGAGGGCGTGTCAAACCCGCACCCCAGGCATTGGAAGGTGAAGTCTTAACCACTAGACCCTCAGGGAAGTCCTCACTTTGATTTTTTAAATACAGCCATTGACATGAGTAGTTCATAAATTATAATCTGTGAATGTATTAAACAGAACAATTTTATTAATAGGGAAAAATGTTTTTAAGTATTCTCCATTTCTTTCATCCATTCATTCCATATATTGGTCTTAGAGTCTACCCCTAAAGTTGCTTTCTGCAAACAGCTGGCTGCAGGCAAGAGAGATGTGGTCCCTGCTCCTCTCCAGTGGAGTCCTGGGCATCACCTTTGCTTTAGGTCCTTGTTTTCCCTAAGTTTTTGTTACCAAACGTGACCCTGGGCCAGCTTATGAGGGGAAGAATATCCTGAATGCTCTCTTTCCTTTAGTAGGCCCTTTCTGGTTCTGGTTGTAGAAGACTGTGCAAAATAGTTAATAAGAGCCCCATTTGATATTTTCAAAGTGACTTTCTCTGACACAACTGAGACTTTTGCTCTATAATAGCAGTCCTCACTTTGTTCATCTTTATACATATCAACAGTGGATGAAGTACTTTGTAGGAATGTATAATGTCCTCAGACATCAAAGATGTTGTTGGCTTTAAGGCCACCTCCTTGGTGTCCAAGCAGGACCAAAATCTGGAGACAAGAAAGTTGAGAATGACTGTCATATCAAGCCTCAACTAAAGCGTGGCCCTTTGGCACAACCATTTCACTTAAGAACCTTTTGTGAGAATAAGGTAATTATGAAATATGTTGGGTTTTGACAAATGCTTTCGAAAAAGCCACATAAAATAAAATAGGAGATCATCTCTGATTCTTATNCCAGCGTTTCTCATGATGTACTCTGCATAAAAGTTAAATAAGCTGGGTGACAATATACAGCCTTGACGTACTCCTTTTCCTATGTGGAACCAGTCTGTTGTTCCATCATGTTGTGATTTATAATAAGAAATATATACTTGGTCTGCATCCCTGCTTCTGGCACAGAACTCCTAAAATCATTGGAATTTCCTAAGAAATAAGACAAAAGAAGTGTCTTGATAATCACAATTAATCCCTTTCAACCATATTTGAGTTTATATTAATGAAGTGACTTTTGGAAAATTCCTAAGGATGAGGGCTGGCTGTCAGAGGAAGCAATTGTGTGATTGTAAATTTCAGTCACCCTGTCCCCTTCCCTACCCACTTCTTGGTAGGGGATCAGGGAAGGAAGTTGCAAGCTGAATGATTGCCAATGGCCAGTGATTTGATCAATCATGCCTATGTAATAAAGCCTCCATAAAAACTCAAAACCTGGGGTTCTAAGTTGGTGAAGAGCCAGCTGTAAGGCAATGGTGTGAGAGTAGATGATGCTCTAAGAGAGGACATGGATACTCTGAGCCCCTTCCCACATATTTTACCTTATGTGTCTCTTTCATCTGACTGTTCCTGAGTTATATTCTTTTATAATAAACTGATAAGCTAATAAGAAAAATGTTTCTCTGACTTCTATAATCTGCTCTAGCAAATTAATGGAACCTACGGAGTGGGGTCATTTAAACCTTTGATTCATAACCAGTCAGTCAGAAGCACATGTGATGACCTGAACTTGTGATTGGCATCTGAAACAGGGGTTTCAGTCTTGTAGGACTGAGTCCTTAACCTGTGGGATCTGATGCTATCTCCATGGAGACNGGAGTGGGGTCATTTAAACCTTTGATTCATAACCAGTCAGTCAGAAGCACATGTGATGACCTGAACTTGTGATTGGCATCTGAAACAGGGGTTTCAGTCTTGTAGGACTGAGTCCCTAACCTGTGGGATCTGATGTTATCTCCAAGGAGATAGTGTCAGAGTAAAATTGAGTAAAATTGTAGGATACTTAACTAGTGTCAGTGAATAGGTGGTGAGTGGAAAAACCCAACACATTGGAACTGGAGGTGCAGAATCATATCCCCCTTTTCATTTCCAAAGTGTTTCAAATATTCTGTAAATTATATGTAATTTATATAGTATAAATGTTTATTCTTAATTTATGTACTTATCTCACCATGGACCAGTCAATGGGCTGGTATTCATCTATAGAACACACACTCTAAGCATCATAATTCTAAAGAATCAGAATAAGACCTCTAGGAGGACATCCTAACTGTGAGTGTTTGAGTGTTCGCTGAGGCAATCAGAGCTGAAGTTCTGAGACCAGAGTCCTGGAGTCAATGCCTGTGTGAATGAGATATAGCTTTCTGTTGTTCCCTAGACGCAGATCACATACCTAAAGTCAAAATCCAACTAAGAGGTTATGGACTGATGGCAAAAAGATCTCAAGGATATATCTCAACAACTGAGCCTGAATGCTGCAACTACTGAAGCCCACGTGCCTAGAGCCTAGAGCCAGTAGTTCACAACAAGAGAAGTCACTGCAATGAGAAGCTTGTGCACTGAAACAAATAGTAGCTTCCACTTTCTACAACTAGAGAAAAGCCCAAGCAGCAATGAAGACCCAGCAAAACCAACCAACCAAACAAACCATGCCATGCTCTTTTCAGGCCAGGTGTTGGCCAGGCAAATGAGTGTTGGTCTCCTTAGAAAGGATTAGGCCATGTTCAGTTCTGAGCTTCCCTGGTGACTCCTGCCTGCAATGCAGAAGACCTGGATTCGATCCCTGGGTGGGGAAGATCCCCTGGAGAAGGAAGTGGCAACCCACTCTAGTATTCTTGCCTGGAAAACCCCATGGATGGAGAAGCCTGGTGGGCTACAGTCCATGGAGTCATAAAGAGTTGGACACGACTGAGTGACATCACTTTCACTTTCTTTCAGTTCTGAGCACTAAGACTGTGAAGCTCAATGGCAAGAAGCAGTAGTTAGAATCTGGCATCTCCCAGGCTCTCCAGGAGTTTGAGATCAACTTAGAACTCAGGGCTCCACTAAGGAAGCTGAATACAACAACAGCCAAGAAAATGAAGTTGGTGGTGGTCAGTAAGCTATTACAATCTTTGTTCCCCTTCCTCAACTGAAATCTTTTCAGAAAATCCAAGTCCAGTTAGTACATGAACTGGAGAAAAAGTTCAGTGGAAGCATGTTGTCTTTAGTGTCCAGAGGAGAATTCTACCTAAGCCAATTCAAAAAGCTGTACCAAAAAATAAGCAAAAATATCCCAGGAGCTGCACTTTGACAGCTGGGCACAATGGGATCCTGGATGACTTGGTTTTTCCCAAGTGAGATTATGGGCAAGATAATCCAAGTCAAACTGGATGGCAGCCAGCTCCTAAAGGCTCATTTGGATGAAGCACAACAGATAATGTGAAGCACAAATTTGAAACATTTTCCGGTGTCTATAAGAAGCTCATGGGCAAGGATGTTAATTTTGAATGCCCAGATTTTCAGTTGTAAACAAAAATGACTAAATAAAATATTCACAATTAAAAAAAAAAAGAGTAAGTGACTCAGTAAGGATGGGACAGGGACTCTCATACTGCTCTCCTGGACTATTTCAGGAACCTCAATTTATGTTTTATGTCAATTATAACAAGTACATCTTGGTTCAATTCTTTAATGTTTCCATTTCAGTGAATACAACAGGTTTCCAAAATGAAAACACTGAGTCCCAGTTTAAGAAGGCATCTGGCTAGGTGTCCATTAGCTTCTCCCAACAACCCATAAAATACCTTAAAGAAGTAGTTTGATTCTCTCCCCCACACTGAGTGCCCAGGTGACTGTCCCCTCCAGCTCTGGAAAAAGACTGGAGGTTTATATCTGAAAAGGGTAAAACAAAGGGCATCTTCTCTGGAAAATACACGGCAAAGCGGAAGGCCAAAGTACAGCACTGAAGCTGAGCAGATTAGGGGATGGTTGTGTGGTGCCCATTGCCTCCGTTAGGTCTCTCTCCCAACTGGATCCTCCAACACAGGGGACCAGGTCTTCACCCACCAGGCAGGACATTTGAAGTATCTTCTCTGGGAAAATCTGATCAGCCTAGTTTTAAAGAAATGGACTCTAGATATTTAATATTAGATAAAGAGACTAAGTCAATCAAATAAATAGTAAAAGACAACTTGAGGAAGCAGAATATGTATGGAAAAGAAAACTTTTAAAAAATCATTAATATTTGAGGAGATATTATGTCCATGAAATAAGAACAGGATTATATTAAAATGTTTAAAGAACAAAAAAAGAGCTCTTTACATTTAAAGTATGATAAATAAATATTCAGTGAAATAATTGAAAGAAAGTGGTGAGAAAATACTCCAGAAAGTAAACTCAATCCAAAAAGAGAAAGAGAGAAAAGAAAAACACATTAACACAGAGAGATGGAAAATAGAAGAGCAAATTTAGGAGGAGAAAACAGAGTGATAAAGTTGTCAATGAAATAATCTAAGAAAAATTTCCAGAACTGAATGATACATATTTTCAGAANAAAATACTCCAGAAAGTAAACTCAATCCAAAAAGAGAAAGAGAGAAAAGAAAAAAAACATTAACACAGAGAGATGGAAAATAGAAGAGCAAATTTAGGAGGAGAAAACAGAGTGATAAAGTTGTCAATGAAATAATCTAAGAAAAATTTCCAGAACTGAATGATACATATTTTCAGAATATTACTAAGGACAAATAGAATATCCTCTAAGGAAAGAGAGAGAGAGAGAGAGAGAGAGAGAGAGAGAGAGGCTGATTCACTTACAAAGAATCAGAAAGGTTTTATACTGCCCAAGTACAAACCTGGAAGCTAGAGGATAATAGAGCAATATCTTAAAATTTCTACAAAAAAAATTTCTATCCTAAAATTTCATACTAGTCAAATAATCAGTTAAGTGTCAGAGTAGAATAAAAACAAGTCAGGCATAGTAATTTTCCAAAAATTTACCTCTGTGCACTGTTCTGGAGAAGNGAGAGAGAGAGAGAGAGAGAGAGAGAGGCTGATTCACTTACAAAGAATCAGAAAGGTTTTATACTGCCCAAGTACAAACCTGGAAGCTAGAGGATAATAGAGCAATATCTTAAAATTTCTACAAAAAAAAATTTCTATCCTAGAATTTCATACTAGTCAAATAATCAGTTAAGTGTCAGAGTAGAATAAAAACAAGTCAGGCATAGTAATTTTCCAAAAATTTACCTCTGTGCACTGTTCTGGAGAAGCTACTAGAGGTATGCTACATCAAAATGAGAGGATAAACCAGGAAGAAGACATGGGATAGAGAAAAGAAAGGCTCAAATATAGGAGAAAGGCAAAGGGAATTCCTAAGATGATGGTGAAAGGAAATCATAGGATGGCACCTAAGCCAAACTGAAGTAAATCAGAAGGTTCCTAGAAGGAAAATGAAATGGATAGAAAACCTAATGTGAATAAACATCTTGACAGCTGGTTAAGAGTTTGATTTAGTAAGAAGGAAAAGCTAAGGAAATGAAAAAAAAAAGAAGACAATTATTAATGCTAGGAAAACCAAAAGGTTATGTGAGAAAAGAAATAATGATATCATATAGCTCATCTGTGAATAGTGTTTGAAAGTGTTAGTCACCCAGTCGTGTCCAGCTCTTCGCAACCCCATGGATTGTGGCCCGCCAGGCTCCTCTGTTCATGGGATTACCCAAGCAAGAAAATTGGAGTGGGTGGCCATTTTCTTCTGCAGGAGATCTTCCCTGACCCTAGGAACAAACCCGAGTCTCCTGCATTGCGGGCAGATTTTTCACCATCTGAGTCACCAGGCAAGCCCTCTGTGAATGGTGTTCATTTATTAATGATAATGTAAACACTGGCTATTAAATCTAACCAAAATTATGATATAGTTATACTAGAAGATGGACATGGGAAGGGTAATTAAACTTGGAAGATGCTGGAGGAAAAAAGAAAGCAAAGTTCTTTCTGTACCACAGTGGGAAATCAATATATTAGGACAAAGAGTAAAAAGTCTAGGAGTAGCAATAAAGATATATTGCTTAAATACAAGGAGCTAACAATCAAAATAATCAGCTAAGAGAAGTGAAAATAATTCCTGGAAGGGAGAAATAGAATAAAGTGCAGGAAAGTGCTGTTTTTCACAACAGACTAGAGGGAACTTAATGACTCTTTAAATTACGCTAAATATAACTTTGACATAAATGAAACCTTAAAAAGAAAACTAAAGCAAATAGTAAACAATTATAATTTAGCATATAATAGAAGAAAACTTCCGTAGGGTAAAGAAATACCTTAATCTGCAGGCATATTTAAAATGAACTATTACATAGACAAGGTTTCCCCGGTGGCTCAGCAGTAAAGAATCTGCCTGCAATGCAGGAGACATTGGTTTGACCCCTGGGTCAGGAAGATCCCCTGAAGAAGGGAATGGTTACCCACTTCAGTATTCTTGCCTGGAGAATACCATGGACAGAGAAGCCTGGCCGGCTACAGTGCATAGGGTCTCAAAGAGTTGGACACAACTGAGTGACTTAACATGCATGCACGTATTACATAGTCCTATCCTTGGGAATTTAAAATTTTAAGGATAAAGCATCCTACACTAAATGTACTGCAAAGAGACAAAATTAGAGGATAGTGGAGAAATTTCTAAAGGTTTGAGGAAAAAAATTGTGTCCAGGAATTCCATGGCAAACCAGTGCATCTTCTCTTTCACTTTTAAAAGAAACAAAAAGACATTCACAGATAACCTTCAAAAGCATATCATTCTCATATTTCCAGCTGAGAGATGACTCAAAAAAAACCATCAAAGATAATGTTATAAAAGAATACTTTGGTGATATTTAAATAAAGTGAAAAATTTCATCAATATATTTTAAAATTGTGGTTTCAAAACAATTCAAATGGGGAAATCTATTACTGAAAGACAAAATAATAATTTCATAATAGTAACAACTAACATAAGGTGAAATAGATGGGGAAACAGTGGAAACAGTGTCAGACTTTATTTTTCTGGTCTCCAAAATCACTGCTGGCGAGAGCCAGGCCGGCGCACTAAGCGTGGCCGAAAGGACCTACCCCACGTCCGAGGTCAGCGGCCGCCGGGAGGAGACACCCCGCGTCCGAGGTCAGGGGCGGCCGAGGGGAGACACCCCGTGTCCGAGATAAGGGGTGGCTGGAAGAAGCCACCTCACGCTCGAGGCCAGGGGCAGAGACCCTGAGGAGCCACCCGGAGCCCCCAGGTCAGGGGTGGCAGCTGGGAGGAGCCACCCACGCCCGAGGCCAGGGCCGGCGGCCGGGAGGAGCAACCCGAGGAGCGGTGGCTGCGCAGGTGCAGGAGGGCCTAGAGGAGCTANCTTCTAGTGTAAGATAGATAGTTCTTAGGCAGGATATAAACCTCAGATTTATTCTGTATGCAGTTAAGAACTCTTAAATTTGAACAGTGCAAGGGTGGGTATTGGAGAATGAATTAATCGAATGAATAATACAATAAATCTGTATGTGCTAAGTTAAATTCAGTGAGCAGGCACTAGAACCAGATTTGAGAGGTGTAGACCTCCCTTATCCCTCTTTTAATGAAAAAAAAAGTTCTGTGTTTGGAACCTCATTACAATCATAAGGAATCTTCTAGTTTTTCAGTGAAGTTGAAAAACAACAAAATACAAAGGAAAATAGGACATCTTCCAGAAAATCAAGTAAATCTCTCTTTGTTGATTGGATTCTATTTTGGGTACCTAATACTGTCAATCTCAAAAGTAGAGATGTGAGGTATAAATATTTTAACTTTATAAAGGAACTCTAAAACTAAGGTTAGGTCAAGTACCAGAAACTCAGATATCACTGGAATTTATCTTTAAGCAAGGCATGCATTAATTTTCTAGCTTGTGGAGTTGTAGAAGTGAAATGAAGTGAAAGTTGCTCAGTTGGGTCCGACTATTTGTGACTCCATGGACCTACATGGAGGCCAGAATACTGAAGGCCAGAATACTGAAGGCCAGAATACTGAAGTGGGTAGCCATTCCATTCTTCAGGGGATCTTCCCAACCCAGGGACTGAAGCCACGTCTCCTTCACTGCAGGTGGGTTCTTTATCAGCTGAGGCACAAGGGAAGCCCTGTGCAGTTGTTGGCCTGCAATAAATTAGAGAGTGACTCTCAGAGTGTGTGCAGGCTAGTGAGGATAGGGGCAGGGGGCAGATAGGAAGGGAATGTATAAGTTGGAAATGCCCAGTCCAGCCAGGGACGAAGGGAACCTCAGTGAGAGTGGGGAGTGGTGGTTATCCCCTCTAAAGAGTCAAATTGTAGAATCAAGGGGTTGAGGTGGGGAGAGGACATGAGATTTTTATATCTGTCAAAGAGGACGTGGCCTTTGAAAGTTTCATAAATATGGCACAAGCAGTTCAGTTGTAAATTGAGTCTGGAGAGGTGGTGCCTAAAATTGATCCCTATATGTAACTTTTAGAACATAGATAGGCACTCATTTCTCCCCTGTTCTTGCTACTTTAAGAGAGGAGAATTGAAAAGAGGATCAGAGTACATCTTGTCTGGTGGTTTGCCCATGACTTTGTTGAAAGGTCCACTCTGAACAGAATTCACTTGAAAAAAGTTACCTTTAGATAATATAGGCTTGCCCAAAAGATGAAGCATTCCTTTTTCTTTTAAAAGCATAGTATTAGAATATGAATATGTTATATTAATAAGATAAAATGGGTTTTATTTAAGCTATGTACTCACCTAGCAATTTTGGAGGGATCTTAAGATGATAGGATAGAACAGTGTCCAAGTTTGTGTATTCAGGTTGTGTCTCTGAGGTTAAGTCATTGGATATGAATGAACAGCTGTATGAGATAAGGGAAATAGATTATCTAGTCTGCTTCTTAGTGATCTTGGTCCCATAACCTCCCTTCTCTCAGCCAGTCTTTTCTTACATAAATAAGGAGATCACTGGGTAATCTCAGAGATCTCTTCAAGCTCAGACGTGATTTTTGAGTTCTTAGTTTCAGTTGAGAGGGTAGGTGGGGTGGTGGGATGGATTTGGTTGAAGTGTTAGACTTATACGTAGGGAATAGGTCGACATTCCTGAGATGGGTTGTTAACCTTGGCCTATGAGCTGCACTGGGAGGTGTCAGTATTAGTGGAGGTGATTGGTTCCATTCCTTTTCTGTTGCTATGCTTTCCTCCATATCTTTCCCTTACAAAAAAAACATCAGTGTTAAGAATTCCACATTGGAGTGAGGGGAAGCTAAGATGAAGCGTGTGAGGGAAAGAGAGTGACTTGAGTCTGGGACTTTTCAGCATGATTCAGTGGTGGTGAGGTTATAGTTCGGGACCCTGCTGAGTAGGACAGGCTTGGCTTTAGAGAAAGGTTTGGTGGGAGTTGTCTTTTAACCACATGATATTAATGAAGCTGACATGCACACCAGGAGCCAGTGTGGAAGAAGAGAGAAGGAGGCTATCGGTGGATTCCTCGGGAGCACCAGTGTAGGGCAGGTGGAAAAAGAGGAGCACACCTGGGATTCAGTTCAGACTCCTCTCTCTGACCTGCAGAACCCCTCCAAGAGCTCGTATCTCCCTTCACTTTAGCTGGTGTGGTTTTTAGTCATAGCAGTGATTCCTCATTTTTTATTTATTCTAAGCATTTAACCTTGTTTTTTCTTTAGTGTCTTAGGTGGCTGGTCCCTTTGCTTGGAATATTTTTCCTGATCTTTCCATGGCTGACTTCTTGTCATTCAGATCTCATTTAAATCTCACCTCAGAGAGGCCTTTCTTGACCATCCATTAGAAGGAACCCATCATGTTTTAATTTGCCAGGTAGCACATGTCAGTTGATTTTTCTTGCTCGTTGTTTATCTCCCCACCACTAGAATTTCACCTCCATGAAAGCAGAGCCCTTGACTGACTTGTTTGTTGCTCTGTCCCCAGTGCCTGGGTAGTGCCTGGCACATCCAAAAGCTCAGATGAAAACCAGCTGAATGAATGAGTGAGCACATGGAGGAGGCATAAGGAATGGCTGAGGATATGGATGGAGAACTGGGAGAGAGTGAGTGAGGGAAATGAATACTAAGTAGATTTAAAAGAAGGAGGGTGTGGATACATCAGGGTGTAAGAAAGCAGAAAGGTCACCCAGGATGAGGATGGAAGAGCATCTCTTGGATTTGAAAATACAGAGATCATTCATGAGCTTTGTTAAGAACATTCTAAGTGAAGTGATGGAGTGGAATCTAGGTGGGAGTGAAATGAATGAATGGGAAGTGAGGGGGATGTTGAGTCAGGGAGGAATTTATTATTATTAAGTGGTGGAAGAGTCTTGAGTACATTAAGTAGAAAAAAAGTGGCCACTAGGGAGGAAGTTGGAAATGTAGTACGGGACGATTACTGTTGAAATAGGGCTGAGGAGGTGACGGCAGGTCATGGATGGAATCATGAACTTATGGAACAGACGACCTTGAAGAGGAGAAAGAGCACTTTATTCACTGACCTGGAAGGAAGAGGAGTAAGAATGGGGGTGCAGGGGAAGGAATTGGTGAGGTTTGGCAAGTTGAGGGAGTTCTTGCCTCATGGCTTCTGTTTTCTCTTGGATGCTGTGGGGTGGGAGTTGAGTTGGCGGTTCAAGAAAGGAAAGAAGGATATAGAGGAGTTCCCTAGGTTTATGGAGAGAAGAACTGAGGACAAGTAGAAGAATGGCCCGGTCATATGGAGAGCCCATTTGAGATGACTCAAAATAAGAACACATGTTGTCCTGACTCCTGAGTGTTTGAAAAATGCACAATTTTGAATTGGTCTTTTTCTGAAATACATTATGTATTTCCTATCTTCTAAATTATATGCCACTGGACTTCCCTGGTGGTGCAGTGAGTAAGAATCTGCCTGCCAGTGCAGGAGACACAGGTTTGATCCCTGGTCTCAGAAGATCCCACATGCCGAGGATCAGCTGAGCCCTGGTGCCATAACTGCTGAACCAGTGCTTTAGAGCTTGCAAGCCAAAATTGCTGAGCCCTCGTGCTGCAACTACTGAAGCTCACTCGCCTAGAGCCTATGGTCTGCAACGAGAGATGCCATCACAGTTAGAAGCCCGCGCACCGCAATTAGACAGAGCCCATGGGGAGCCAGGTGGGCTGCCGTCTATGGGGTCGCACAGAGTCGGACCCGACTGAAGCGACTTAGCAGCAGCAGCAGCATGCAAAGCAATGAAGACCCTGTGCAGCCAAAAATAAATACATAAAAATTTAAAAGAATTACATACCACAGAGGCAGCATAACATAGGTGGAAAGTACCCTTGATCTGAACCTGTCTGGTGACTACCATGCCCTGGATTCTGGACAAAAGGCTTCCCAGCTCTGTCCATCATCAGGTTCTTGTCTGTAAAATGAGAACGAGATGATGGTGAATTTGCTTTCTCTAACATCTTACTGTTCTCTTATTTCTCAAATGCATTGTTAGTAGAATGTTCTTCTTTTGTTATAGATCTGTTAGGGCCTTTGCTCCTGAACAAATTGGCCCCGGGTTGCTAGGCTTTTTGAATTTCATGTTGTGCTTTCCAGTGTTTTCTGGTTCCTTTCTTAAAAGATTGTCAGCTGTCACTTCTTTCTGTTACCAGAGTGTCTTCCTGAATTAGTGCCTCTCTAATTTGCCGCTTTTAGTCTGCTGTGGACTTTGAAACTAGGTGACTAAAGCTTGTTCTAACCTTGTGTAACAATAAAGAGCCTTTGAGAGTCTAAAATTTAATTAAAGTACCTGAGCTGCTGAGCATGGGCTTCACGTCTCTTGTTGGCACAGAAACTACTTTTTTATGTCTCTTCTAGAAAGGTTGAGTTCTAAAGAGATAACGAGTTACCATTTGATACTTATGATTAATGTAACGTATTTAAAATCTTTTGCCTGAAAAATTGTCAACGCTGTAGGGCCTTCACTCTTCCATTTTCCTTTTCATCTGCTGTCCTTTATCTGGTTGCCTTCTCAGCCCCTTCTCCACACTTCTGTGGAAGGCAGTATTTTAGGCACCGTTATCATACTATTTTAGTCATTCACTTTTGGCTTATTTGAAACCACAGAGATGGTTCCAGGATTATAACCCATTGTTCAATCCTTTATCTGTTTATATCTCAATAAGAGCCCTGTTGGAGACCCTCAGATGGTATCTGGGGTTGGGCCTGGAAGACTGGAAAGAATGAAATGATTGCTAATTCCATGTATTATCTTTGGGAGATATGGAAGAAAGCAATCCAGAAGTATTTAAAAGTTTCTTACAGCAAATTAATCCATAGTATAGTAGAATAATCAGAAGAGAAAGCCAGATAAAAAGAGAAAATATTACCCATAATCCCATAGGTTACCTTTGTTAACGTTTTGGTCTGTACCTTCCAGACTTGTTTCTTTTTTTTTAAGAATAAGAATATGCTTTACATCATCATCTGTAGTTTGCAATATACTTAGCAATATATCTTGTCTTTTGTGTTAAATGTAGGCATCAACACTTTTAGTCCATTGTGTGAATGTTTTGTGATTTATGTAGTCAATCTCCTATTAGACATTTAGGTTATTTATAGCTATTACAAAACATCCGCAATGAGGATGTTTTTAAAGCCTTTGGGTACTTGTTCTATTACTTGCTTAGAATAAATTTCTTAATGTGAAATGGCTAGATCAAAAGATATGCATGTTTTAGCTTTTGGTACCTATTATGAAATAGCCTCTGGAAAGAGTAAACCAGTATATACTTTCACCAGAAGTGTATCTTTTTAGAAGTTAGACATGTTTTCTTTCTTCTTTTCTTTTTCTTCCTTCTTCCCCTTTCCTTTCTTCCTTCTTTCGTTTTTTTCCCTTCCTTCTTCCTTTATATATCTTTTGTGGTGAATTTTTTTATATTTCTTTATTCCTTTCTAGTAGTGCTCTCATCTTAATGATTTATAGAAGTGCTTTACCTACTTAAGATAGTGATCGTGTGTGTGTGTGTGTGTGCGCGCGCGTGTGTGTGTGTATCAGATTTTTGTTTTTCTATTTTATAATTTAACTTCTGTTAAAGTGGGGCTTTTGCAAATCTTTTAAATTTTTGTGCAATCAAATATGTCAGCCTTTCTTTATGATTTTTGTCTGCAGTCGTACTTGAAAAGGCCTGAGGAGAAAGATAGAGCCTGTATCACAGAGACCTTGTGAATATGAAGTTTATCTTTGAGCAGTAGAGAAGCCAGATTTGCAACGTAGTTATATTTGTGGAGGATGACAGGGGGAGCAGTTTCGAACATTTAAGAGGCTGTTGCCATGATCCAGGTGAAAAGCAGTGAGGGTTTGAATGGCAGAGTGGTGATAGGAACAGAGAAGAGTACAGACAAATATGTAGGAAGCCATGTCATCAAGACTTGGGACTTGATTGGATTTAGAGGTTGAAGGAGAGAGATGGAATCAAGAATGATAGATACCATGTTTCTAGTATGAGAGCTCAGGTACCTAAGACAGAAATGGCACTGACTGAGCTATATTATTCAGGAAGAGAGGAAGGTTGAAAGAGGAAAGAAGACTCAGGTTTAATGAGGGAAGAGAATGAGCTTGACTTGATCAGTTTTAGTGTGTTTGGGTTACCTAGTGCTGTGTAACAAACTACCTACAACCTAGTGGCTTAAAACAACACTTCATTATTTCTCATGATTCTGTAGGTTGACTGGGGTCTAAGCTGGACTTCTGTTGGGGCTTCTGCTTATCTCACTTCAGTTCAGGTCAGTTGCTCAGTCGTGTCGAAGTCTTTGTGACCCCCTGGACTGCAGCACGCCCGCTTCCCTTCCTACCATCAACTCCTGGAGCTTACTTAAACTCATGTCCATTGAATCAGAGATGCTATCCAACCATCTCATCTGTTGTCCCCTTCTCCTCCTGCCTTCAATCTTTCCCAGCATCAGGGTCTTTTCAAATGAGTCAGTTCTTCACATCAGGTGGCTAAAGTATTGGAGTTTCAGCTTCAGCATCAGTGCTTCCAGTGAATATTCAGGACTGATTTCATTTAGGATTNAAAAAAAAAAAAAATTACTGATTTCTTTTTGGCTGTGCCTGGGCTTTCTCTAGTTGCAGACCGCGGGGGCTACTCCTCTTTGCGGCGCACGGGCCTCTCGCTGCAGTGGCTTCTTTTGCTGTGGAGCAAGGGCTCCAAGTGTGCAGGCCCCAGCAGTTGTGGCCCATGGACTTAGTTGCCTTGGGGCATGGGGATCTTCCCTGACCAAATATTAAACCCCTGTCCCCTGCAACGGCAGGTGGATTCTTAACCACTGGACCACCAGGGAAACCCTGGGAACTCATCCTTATTCAGAGTTTGTTTTCTCAAGTTTCTAAATATCATTGCCACCTTGATTTATAAGGCATCTTACCCCCTTCAAAGATTTCTACGTAATGCATTGATTTTGTCCACCCACCCACTCATGCACTATTTCACCTATTTATCCTGTAAATACTTAAAATACTCTCGAGTGCTAGGAGACCCAAAGAGAAATGAAACGTGAGCCCTTCAGGGGGTCACAAAGGTGGGAAAGGAGGCAAGAACTTAGGAGCGAGATCAGTTCTAGACGAGTCCAGGGAAGACATGAGGGTACCCTGACCGAGATGAGCAGAGGTGACTGGGAAGCTGGGGCAGACGGCAGAGAGAGGGAGTGTGAGAGAGGGAAGCTGGAAGGCGACTGTCTAGTGGGTGGGGGTGAGGGGAAGGAGGAGGAGACCAGAACAATAAAAATGATTGTTAACTACTAAACAGTGTTAGTGTCATCACCACAATTATTAATAGCTGGTGTTTATTGAGCGCGTGCACCACGCCCGCTACTATCCTGAGTCCTTTATAGGCACAAATTCAATTAATCCTCACAATCCGGCAAGACAGGAACTATCATGATGCCCATATTTCAGATGAGGAGGTGGAGGCACAGAAAAATAGGTCACCTCTCCAAGGCGACACTCAGGGGTGGAATGACCTTTAGGTGTCCAGCTCAGGGTCCACAGAGAGAAGTATAAGAGGAAGATACACAGAAAGGCTTTGGAAATGTGCAGTTTGGGAGGCCTGGACCATTCCAGTGGACCCTCCCATAGGGAGGTGTGTGTATAGGACAGAATCCGAGGACAGCATCTGTGCTGGAAACATAAACTTAGCCACCGTCAGGGTCCACAGACAGTGGAGGAAGCCACGGGTGTGATGTGGAATGTCAAGGGCAGGGCTGAGGTCAAAACCTGAGAGAGGGCCCAAGAGTGAGGGAGCATTTGGAGGAAGAGGAGGCTGGTGGGGACGATGGAAAAGAATGAGTCAAGAGTCAGGATACGAACCAGGAACAGAGGGCTTCACAGAGCATGAGGGAGTGAAGATATCAAAACAGAGGCCATGCTTCTCTGAGTCCCAAACCACCAGAGAGCTGGAGAATGAGGCCTGGAAGCAGTTAGTAGACTGAACGTTCAGAAGGTGTGACAAAGAGTGACGTTCACAAGCATAGGTTTCAGTGGCATGAACTCCAGCTCCCAAAACACCTGGATCAGTGGTTCTCAAAGGCTGGTGCAGAAAAACCTCCCGGCAGTTTATTAAAATGCGGATTCCTGGGAACTACCCCCAGAGAGCTGGATTCAAAAGGCTTGAATTTGAGCACTGGAGTCTGAATTTTTAACAAGTTCCACCTCCCGACCCCCACCCCCAGGTGATTCTGATATGGTTGGATCACAGGCTATACTTTGATAAGCACTGCCCTGAAGACGAGCATTTCCTTCCCCACCTGCCCCAGGTTCTGGCTTCCTGTTAAATGAACCATAATCTCCTCTGAGACCAACGCTGAGAGTGACCAACCTTTTCAGTTCACGCCTTCCCATGAGGGATTGCCCCACAGACCTTTGTGGCATAAATCATATTTCAACACTGTAATCAGTAAAACTTTCTACTTACCACACACACACACATTCCTAGGCATACATAGAATAAAGAGAAACATTTGTCTCAGAGACTTACAGGCAAATAAATATAAATACACAGGACTAATTCAATAAAGGAGAGGAGGAAACTATTATACAATAACAAAAAAGGCAATGCTCAAGTGACTCAAATACCACCAAAGAGAGCATATAAATGAGGTTGAATTGTGTGTGTTTGTTGCTCAGTCAGTCCTGCCCAGCTCTATGTGACCCCACGGACTGGAGTCCATCAGGCTCCTCTGTCCTTGGGATTTCCCAGGTAAGAATACTGGAATGGGCTTCCATTCCCTTCTCCAAGGGATCTTCCTGTCCCAGGGGTTGAACCTGGGCCTTCTGCATTGCAGGCAGATTCTTTACCATCTGAGCCACCAGGGAAGTGATGAATGAGGTTATAAACCTTTATATTTACTCCTCCTTTTTTTTTTTTTTTTTTTTTGGCTGTGCTGGGTCTTTGTTGTGGCATGTGGGCTCCAGAGTGGGCAGGCCTTTAGTTGCCCCAAGGTATGTGGCATCTTAGTTCCCTGACCAGGGAGCGAACCTATGCATTGCAAGGCAGATTCTTAACCACTGGGCTGCCAGGGAAGTCCTTATATTTACTTCTATAATACATTTATATTTCCTCTTAGGAAAAGGGAGCCAAAGGAACACAGAAGAAGGGGTAACAAATTCAGCTTGGAGGACACAGTTAAGTCATCCTTGAGAAGGTGATGTTTCAGTTAGGCTTTGAAGGGTAAATAGAAATTCCCAAGGAAGAAAGGGAAGAGATTTCCAGTCAGAGGAACAGCAAGTGTGAAAGCAGGGAGGCAAGAAGGAGCACAGTGTTTCCAGGAAAGGTAAGGAGATTAGCGTGGCTGGAACAGAGAAAAGAGGGTGGAAGGAGGGAGAAGCAGATGCAGTAACAGTGACCTAGGGTGGAAAGGGACCCTGGGCCACCCACCCTTTGGAGGCTCTTTGATGCGTGCTATGGAATTTGCCCTTGATCTTGGAAGAAATGGAGAAGCGTGTGGTTTTTTCCGTAGGGGCTCTGTCTGTAGTTTCCGGGAGCTGAGGATATGACAATGGGGAACCTGGCAGATCTCTTCCCTTCCATCTAGTAGAGCAGCCAATAGAAGGGCGGTCTCTAGTACAAGCAGAATCCTGAAGTCACACGGTCCTTGCAGACACAGCTTCTGAGTTTGCTTCTCCTGTGCTGTGGAACCTGAAGAACATCATTTAGGAGATAAACCATGGCGAATGTGGAAAGACAAAAAGGGGTGGGATGGGGGGAAATTACCTTTAACTCCAATTCCCCAAATTGACAAAAGGTATGAGATCTCTTTGTCTAAACACGGATTTTAAATAATCACCAAAAATCAAGTTTAGTTTCTGCAGCATGGCTGGGGGAGGAGAACCAAAAATAATCAAAGAACAACAAAGCAGAAAGAAAAAACAAGCAGAGGAGGAAAGAATATAAAAACAGGAAGTCAGTGGGCAGCAGTTCCCCATGAGGTCATTGGCACAGCCCCCAGGGGCTGATTCTCTGGAGGTCACAGGGTGGTGGCTGGGAGAAAGTGGGGGTACAACCCTTTCTCACAGCTGTGGGCACTAGAGCAGGCCAGAACATGGAGTCAATGCCAGACACACCTGGGAAATTTCATAAATTATTTCTGTGTGGGCTGGAGGAGGGGTCACTCCAAGCTGCCCAGCTGAGCCTTGGGTGAAGTAGGAGGCAGCGGCTGGATTTGGGTCAGAAGCTGAGCCCTATGTCTGGCAGGTCTCTGTGACTCTGGGCAAGGGCGTCTACCTCTGTAGGTCTGTTTCCTCATCCAGGATTTAGTGTGGTTTGCCAAGCCTCTGTGCCTGGTGGCCAGAGGACACTTGAAAATCCAGCTGTACACTCTGGCATGAGCTGTGACCAGGAAGAGTCACAGGGCTTTTATTTTTCTAATTTACACCCAAACACCATTCTGCCAGCCAAAGCCAGAGCCACAGGGCTGTGACCACTTAGAGAGGTGCCTTTCTCTTATTCATATGTAGGCGCTTCATGGGCTGATGGTGGCCCTGACTGGGGGTGTGGATGGAGGTGCAGGGGACTAGCTTGAAACAATTGGCTAGGGCCGCCCCGTGGAAGGTCCTGGATGCATGCTGAGGAAATTGGATGTAGACTTAAAGGGAATGGAAAGTAAATTTGCTCCAGCCCACAGGCCTCCCACCGAGCTCTTTTCCTGCCCTGCTCATTGGAGAAGCTGTGCTGTGACTGTCGCGTACCTCCTAACACAACAGACTGCCTCAGCCACCCTCGGGTCATTTTTGGGTTTGGGCATGCCCTTTATTATGTCCCCCATGATTGGAGGAACTGAAACAGCCCCTGGACACATGTCCACCCCGACCTGGACTCACTGAGTCTGGCCTCAAACCTGCCCAGGGGGCCCAGCTACACAGCCCATAAGTTTAGTTCAGTCGCTCAGTCACGTCTGACTCTTTGAGACCCATAAGTACAACAGAGTTAATGCCCCACAGGGTGAATTTTGACCGACAAGAGACCCAAGACAGGGAGGAAGCAACAGAGATTCCTAACACATCTCCTAAGCAGACTGCTCCTGGGTGCAGTGACTTCACGTGGTCTTCCAGAAACATTCAGCGTGGCTGAGCCGTCCGTTCAATCTCTCGTGGCGTCAGAGTCGGTTCAGTAATGGACCGCTTTGCATTTGCTTTGCTCTTTGTCTGCCCCATCCTAGTTCTCTCAGTCTCTGGCCTGGGATTAACTCACCTCCCCATAAAGCTTTGGCATATCAGCTTTGCCTCTTGTTTTTAACAGGAGAAATGTGCTTAGGTGAGAGCTCCTGGTAACAGCTGGTACGGCCATCTTGCTGTTAGTATATGACTTCTGCGTCTGCATGTGTTGAAACAAACTCATCCTTGTTACAGCCGTTCAGGCTATAGAATCAGAAGGGTGTGGAGCCAAACAGCTGTGCTGCTCAGTCGCTCAGTTGCGATCCCCTGGACTGTAGCCCTCCAGGCTCCTCTGTCCATGGGGGTTCTCCAGGCATGAATACCGGGGTGGGTTGCCATGCCAAGAGATCTTCCCAACCCAGGGATTGAACCCAGGTCTCCCGAACTTCAGGCAGATTCTTTACCATCTGAGCTACCAGGGAAGTCCAAGAATACTGGAGTGGGTAATCTATCCCTTCTCCAGGGGATCTTCCCAACCCAGGAATTGAACCAAGGTCTCCTGCATTGCAGGCGGATTCTTTACCAGCTGAGCTACCAGGGAAGCCCAGAGTCAAACAGAGTGGGGCTCCAATTCTGGCTCCATTGCTCATTAGTTTCATACATAAACTTGGGTGGTGACTTGACTTCTTTACATCCCAATTTCCTCCTTTATGAGCTAGAAATCATAAAACTTACTTCATAGTGTTGGGGATGATTAAATGCACCGAGATGAGGTATGCAGAATATTTAGCATATCGCTGGACACATAGANGAGCTCTTTTCCTGCCCTGCTCATTGGAGAAGCTGTGCTGTGACTGTCGCGTACCTCCTAACACAACAGACTGCCTCAGCCACCCTCGGGTCATTTTTGGGTTTGGGCATGCCCTTTATTATGTCCCCCATGATTGGAGGAACTGAAACAGCCCCTGGACACATGTCCACCCCGACCTGGACTCACTGAGTCTGGCCTCAAACCTGCCCAGGGGGCCCAGCTACACAGCCCATAAGTTTAGTTCAGTCGCTCAGTCACGTCTGACTCTTTGAGACCCATAAGTACAACAGAGTTAATGCCCCACAGGGTGAATTTTGACCGACAAGAGACCCAAGACAGGGAGGAAGCAACAGAGATTCCTAACACATCTCCTAAGCAGACTGCTCCTGGGTGCAGTGACTTCACGTGGTCTTCCAGAAACATTCAGCGTGGCTGAGCCGTCCGTTCAATCTCTCGTGGCGTCAGAGTCGGTTCAGTAATGGACCGCTTTGCATTTGCTTTGCTCTTTGTCTGCCCCATCCTAGTTCTCTCAGTCTCTGGCCTGGGATTAACTCACCTCCCCATAAAGCTTTGGCATATCAGCTTTGCCTCTTGTTTTTAACAGGAGAAATGTGCTTAGGTGAGAGCTCCTGGTAACAGCTGGTACGGCCATCTTGCTGTTAGTATATGACTTCTGCGTCTGCATGTGTTGAAACAAACTCATCCTTGTTACAGCCGTTCAGGCTATAGAATCAGAAGGGTGTGGAGCCAAACAGCTGTGCTGCTCAGTCGCTCAGTTGCGATCCCCTGGACTGTAGCCCTCCAGGCTCCTCTGTCCATGGGGGTTCTCCAGGCATGAATACCGGGGTGGGTTGCCATGCCAAGAGATCTTCCCAACCCAGGGATTGAACCCAGGTCTCCCGAACTTCAGGCAGATTCTTTACCATCTGAGCTACCAGGGAAGTCCAAGAATACTGGAGTGGGTAATCTATCCCTTCTCCAGGGGATCTTCCCAACCCAGGAATTGAACCAAGGTCTCCTGCATTGCAGGCGGATTCTTTACCAGCTGAGCTACCAGGGAAGCCCAGAGTCAAACAGAGTGGGGCTCCAATTCTGGCTCCATTGCTCATTAGTTTCATACATAAACTTGGGTGGTGACTTGACTTCTTTACATCCCAATTTCCTCCTTTATGAGCTAGAAATCATAAAACTTACTTCATAGTGTTGGGGATGATTAAATGCACCGAGATGAGGTATGCAGAATATTTAGCATATCGCTGGACACATAGAATGAGCTCAGACAATGCTGTTTTTGTTACAGTGATTAGGACAATTGAACAGCAGGCACCCAGGAGGCCTTTGAGTCAGTGCCCAGCAACAGCATCTCAGAGAGGGACACACTCAGCCCGAGGCAGGGGCGCGACTGTGACGCCAAGGCCAGCCTGAAGACTTCCCAGACAAGATTCTGAGCGTGAAGATTCTCTGCTCTTTGAACATGGAGAGCGACTTGAACACCACTCCAAGCCCCTTCTCGCAATTCATTTCATCTCTAGGCAGCACCTGCCCGTTGGCTACCCACTCCGGCCTCGGCCCGGAGCACACCCACCCATCCCTCACCCTGAGTGCTATTTCTGCTGCTGCTCCTGCCTCCGTTTGATCCTCAGAAAGGACAGGCTTCTGTCCTGGCTCGTGTCCACTTGGGCCTCAGTCTTGGAGACCGAAGGCGAGATTTGGCAGGAGGCAAGGCCGGGGGTAACCTAGGACAGAGGCTTTCACTGCCCATAGCAGCCTCTGATGCCAGCTCGGATGTCAAGGGCTCAACCTCAAGGTCACTGTCGCATCTGCTCAGCAGCGCTGCTGCTGGGGCCCTGCGTCCTCTTTCACTGGTCCACCGCTGAGCGGTAACAGACACTGACAGGGTGGGGAGAAGAAGGGCAAGGGGCTTCTCCCCCTCCCTCGCCCACTGTGTCTCTACACCTGCCCCCATCTGAAGCTGAGTGCTTAGGAGTGAGGGACCTGGGACAGACTTGAGAAAGGGCTACAATAGGTTTTATTTTGTTTTGTTTCATTTTATTTATTCATCTGGCCGTGTCAGGTCTTAGTTGCGTCATTTGGGATCTTTCGATGTGGCCCACAGGCTACCCAGCTGCGGCATGCAGCCTCAAGAGTTATAGCGCTTGGGCTTTCTAGTTGTGATATGGACTCTGGAGGGTGAAGGCTCAGTATTTGTGTTGCATATGCTTAACTGCTCCGAAGCATGTGGGATCCTAGTTCCCCAACCAGAGATCGAACCCGTGTCCCCTGCATTGTAAGGTGAATTCTTTACCACTGGGCCACCAGGGAAGTCCCTATTTCATTTATTTCATGATGGGGGAGCTTGCACGTGGAAAGAGCCAGAAAAGCAGAGAGAGATGGCAGCTGGTAGAGCGAAGCCCCAGAGGAACCCTGGGAGGAGCTGAAGGCTCTGGAAGGCAGGACACAGGCAGAGAGAATCTGGTCTCCACAGAGTGAGACACCTCTGCTCTCTGACGTCGCTGGGAGGGTGTGGCGGGTGCACAGACATAAATACCTTTGTAGGAGGGAAGCTGGAAGATGACGGATTTCATGGTGCACAGTCTCAGCTTTCTCTGGGAACTAGGCGGCCAAGCCATCTGCTGACAAGGGGAGTCAGGATGGAATGAGAGCGTAGTGGTGAGGATCCAGAACAGTCAACCTGGAGAAGGGACAGGATACTTTCTAGCGACATAGCGAAGGAGGGCTCAGGTGCACTGAAGACTGAATTTATGATTTCCTCTTCAGAGCGTCCAGCAGCAGAAAGATTTAGTCACCAGCAGGCCCTCCCCATGTGCCATCTCTGCCTCCTCTCCCCTCCAGGGTCACGTGCCTGGCTCTGTGGTCAGCTTGTGCTGCAGGAGCAGGGGGCAAGGGAGGCAGTCCTGCCCCTCTGGTGACGATGGATCTCCTGGGGCCCAAAGCTCCAGAGGCAGCATGCAGCCAAGGCAGGGTGGAACCGCCCACCGCCTGGAGTACACACACTCTTTAGACACCAGGATGTAGCTCTCAGCCTGTCAATCAAACACTGCTCATGAGACGTCACTCCCCTGCCTCTCCAAGCACCAGCATGTGGACAAGAAATCCCACCAAGCTTTCCCAGTGCCAAGGCCAACTCCACTAACAGGGGCTTGTCCAGAGGTTTTATTAACTGATGTATGTACTTAGTTACTCAGCCGTGTCTGACTCTGTAACCCCATGGACTATGGCCCTCCAGGCCCCTCTGTCCATGGGATTCTCCAGGCAAGAATACTGGAGTGGGCTGCTGTTTCCTCCTCCAGGGGCTCTTCCCTATCCAGGACTGAATCCATATCTATTTCTCCTACATTGGCAGGCAGATTCTTTTACATAACTGACGATCTTTGTTTCTACAGATGAGCTGTTTCCCCAAACTCCCCAGGTGGTGAAGAAAGCTAGAGACCAGGGTAACTTGAAAACATGTTTCCTGGCAGAGGATTCTTGGCAGAGCAACCAGACTGGGGCCGCTTATTGTCCTTACATGTACAGTAGCTTAGCGCTTGGCCCTGGCCTACCTTCTGGAAATGCCATGAGCTCACAGATGTCAACCAAGGAGCTTAGCCTCCTAGGAGAGAGATGAGCCATGTGAATTCACTGCTCATTCTCACTTTTTTTTAACCACTTTGAATTTTGTTGATCCACTTATCTGAAGGGATAAATAGGGACTTCTCTGGTGGTCCAGTGTTTAAGCATCTGCCTGTTAATCCGGGTGACACAGGGTTCGATCCCTGATCCAAGAACTAAGATCCCACATGCCACGAGACAACTAAGGCAACTGAGCCCGTCAGCCACAACTCTTGAGCCCTAGAGCCTGCACTCCACAAGAGAAGCCACCGAAGTAAGCAGCCCGCTCTCTACAGTCAGAGATAGCCTGCGCAGAGCAACAGAGGCCCCGTGCAGCCAAGAATGAGAAATAAAAGGATAAAGAGCTGAAAACAAAAGCCACGGCTCCCCTCCCCACCACACACCCATACATCCAAAATATGCTGGTTTTGATCTTCAGGTTCTGCTGTTCATCCCTTTCTCTGTTTTGGCAGAGGTGAAACACTGTTCTACACTGATCTTTTGTAAGGTCGCCATCTCGTGGTAGAAGAGGGTAGTGGCCCATTAATGCTCTGCTGAAATAATTCATTATTTCAACAAGTACTGTTATCTGTTGAGGGTCCACTCTCTATCAGGCGCTCTATAGTAACTGCAGCCATCTCCTTATATTAAAAATAAGAGTCTGCTTATGTGGTGGGAAACTTTCACTGGGATGGATGATAGCAGTCATTCCAGACCCTCCATAAGAGCTGCATCATAGGAACCAAATAACCTCCCTCTTCACTCTATGTGAAATCTCACTGAGACTCTTGGAAGCTGAAAGGAGCCTGATGGAACTAGACTGCCNGCAAGTTCATAGCTTCAAAGACACAGGGTAAAAATAAATGGCGAGAAATCCAAGACCCAGCAGTGGGGAGGAGAGGACTGGTACTGTGGCACCTGTTCCTACTCCGTATCCACTGGGTCATCCTGTGTGTCATGTTCCTTTAGAAACTCCCCGGGCAAACGCCCCAAGCTGGTTCTTAAACATCTTGCATTGTGATCTGTCCTTATCTTTTGAGTCATACAGGTAGGACAAGTATATTTCCTTGCAAATTAGTTCAGAAGCAAATCGCATGTCCAGCTCTCCATCTGTGTGATCTGTAAGGATCAGAGCCTGAGTGAGATGAGGGGGGATAGTTGGGCTGGATGCCCAGCAGGACTGAACTGCAGAGACCTTTTCTCTCTGAAGCCCCTGAAATGAGGGCTAAGCAGAGGTCCAAGTCCACATGGAAAGCATACCACCGGTGGATGTGACGTTTCCTTGGTTAGACTGTGTAAGTGAAGATTCCCTGGAAGGAAGGTTTTTGAAAGTGCCCATGAAGAAGGAGTATCACAGAGTGTTTGTGTTTCCTGCCATGGTTGAGGTCGTATTATTTTCTTAGGTCTGCTGTGACAAATGACCATAAACTGGGCGGCTTACAATGATGAAGATTTATCTGTTCATGATTTTGGAGGGCATGAGTCTGAAACTAGGGTGTTAGCTGGGCCACACTCCGTCCAGCGGCTGTCAGGAGAATCCTTCCTTCCTTCTTGCAGCCCCTGATGGCACCTTGACTTGTGATTACATCACTCCAGTCTCTACCCCTGTCTTCACGTGACAGTCTCCTCCTCTTTTTGTGTCTCTCCTGCGAGTGTCTTGGCCTGAGGACACTTGTCATTGGATTTCAGGTGTACCAGTATAACGCAGGATGACCTCATATTGAGATCCTTAATTACATCTGCAAAGTCCCTTTTTTCAAATAAGGTCACGTTTAAAGGTTTCTGGGCTTAGGACCTGGACTGTCACTCAGGTCACTACAAGGGTGGAGAAGACAAGAAGCTGGAGTTACACGAAAACCTTTTTTTTCCTGGCAGGGAAAGGAAATGGGTTGCTNTTTTTTCAAATAAGGTCACGTTTAAAGGTTTCTGGGCTTAGGACCTGGACTGTCACTCAGGTCACTACAAGGGTGGAGAAGACAAGAAGCTGGAGTTACACGAAAACCTTTTTTTTCCTGGCAGGGAAAGGAAATGGGTTGCTAAGGAGAGTAGCTCGGCTGAGCCCCTCGTGTGGGCACCTGCAGCATTGCTGTCACACTCCCTGGAAGCTGTTGGGTTGAATTGCTAGCTCCACAGGGCGAGGACTGAGGTGGCCTGACCAGGCCTGGTTTCACCAGAGATAGCTGATAAGACATTATCTCATCTCTCTCTAACTTGTCCTCGTATAATGCCCTGTTGGTCTTCCTTCCATAAGCCCCTCTACTAAGCCCGTCTACTTCCATAAGCCCCTCGACTTCCTTCTCTCCTTCCTTCTAGATGTTTTCTCTTCAGTGCTTTGCTTTCCTGTGTTACTGTTCATGGACAGTAAATGAAGCAGCAATGTGTATTTTAGTAATCTTAATATTTATCAAGTAACTCTCTTGCTTGTCTTCTGAGCTGACTCAGCCAATGATGGTGCTAGAGCCCAGCAGTGACCTTTTCCCTTTGACCTTTCTCCTTGCTAGGCTCTTGATATTTGGCCACATGCTTTGGGATGTGATTCTCAGAGCCATTGGGACTGCACAAAACATATGCCTTCAAATGCTTGTGTCTGCTTTTCCTTGCCAAGAGCACCTGTTATTGGACTTGGGGAGAAGATAGGCCTCCTGAGACCTTGAATCACCTACTTTCATTGGACTTTTCCTGATTTCCTGCCAGATCTAGAGCTTAGCCCATCATGGTAGTAGTGTGGTGTTAATTGATCAGTTGTGTCCGACTCTTTGTGAGCCCATGGACTGTAGCCCCCCAGGCTCCTCTGTCCATGGGATTCTCTAGACAAGAATACTGGAGTGGGTTGCCATGCCCTCCTCTAAGCCATTATCAGTGGTTAAATTACTTTGTTAAAATGGAAATTCCCCCCAATGGATAAGAATACTTCTGAAGGACTTAAAGCCCAGTCAGCACTTGTCAAATAATACTGTGTATGTTAGTTGCTCAGTTGTATCTGAATCTTTGCAACCCCATGGACTGTAGTCTGCAAGGCTCCTCTGTCCATGGAATTCTCCAAGCATGAATACTGGAGTGGGTTGCCATGTCTTTCTCCAGGGGATCTTCCTGACCCAGGGATTGAACTTGGGTCTCCTGCATTGCAGGCAGATTCTTACCACTGTACCACTAGGGAGGTTCCTTAAGGTGCTTTTAATTAAACTAGGTCATATCTTCCGTTTTAGTATGAATATACTAGTTAGTAATTTTTCCAGTGAATGCCTTGCTTCCTTGGGCACCATTGAGATTTGCTGGGTAAAAATTATACAGCATGTAGTTCAGTCCTAGAAGGATTGAATGGTGAAGGGGGTAAGGGCCCTTAAGAGAACAGAAAGGACTTTATCAATAAAATACCACACAAAAATGATAGTGATTCAGAAATACAGTCCTTTTTATGGTCAGATGCCTGCTGGTCAGCTGTTGCCGTCCTCATCGTCATCTTCATAATAATATTAAGAGCTAACTTTTAGAGCTTATGTGGAGAGTGCTTTATTGGAATCATCTCGTTTTTCTCAGCAGCCTTGTGAAGTGTTGATATGCACTGTTACCTCAGTTTACACCATTTTACATTCCTGCCAGCAATGCACAAGGGTTACACTTTGTCCACTTTCTTGCCCGTGTTGATTCTCTTTTCTCTGTGTGTGTATGTGGGTTTTATAATGGCCATCCTACTGAGTGCCTGGAGAATCCCATCGACAGAGGAGTCTGGCAGGCTACAGTCCATGAGATCGCAAGTCGGGCACAGCTTAGCAACTAAACCACACTACCGCCGCCACCACTGAGGGTGAAGTGTTTGTCGTTGTGGTTTTGATTTGCATTTCCCAAATGACTAGTGATATTGAGGATCTTTTCATGTGCTTATTGGCCATTTGTGTTTCTTCTTTCGAAAGATGTCTGTTCAAGCCTTGTGTCCATTTTTAAATAGACCGTTTTCTAAGATAATGGGCTGCTTTTCTGGGTGCCTAATGTCCTCTGCCGGCATTCAGAAGTTGTTTTGTGGAATTTACTCAGCGTTTCAATGTTCTTTTGATGAATTTGTGGGGGAGAAAGTGGTCTCCCCGTCCTATTCCTCCACCATCTTAAGACTGCCCCTAAATAGACCATTTTTAAATAGGTTTTTTTGTTGTTATTATCACTGAATTGTAGAATTTATATATTCTGGATTTTAGTGTCGTATCAGTTATATGATTTACAAATATTTTCTCCCATTCTTTGGGTTGCATTTTGGTTTTAGCCTTTGATTTTAGCTCTTAACGTTTAGATCTTTGTTCCATTTTTAGTTAATTTTTGTATATGTTATAAGTCGAGGGCCCTCATTTTTTGTCATACGAATACTAGTTTTCCCAACACCATTTGTTGAAAAGACTTCCCTTTACCCTTTGAATTGACTTGACACGCTTGTTGAAAAATTATTTGACTCCATATGTGAGGGTTTATTTCTGGGCTCTGTCTTGTTTGGTCAGTATGTCTCTTTATGCCAGTATCACATTGTTTTAATTACCATAGTTTTGTTTTAAGTTTGAAATCAGAAAGTGTGAGACCTCCAACTCTGTTCTTTGTTAAGACTGTTTTGTCTATTCAGGATCTCTTGAGATTTCATATGAATTTTAGGGAGGATTTTTCTGTTTTATTGGGATTATGATAGAGTTTACGTTAAATCTAGATAGCTTTGGGTAGCATTGACATCTTAATAACGTTAAGCCTTCCAGTTCATGTACATGGATGTCTCTCTGTTTTCACTTATGTTGTTTCTGATTTCTTTTAGAATTGTTCAGTACTGTGGTTTTCAGCATCCAAGTCTTTCACCCCCTTTGGTTTAGCTTATTCCTAAATATTTTATTCTTTTTTGATGCTGTCATAAATGGGGTTGTTTTAATTTACCTTTTGGGTTGTTTATTTTTAGTGTGTAGGAATGCAGCTGAGTTTTGCACGTTGATTTCGTGTCCTGCAACTTTGCTGAATTTATTGGCAGTTTTTTGATAAGCCCAAGCTATAAAGTTGCTATACCTTTTTCTCTATCTTGTAATTTAATTAAAAAAAAACACAAAACTTACTTGGTGGCACTGGGGTTACTTCCAGCATGTGGGATCTTTTTTTAGTTGCAGCTTGCAAACTCTTAGTCATGGCATCTAAGTTCCCTGGCCAAGGATCAAGCCTGGGCCCCCTCCATTGGGAACTCAGGGTTTTAGCCACTGGACCACCAGGGATGTCCCATCTGTCCTGTACTTTAAAAATTAATCCCTGCTTCATTTTTATCTTTTTAAACTTATATTCTGAGTTCTTGAGGATTTTAAGTTTTACTTTACTAATCTGATGCTTCTATAACCCTCAATTTACTATTCCTTTTCTCCTTTACTATTTCAGTCGGCATTCAGAGTTTTAATTTCCATTCAGTCTTTTCTGGTTTAGAAATCCCTTTTTAAAATAACATGAGTATCATAGTTACATTGATTCCTTAAATCTTATTCCGGATAGAGTTTTGCAGCCACCACCATAATCTCGTGAGAGAGGGATTCTTACAGAGATAAACTATAAGTGTCTGTCTTAACTTTTCCATGCCCCAGTAAAGGAACATGGGGAGATTTTAGGCTGGCTGCCTTTACGCGGGGGCTCCGCGTGCCCAGGCCCAGCCCTGGGGTGCCACTGCCTCTGCCTGGCAGGCGGCCTGGGCAGGGTTGGGTGGGGTGGCGCCTGTCCGGGCTCAGCGGGAGGCCATCTCTGTGGGCCTCGGCCTGTGTTGAGGCAGTTCTCTGTGTGTGCCCCCTCCCTTTGTGTGTTCCGCTGGTCCTACATTGATTGCCAGAACACACTGCTTCTTTAGAGAAAGAATATCTAATGGAAATTCCTTAAAGTTTTGGGCAGGTGGGATGGCATCCTTCCTGATTTTTGGCTCAGATTCAGGTTTTTGTTTTATTTTCCCTTGGCTTATTTTAAAGAAAACCAGGGGCAAGAGATATCTATCCTCCTGTTTCTATCTTACCTAGGTGTCCTGTAAGGTAGACGTTCTCTTTACCAACTCCACCTGATGAGATTAAGAGGCTTGCCATCCCTTCTGTACAACACTCCTGCTGAGTGATCCTGGCTCGTCTTTGCTATACCCACACCCTTGATGATTCCAGCCACTGACCTGATAGATTGGGTTAAAGAAAAAGACAGCTCCCCTATATTACTCTTACCTCTAGAAAAGTACCTAATATCTAGTAGTCACTCAGTGACTTCTTGTTGAATGATCAATGACTCATCACTCAGCAGCATCAGGATCATGGATGGTGTATGTCTACTCTAGATCATTAAGTCTTAGAAATGTGTTCAAGGGATCCACAGATTTTCAGCATTCATTCATTCAAGAAGTTTCTGTTGTGTGTCTTCAGTGAGGCAGGCACTGACGTGCCAGTTCATAAGCCCCTTATGAGCATGTTTATTTTTGCATTTCTAGCACTTAGTGCAGCTAGTGACAGATAGCACAAAGGAAGGATTTGTGAAAGGCTATTGAGTCAAACCACTGGGTCTTGTGAAGACAGAAGTGAATAATACATATATATCCCTGTGTTCCGTTGGATCATGGCAAAATGTAGAAGACGTGGGTACATCACAATTCTGTGTTCTGAATGTTGTAAGAAATGGGATCACAGAGAAGAGAAAAACCAATCGCTTGGGGATGTTAGAGGTCAGGAAGAGCTTTTTATAAATATGACATTTGAGCTGAGGCTTTGAAGATGGTTTTTCTGAGTGGAAAACCAGGGAAGGACTATAATAGTTATAGGAACAACACAAGCAAAGATGCAAAGGCAGGAAAGTGCAAACATGTACTGAGAGTGGTGAGTTGTCTTATATTGCTGGAATAGTGGGTTGAAGAGGGTAGAGGTGAGGAACGAGCTGGAGTTGTCGGTCTAGACCACATCATGAAGGCCTTGAATGCCATGCTGAGATCTGTGAATTTCATTCTGTTGGCTGCAGTGGGATGCTGTTAAGTCTGTTATGGAGATGGAGGGTGTCTCTGGTGGCTCAGATGGTAAAGAATCCGCTTGCCAATGCAGGAGACCTGGGTTCGATCCCTGGGTCAGGCACATTTGATGCCTGGAGAAGGGAAAGGTTACATACTCCAGTATTCTTGCCTGGAGAATTTCATGGACAGAGGAGCCTGGTAGGCTACAGTCTGTGGAGTCACAGAGTTGGACACAACTGAGCAACTCACACACACACACACACACACACACGGAAAACACATTAGTGGTTGCCAAGAGTTAGGGTGGTGGGGGATAGGGAAAAAGTCGAGGGGAGGGTGAGTTAACTGTAAAGAGGCAGCACAAGGGAGAAACAGTTGTGTATTTTGATTGAGGTGGCCTTGCACGAGTCTAGATGTGTGATAAGTTTTCATAGAGCTATACCTGCATGCACATACATACATGTGCATGTAAAATAGGTAAAGTCTAAATAAGGTCCAAAGATTGTGCCAGTGTCAGTTTTGATATTGTACTAGAGTTGCGTAAGATACTACCATTGGGGGAAACTGGACAGAGGGTACGTGGGTCCTCTTTGTACTGTTTTCCCAACTTCATATGAATCTGTAATTATTTCAAAATAAACAGAAAAAAAGTATAAGGTGGAAAATTTTGTGAAGGGCAACTTTTTAGGATTTTAATTTTTAAACAATATTTTATTGTGAACTGCCATGTTCAGATACTTTATAAAATGCTTGGCAAGTTATCAAATATGGTGATTACACTTGAGAATTTTATTTTTTAAAATAAGTTTATTTATTTATGGCTGTGCTGGGTCTTCATTGCTATGAGGGCTCTTCTCTAGTTGTGGTCAGTGGGGGCTGCTTTCCAGGTGCGGTGTGCAGGCTTCTCATGGTGGTGGAGCAGAGGCTCCAGGGCGCACAAGCTTCAGTAGTTGCAGCACGTGGGCTCCGTAGTTGCTCCTCCCAGGCTCTGGAGCACATGTCGTGGGACATGGGCTGAGCTGCTCCGTGGCATGTGGGATCTTCCCGGACCAGGGATGGAACCCATGTTTCCTGCACTGGCAGGCAGACTCTTCACCACTGAGCCACCAGGGAATTTTGTTTTTGAGTGGAGGAGACAGACATGCTTTATGTAATGACCATATTGTGTGCAGGTTTTGTAGTGGTGGAGATGGGTGCGAAGCACTGTGAGAGCAAGGAAAGCAGGGGTGGGAGGTGGCAGAGACAAACTGCAGGGGCTGGGAAAAGCTTCATAGTGATGCAGCAATTGAGCTGACCGAGTTTGGGTCACCTACCCCACGGTTCTGCAATAGTACAGGTGAAAGATACAGCTAAGATTAGTGGCAGTAGGAATGAAGAGTGGGGAATGGATTCAAAACCATTTTGGAATAGCATTGATGCAAATTGTTGATGTATTTGGACAGCATGTTTAGACAGAGAAGGAAGAGTCTGAGATGACTGAGTTTTTAAGCTTGACTGAATGCATGGTGGGTCTATTAGCCAACATTTACAGTGTAGGAGGAGAAAGGTTTTGACCATCATATGTTAGGTTTCAGGAATCTGAAGAACGCCATATGGGGAGCTTGGTGTGCAGGTGGTGTGTGGAGCTCAGGAGAGACAGAGCCTCTTGGTAGACACTCTAGGAAAGCTGCATCCACTGGACCACTTGGCCCTTCCTCAGTCATCCATTTTCAGCATGCTTTTTAAGTCTGTGCCTTGGCCTGAATGTTCCTCTCTTCCTTCCCCATCTAGTGAAATCCCACTCTTGTCAATGTTCATTTCAGAGTAGAGGTGATGGGTGGGACTTTGCCAGTGTGTGAATATTGTCCATGGGTACTGCAGTAAGGCAGGAAACAAAGAAGGTGGGTTAGGGCCACCTAACCATAGCAGAGCTGACCACCCAGAATTAGACACAGCAAGAGGACTAGGCCATGGTCTAAATTGTAGAGGTTCATGGCTGCAAAAGATGAGCATTCAGTCTAAGTCCAAGTAGAGCTCCATCTCATATGCAGAGCTGCCTGACATTGAATGTTGCTTTGCTAGCCTGATTAATTTTTAATATCTGATTCTCTGTTGAGGTGACCGGGCATTGAAATGCATCAAAGGCAGCTTTTGTTTTTATGAAGTTGGTCAAAATAATACTGGGGAGTTGGGTTACTGTAACCTTGAGTTCTGGTTGTTCTGAAGGGATGACCTCAGACTCTTTAACGTCCCTGGTTTCGGAAGGCTCTTTAGCTTTTGCAGGACAAGTTCTTCTGAATTGGGAGTGGGTGCCCTGCCTGTTGGATTCTATGCCCTTCATTACTGGAAAATGCCTCGATTTCCGGCCATAGAGAGTAGCACCAGCAAGGGAGCCTCCCACTTCTCTTTTCTGTCCATTATTTACTTGAGTGATATTGTCTGAGTTCTGAAAAACTATTACCAACCCCCTGAAACACGAGAGAATTTAAATACAAGTGTATGGAGAAGACTCTTGGGAGTCCCTTGGACTGCAAGGAGATCCAACCAGTCCATCCTAAAGGAGATCAGTCCTGGGTGTACATTGGAAGGACTGATGTTGAAGCTGAAACTCCAATACTTTGGCCACCTGATGCGAAGAGCTAACTCATTTGAAAAGACTGATGCTGGGAAAGATTGAGGGCAGGAGGAGAAGGGGACAACAGAGAATGAGATGGTTGGATGGCATTACCGACTCAATGGACTTGGGTTTTGGTAGACTCCAGCAATTGGTGATGGACAGGGAGGCCTGGCGTGCTGCAATTCATGGGGTCACAAAGAGTCGGACACGACTGAGCAACTGAACTGAACACTGAATAACATGCATTTTATGCTGTGTAATTTCAAAGCGGGTGATGGTAATGATGATTTAAACCTGAGTTCTCCTGCCCAGGATTGCCTTATTCTTCTAATTTTCCCATCTTTAAAATTTTATATGTAAATCTTCTCTCTTTTAAAAATCTCTTTATTTTTTTATCCTTCCATCTTTATTGATTTATGGCTGCACTGGGTCTTCACGGTTGCGCAAGGACTTTCTCTCGTTGCAGCCAGCAGGGGCTGCTCTCTAGTGATATTGCGCAGGCTTCTCTTGTTGCAGAGCATGGGCTCTAGGCGCACAGGCTCAGTAGTTGTGGCACACGGGCTTAGTTGCCCAGTGGAACATGGAATCTTCCCGGACCAGAGATCGAACTCCTGCCCCCTGCATTGGCAGGTGGATTCCTAACCACTGAGCCAATGGGGAAATCCCCTCCTGTCTTTAAACCATTGATTCTGAGGATAGGTAGTATCTGAATAGTGAGNGTGGAACATGGGATCTTCCCGGACCAGAGATCGAACTCCTGCCCCCTGCATTGGCAGGTGGATTCCTAACCACTGGGCCAATGGGGAAATCCCCTCCTGTCTTTAAACCATTGATTCTGAGGATAGGTAGTATCTGAATAGTGAGGAGAGCTTCTTTATATGTAATGAGAACTTTTTTCAAGTGACTCACAGTAGAAAGGGAGACTCCACTGTGGATGCTTTTTGTCAATGGTGTGCTGTTCAAGAGCACAGTTACTACTAGAGTAACTAGTGGGGACAGAAGCCTTCCTTCTCAGATTGGGGTTCTCGGAATGGCATTTTCTCTCTTTTTGCTCACTGGCTTCCTATCTGTCTACGAAAATATACTTTCACAAACTGGAAAGACTTACTCCAGTAAGTAAGTCTTACTTATCATGGATTGTTTAGAAAACTTTTCACTCTACCCACTTTTGCATTATTTGAAACTTTTCACAATAATCGTAATTGCTTTTATAATAGAAAAGTTATAAATGTTCCACTGGAAAAATAAACACTGAAATGTCAGGAAGGGTTCAGCTATTGAAAATACTTCTTTATTGAATTTATAATTTTTTTTGACTTTTGTAACTAGTGCATTGATTTCTTGATATTCATCCATTCATCTGCGCTGTTTTTCTGAACTAACTTGATTTTGCAGTGGTCTGCTATTCTTTTACCATACTACCAAATTCAATTTGCTAACATTTCATCAAGTATCTCTGCATCTTTATTCATAAATGGAATAATCTGTAGCTTTCTTTTTTCCTGTATTGAATATTAGAGCTGTTCCTTCTTGCTCCATAAAATTGCTTACTTGCTCTTATAAAATAACTATGAAAGTCTTCCATATTTTTGGTTTCTTAAAATTTTGAAATAAGAAATATTATTTATTGTGAGCTTAGTTTAATCATGGCTGATTGATTTGAAACCAGATCTGCATGGCTCTCGAATCCATGCTTATCATTGCAGGTCATATCAAAGCAGAAAGGCTGGTTTTAGAATTCTAGGTCTTCAGACTGGAAGGCCTGATCTTTAACTCATCTTTCTGTTTGTTCATTTAACATTTTAAATTTTGAAATAATTCAGAGTTACGGAAACAGTTCAAGAACAGTATAAAAATTCCTGTAAACCCTTTCCCAAATTCACTGAAGGCTAACATTTTGCTCCATTTGCTATTCATTCTATCTATATACACATTTTTTTTTCCTGAATGATTTGACGATTACAGATAGAATGTCTCTTTTCCTCTAAGTACTTCAAAGTGTATTTCCTTTAAAAAAAAAAACAAAAAAACAAACCACTGTACAGTTGTCAAAATCAGGGGATTAACTTTGATGTAACATTCAAATTATTTGTTCATGTTTTATCAATTGTCCCACCAGTGTTCATTATAACAAAAGAAAAACACTTTTTCCCAGTCCAGTTTCCAATCCAGACTCAAACATTGTACTTGTTGTCATGTCTCTTAAATCTCCTTTAATCTGGAACGAATTCTTAATCTTGCTCTCTCATGACCTTGACATGTTAAAAAGAGTAGAGACCAGTTCCTTTTTGTAGGACGTCCCTTAGTTTAGGGAGTCTGATTTTCCTGTGATTAGATTCAGGTCATGTGTTTTGGGTGGGCTACCACAGTGATGCTGTACGCTTCTCCGTGCATGTAGCAAGAGGCATGTGACATCTATTTGCCCTGTCACTGGTGATTAATCATCTAGTCATATGTTATCTGCCAGGCTTCTGTACTGTAAAGTTACTGTTTTCGACTTTGCAATTAATAAGTATTTTGTAGGAAAATACTTTGACTCTATAAATATCCTGTTCCTCATCAAACTTTCACTAATTTTAGCACACATCATATCTTTTGAGGCAAGGATGCTCAAAGTGAATACAGATTTTTCCTCCCCTTGGAGCTAAAGTGAAGCAACAGAAAGGGACAGTGGTAGGCAGATCAGCCACATTTTTTTTTAAACCACATTTTTTTTTAAACCACTGTCTTTGGGTTCGTTTTTAAGTTATGTTAATTTAACTTTAGTTACACTCTTGAGCATAGTTATTTCCTATAGCTTGAAACCTTTGGGCTCCTGGTTTGGTCACCCAGGGCCCAAGATCCAGCCAGTTTATTCTGGTCACAAGTGCTCTTTGGGTCTTTGGCCTATGACTCGGTTTTTTTTCTTTGGCCCTTATCTTTGCTTCTGATTAAGATGCTGTCTGTCAGAAGCCAGAGTAAACTCCCTTTGTGTTGAATTACTTGTGAGCAAGCATTGCTTCTGGCTACCAGGCCCATCTGGTCTAATCCCCTGAGCCCCAGTTACGGATCCTGTGCTGTGCTAAGGCAGCAGTTCCATGAGTTNTTTGGGCAGAATCTCTCTAGTTGCTGACAGGTACCTTCAGTTGCAGGCAGCTAAGTGTCTGCCCCCTGCTGGTAACTGTGTGTCCTTGCACCACAGAGCTTAAATCAGCACAATATTGTCACAACTGCCCGTTGAGTACAAAGAGAAGTGCAAGAAATGTTTTCATTTTACACACATGCAGAGGGAAGAAGTTTAAATAACTTGTCTCAGCTATCTCAGTGTCTGTGAAGATAGAAACAAATCTTGTTTCTCCCCGTGATTGTGTCAGTGATAAAGATCTCTTCTAGGCCATGGGACATTTTGTTGCCAAGAATTCCTTTGATACCTTCCTGCTTTCTACAAGGACACTACTGTTATTTTATGACTGCATCTTCCCCACCCTTGAGCCTTTAAAAATAAGTAAAGCTGTCTCTGGGCCAATCAAATATTTTATGCTTTTCTAGGTAAGAAGAAAAACCAGGAGCAGTGAACAATAAACATGTAGATATTTGGCACCTAAGAGGCAACTGAGAAACTGATAATTCTTGAACCTCTCTTTCCGGCTGGTCTCCTCCTGCAGCTGAACAGGCCTCTAGGTTCTCCTCAGACAGCCTGTACTTTTCTCCCTCTNAATGCTATAGAAATTAAAGAAACGAGAATGAATAAAGCAAAAAAAATAAAAAAGACTTTTGGGGAAAACGAGCCTTGATTGCTGGATTGGTAGGGATATCATGAGTAAAGGCACAGGTAAGAATGTGCAGCCTCAGCACACCTTTTCTAGTAAGTGTCTCAACCAGAAGCTGTGAGGAGGATGGTTAGGCAGAATGGCGGGACTTCCCTTATGAAAACTTCTGCCTCCAGGAGTGTTAGCTAAGCCACATGATAGCTGTCTCGGTGCTGGTCTGCAGGCGTTCCTGACAGCCATGTGTCTGCTTCTGGTCTTTGGTTACAGTGCCTTGTAGTTTCTTCATTGAACTAGAAGTTAGATGGCAAGTTGTAACAAAGGAAGTTGGCCTCTTTGGGTCAGTATGGGTACAGGGAAGCTGCTCTTCCGTCCCCCCTTATTCAACAGGGTTACCTTGCCCTTCTGTAGTGCAGTTTCTCAACATTTCTGTTTCTGACCTCACCAGCATCCTTCTGGGGAAAGCTGTGACTTCTGTCCATGAGACCTCAGGGAGGTGAGATACGATAGTAACTGGACGTGGTCATGTCCCTCTTACTCAGCACATTCCTGACAGCCGTAACCCTGAAAGCACAGCTCTGTGCGATGATGTCATGTTGTTAAATATAAAACACTGGATTTTACATCAGTGACTTTGATATACGTTCATGTATAAACACATTAATAAATTCAAGTCTCTCTCCACAATAACCTGACTCTCGCTCAGATTTGGACTTTGTTGCCAAGGGACGGCATGGAGGCGCAGCTCTTAGCCCTCAGGAGTTACACAGCCAGCAGGATGTTCCTGCTCCAGCTTGCCCTCGTTGGGTCCAGGGGCATGTGTCTGGTCCGTGAATGTCACTGGGTATGTTTGTCGTGGTGGAGAGCAGTTGAATGGCTTAAACAAATTGGAATTTAGAAATATACCCCCACCCCGCCTCCCTTGTCCCAGAGAAAACTTTTCGGGCAGCAGAAATGTCTCACAAAAACGCCTCTTCTCATTTGTGCCATGGGATAGACTCTGTGACCTTCCTCAGCCTTTTAATTGTTTTTCTCTTTTTAAAATTAATGTGCTCCTGGCACTTTTGGTTACAGCTCCTTTAAAAGGAATAAATTAAAACAGAGAAAGATACCATCCTAACAGTAGTGAGAGATAACAGGAGCCACTGAGTGAAAGACAAAAGCATGAAATCTGACAGAAGAGTTAAAAGTTAAAAGCGTTGCTGTCTGGAGTTGCTTAGTGAGTGGGGAAAGTAGTGTTATATACACCTATAGTTTCCAAGGGCACCCCAGTGTTGAGTAAGGAACATATGGTTGGTATTTGCAGTGATTTCACTAGTTAACAATAAAAGGTGGAATTTTATCTAGTGTATTGATACAATTTGGGAACATCAAGATGTGAGTCATAGCTTATCTTGAAAACCTTTACAACAGCTAATTCACGTTCATTGTAAATATTCAGAAACAAAGAAAAAAAATATAAAAAACAATCCATGTCTTAGGACCTGTAGATTTGAAGCTCCAGTACTTTGGCCACCTGATGCAAAGAGCCGACTCATTGGAAAAGACCCTGATGCTGGGAAAGATTGAAGGCAGGAGGAGAAGGGGGTGACGGAGCATGAAATGGTTGGGTGGCATCACCACCTCAATGGACTTGAGTTTGAGCAGACTCCAGGAGATAGTGAAGGATAGGGAAGCCTGGAGTGCTGTAGTCCATGGGGTCGCAAAGAGTTGGACAGAACTGAGCATCTGAACAACAAAATAGATTTAACTACTCTTGGCATTTTGTGTGAGAACATGAAGCCTGCTTCCCCTCCTTTTTTTCAATTTAAAAAATTGTAGTAAAAAACATACAATATAAAATTTACCCTTTTAACTACTTTTAAGTCTACAGTTAAGTAGTTTTAACTGTATTCACATTGTGAAGGCTGCTTTTTTTAAATTCAACAATATAATATGAGTATTTTCCCATATATGAGTATACATGTTCATTTTTTAGGGTGCATGGATATACCTGTTCCAGTTAATCAATTCCCTATTGTTGTATGTATAGGTTTCCAATTTCAGTTAGTATTAACTCTGCATATAGCCTCTATAAATATACATTTCTCCACATTTCATGAGGATGAAGTTCCTAGAGAATTATTGGATTAATAGATATGTACTTTTTAAAGGCTTCCTATGTATATTGTTAGATTACACTTCTGTCACTTTAGGTACCCCTTTCACTGTATTCTGATCAATATTTGATGTTATAGTTCTTTTAAATCTACATTTATGTAATTCAATTTTTGATCCCCCCCAAAAAAGGCAGTAAAAGCTAAAGAAGCCATTGAACAAAATATTTTTAGAGAATGTGATGCATGAGATTATTATGGTTTATAAACTAACAAAGAACACATTGATTATTCAGTGCACAAGCATCGTAACTGTTGTCTTAAGACATCAGTTCATGGAGTACACAATATCTAAACCAGTCCTCATAATTTGAAGAGTGTTAAGTGAGTGATTCTTAAAACCCAGGTGGTGAATCTCAGGATAGGACTGTGCTGATTTTTTATTTTTGTGTACCTTTTTTATGGTAAAACTTTCTTCAGTCATCTTTACCCTATTTTGTGAGTTTTGTTTACCACAGGGAAGTTTCAAATTTTAATGACGGAAAATCAGTAAAATTTTTGGTTACTTTCATATTATATTTGTAGAAAACCTTCCCCACCTTAGTTTTCTTTTAGTAGTTTTAGTTTTTTCATTTAAATCAGAAATTGCAAACATTTTTATTTAATCAGCTGCATTTCACCTGCTACAAGAGGTGGATTTTTTGGGTTGTTTTTCCCTCAGTATGGTGTTTTTAACAGTTGGAATTTAAGTACCTGTTAGGAAAGACATGTATTCTCTAATTTGTTTCATTCCTCATAACTCCCAGTTGTCTCATGCTTCGCATATTTAGATGTGAATGTTTCATTTTACCAAAATGATCCTTATGGGCATTTGAGTTTGTGACCCCTAATTGGTCAACATAGAGTTAATTTGGTATTTGGATGATAGAGGGAATTGAGTTTTTTCCCCCAAATGACTAGTTAGCAACAATTTTTATTGAGTTATTGCGGTACAGGCATAACTCAGAGATAACTCAGGTTCAGTTCCAGAGCACCACAATAAAGCACATATTCTAATCAGTTGATTCACAGATTTTTTGGTTTCCCTATATATGTAAAAATTATGTTTATAACTATACTATGGTGTATTGAATGTGCAATAGTATTATGTCTTTAAAATGCATATACCTTAATTAAAAATATTTCATTATTTAAAAAAAATGCTAACCATCATCTGAGCCTTCAGTGAATCGTAGTAGCAACATCACAGATCACTGATCACAGACCATCATAACAAATACAATAAAGAANATGCATATACCTTAATTAAAAATATTTCATTATTTAAAAAAAATGCTAACCATCATCTGAGCCTTCAGTGAATCATAGTAGCAACATCACAGATCACTGATCACAGACCATCATAACAAATACAATAAAGAAAAAAAAATTGAAATATTGTGAGAATTACCAAAATGTGACTTTCACATGTGAAGTGAGCAAATGCTGTTGGAAAAATGGTGCCAATAGATTTGCTTAATGTAGGATTGCCACACACCTTCAATTTTTATAAAAAGGCAATATTTGTTAAGTACCATAGAGCAAAATATGCACATATATGTTGAATTCTTACCTATTCTTGAGGTCTTTGCATTTTTCCCTTTGTTCTTATAGCAAAAACATTTTATAATTTTATATCTAAATTATATGTTTTTAAATTTTGATGTCTAGTAGAACCAGCTTCCCCATCATCTATTCAAACTGCCCCCACCCTCGTCTTGACTCTTCCAGTATTCTAGTGCATCTTTTTTTTCCCTAGATGAAATTTGGAATAATTTCATCCAAACCAAAAGGAACCTATCAAAATTTTAGTGGCATGTTATGTTTTCATTTTCATTGAGCTCTGAATACTTTCTAATTTCCCTTTTGACTTTGCATTTGACCCAAGGGTTATTTAGAAGTGTTTCATTTAGTTTCAAATATTTGCAGATTTCCCCAGAGATCTTTCTGTTATTGATTTCTAATTTAGTTCCATTTAAGATCACTATAGTCAGAGAACATACTTTGATTTAAATCCTTTTAAGTTTATTAAGAACTGTCTTATGGCTTAGACTATGGCAAATCTTGGTCTTCTGTGGGTGCTTGAAAAGAATATATTCTGCTGTTGTTAAATGGAGTGTCCTTATAACGTCAGTTAGCTCAGATTCGTTCTTTGGTGTTCAAATCTTCTGTGTTTTTATTGCTTTTCTGTTTACTCGATCTATCAGTTACTGAGAAAGGAGTATTAAAATCACCAATAATTGTTATGTTTAGCAGTCACTCGATTCCTCTGCCTCACTTCCTCATCTTTTCTTACTGACCCTTCTATGGAGTATGGGAACCAGGAGCAGGTAACTGGGAGTTATTAATAAAATGTTAGGAAGACTGTCAGCAGATCCCTTGATAATATCTTGCCCCAACTTTCCTATTTAAGCTCCATCAGACTGTCTGTTCACCGATGCAATGGATCTGAACTTGGGCAAACTTCAGGAGATGGTGAGAGACAGGGAAGCCTCGTGTGCTGCAGTCTGTGGGGTCTCAGAGTCACACAACTGGGCGACTGAATAACAACACAGATGGTCTGTGGTCGTTGTGGTTTGAAATACAGAACTGATTTTAACACTCTTGGTTCCAGAAAAAAAGTGATTTATAAGTCATTTCCAGAGACTTCTTTATTAAACGCGGCCTTATTTCTCCTGTCCAAATTCACCGTGAGTTGTAGGAATGGTACTTCTATACCTTTGTTGGCATGTGACAAAATCTCTTATGTGGAAGCAAAGTGATGTTGTGGATGATCAGTAGACCCTACTAGTTTTGATTGATTTCCAATTATTTCATGCCCTAATTGAGCCAGGTAACATAGGGTACTAAATTGGACTTCATTTTTTGCTTTGTTGCTGTGACCTTTGAATTGAGTTCTTTATCCACTTTATGCTTTATTATTTCTCAAAGTCATTGAGAGTAATAAAATTGCAATGATATTAATAACGTTAACTTCCTAACTATAAATTTTCTAACTACAGCTTAAGTAATTGTTCTATAAAATCTGGACCTGCAAAGTGGATTTGCCTTTCTGAATCACCAGTCCTTCGGAATCCATCCAGGGTTGCATTTGTCCCAAGAAACTTTTCCTACCGATTTCAGCTAACATTTGTTTTTCCATGGACTTACATTTTTGCCGTATTATTTCCTATCTTATCTCCAACAAAATTCTAAGTGTTTTTTCAGGAAGGTAGGCATAGGGCTTGGAAAAGACATCACATTTTTATATTATGTTAAATCTCTTTTATGCTTTATCTCATTTGATCTTCCCATTAACTTTAAAGTTTTAGAAAAGATACAGTTATTCCCCTTTTACAACTGTGAAAAGAAAGCTTTGGAGAAGTTGAAACGTCTCAGTGTTATCCAGTTAATGGGTGGTTAAGCATGGTACCCACTGGTATTGGGATTTCTAAACAGAGAAATCATGCAAGCCTAAAAACTGTTTTGGATTTATGTTGTATTTGTAACATGCAAAATCTCAGTGTTGCCAGTTAAAGTATTGAGACATCTAAGCCTGCTGTATTAGGTTGACTGTGAACAAGGTTAGCGGGGCTGGCTTATGCTGAATCACTCCTGCCCTGCTCTGTCCTCCAGGAAGGACAGGCACTGCGGAATAGCAACCTGGGGGTGGATATAGAGACTCAGCATATAGCAGTCTCTCTCCATAGCCTTCTTGAATGTGTGCTCTTTCCTATTCTAAGCCTTTAATGTTCTCTGCTTTAATCCGTAGCATTTCTGCTGTTATTGATAGAGCTTTTCTTTTTTTTTTTTAAGATTTATTAAAAAATTTTTTGGCTGCAATAGTTCTTCGTTGCCGCATGAGGGGCTTTCTCTAGTTGCTGCGGACGGAGGCTACTCTCTTTGACGTTGTGCGGGCTTCTTTTGTTTTAGAGCATGGGCTCTAGGCACATGAGCTTCAATAGTTGTGGCTCTTGGACCAGGGATCAAACCTGTGTCCCTTACATTGCAAGGTGGATTCTTTTATTTATTTATTTTAAATGAAACAAAGATGAATATTTTTAGTGATGTGCTTAGTCACTTGCTCAGTCATGTCCGACTCTTTGCAACCCCACTTACTGTAGCCTGCCAGGCTCCTCTGTCCATGGGGACTCTCCAGGCAAGAATACTGGGGTGAGTTGCCATGTCCTCCTCCAGAGGGTCTTCCCAACCCAGGGATTGAATCCAGGTCTCCCGCATTGCAGGCAGATTCTTTACCATCTAAGCCACCAAGGAAGCCCTTTTTTTTTTTACAATGATAAAAGGTACAATTCACAAAGATAGACATCATACACCACTGGACGTGTAACAACAAGGAAACAAAGATGCATTAAGCAAAAATCAGGAGAAATATAGGGGCAAAGAAAAATAATACATAATCATAATGAGACATATTAATATTTCTGTGAACAAAGTGGATTCTTAACCACTGGGCCACCAGGGAAGCCCCTGATAGGGCTTTGTGTTAAGACCATCTAAAACTGGGTGTTTAAGAGAGAGGCTCCAGTTTGCATTGAAGTGACTGGGAAGTTAGTATACCTTATCCAGCATGGAAACTGCAGAGAATGACCGCTGGTGTAAGAGGGCGGAGCCTTGCTTTTAGCTTATTTCAGGGAATGGGGAATGAAGCTCCCAGCTCCTCTGCACGTCTGACCTTCTTTGTTGGTTGCCCCATGCACTGAGCAGAGTCATAGACAGCTTTTTTGAGTTATTTTCCTGGCCTCACAGAGCTAGCTTCTGTAGATTACCTTATCTGAACCATTTAGAGCATGTTTTCTTTTCATGTTGTTGCGTGCCTTTCTCCTAAGGGGTAAAATGGAAGCTGCCTTGAAACAGACTAGGAGCTACAGACGTCCTGTGTTTGAACAGCCTAGTCCGGTTGCTCTGTTATCTGTCCCTGAGTGCTTGGGACCGGTCATACCTCGAGATTACTCTCTGCTTCAAGGACTCTTTGCTCCTCAGACCCAACACTCCTTTACCTTCTTTTAGTTGGAATATTGCATCCCCCCTGTTCATATCCCCTAGGTTTCCTTTCTCTGCTCATCATCTTCTTTCTAAGTCTTGACTTTGTACCTCAGTGCTTGACCACTAGCTAGGTTCACAGTCTAATAACTGTATTCTCCGCTGTGTCCGGCATGGAGTCTGCTGTTTGTCTGAGCTCTACTTGGTTCATTTCCCAACTCTGATGCATTTCTACCTAGTGTTAACTTGTTGCCTGGTCTAAGGACTAGTGAAGTCCTGTCCAATCTGGCACATCTGTGCTCCCCCATCCCCTCCCCAGCTCTGACCAAAGCTGCTCGGTGAAAGCCCTGGTTTCTCATCTGTACTCTGACCCTTAACCCCAGATGACGCTAGCGATGGTTATGATTAGGCTAAAGGAAGAAGACTGACCCCATGTGTGCATTATGAGCATGTTGTTTACATGGCTCTCAAGACTGAGTCCACCTTTTCTGAAAGACATCTAAGAAGCGATGAAAGTGCTTTTTGAGAATCAGAGGCTGACTTTTTAGTAGCAGTTCTTTCATTTATTCTGTTGGAGGATCCAGATCGAGCTCTTCATAAAATATTCTCCCACATAATGTGGTAGGATAGTCCTAACAATAGTAAACCTTGATCCACAGATCAGATGTGCCATTTGATAAAAATAAATAATGTAGAAGAACTCACTAGAAAGCAGCTGGTTTAATGGAAACCATAAAAACCTACATGGAAAAAAAGAGTGGAGCTGTGGCAGCAAGTCTCAAACGGCGGAACTTAGGCGTCACAGAGTGACACAGTTGAGCGCCAGGGACGCTGTCACACATGCTCAGATGCCACAGGCACCCAGGACTGGGCCTTGCCTCGACCACTCAGGAGGTCGGATTTCTGGATATTTGCCTCATCTGAAACCATCTTGCTGGCAACAAATCCTTGTGATATAGAGACTCATTAGTTTAAGAAGAGGGTTGAATTAGTCTCTTCTCGTAATGTAAGGGATGCAGACGCCATTGCTCCTGACAAATACTAAAAAAGGAGCAAATTTTATATCAGCAAAAGTTCCTGTTAGCCAGAGTGTTGCTGAGGGCTGCAGGTGGTGTCAGACACCCACCTAATGGACAGTGGGGGTGAGGGGAGATGGGGTGAATGCTTGTGGACCACCTGAGAGGTTAGACGTGTGTTCCAGGTGTTGCAGGATGCTACCTCATGTGATATGCAGGACACATCTGTGGAGTAGCTGATGATTCATCTTATAAATGAGCTGAGATCACATGACTGTAAAGTGTTTGACCTGGGCTTTGAACCCAGATCTAACTCCAGAGCCACGCTCTTTAGAAGATAGGCTTGTGTTAGAAAATGAAGCTGCTGATTGCTGCAGAAAGGCAGGGATAGGCAGGGATTCAGCCTCAATTCCCTTGTTTCATAAAAAGCGCTGCATTTGAAAGCCTGGTGTATTAGTTCTCACTGCCAGCTGTCAACCTGTGGAGGCTGAAAAAAAAAAAAAAGGCAAATACAAACCTACCATGCCAAGGATTTTGAATCTCGGTGGGTTCTGATGTGGTCTGGGACTTCTAAGATGATTCAGATGTGCTACTAGAATTGAGAAACTGTCCCAGTGGAACGGGATGTGTGCCCTGATGGCCCTGGAGATATTTCCGACACTCTTAGAGAGGAAACTGAGGCCCAGAGAACTCAGAAGCCAGATGGTCCTTTCATTCAGTCCAGCACTTGCCCTGCACTGACCATTTGATACTCCAGGTGATTCAGAATATGCAAAGAGAAAATGTTTTCCCTGCCTTTGAAGTGATTTTAGGCAAAGGCTACATAGTTTGTTAATGCAAAGCCACGGTTGGAACCCCGATTTCCCAACTTCATCAGGGTTATAGAGCCTTCGGAATATTATCGTGGCCAGGCCCTCTCTCAGATCCTTCAAGCTGTGTAAACGGTTCCTGTTAACACTGTGGTAAGTGGCTTCCAAAGCCCCTGCCTTCCCAGCTCCAGAAGTCTCCTGCCTGCCTTTCTGCCTCATTACCAGCCTGGTATTCAGCCACCCATTTTGCCTTAGGTTCACAGGCCCACAGCTTTTCAGTTGACTGCTTTGTTCTCAGTTCATTTTTAAGCATCTCACCTGGAAAAGGCCTGAAAAGCTGAAGAACAATTATTTTTAAAACCCAGTGCTTGGACAAAACCTACCCTTCTGGTGGACACCCTGATCTCTTTTCTGTGCTTCCTGATTAGTTCACAGTCCTCTGATTCATCCTACAGTTTTTTTGTGGGCTGCATATTTTCTGGAGTTTTTCCCAGGCCCCTCAGGGCAGTGAATGCAGCAGAGGGCAGGGAGCATGTCCCTCCAGTCACTGAGAAGGGAAGGAGGAGGCCCATGTGTGCCTAGCACTGTGCTAGGCCCTTTTTCACATACTTTTTTCTTTAATGCTTCCTAACAGCTTGGGGGAGAAAGATGACTGGTCTACAAAACATACATAATAACTTTCTTGAGGTTGTATAAACAAGTAAGTTTTGTTGGCTAGAGATTTAGTCATAGAAACTTCTGACCTAAAGGTCATGTCCTTTTCCTTATCCCACATGCCATAGCATATGTAAACCTTTTGATTTGATCCAAACCTACTTTTTAAGTGATTCTTAAATTTGATTTCTGATCTCCTCAGTAGGTTTTAGAAATCAGGGCTTTGATTTAACAATCCAGGAGACGGACTTCCCTGGTGGTCTGGTGGTCAAGACTCTGCCCTCTAATGTGGGGGACATGGGTTCGATCCCTGGTCCAGAAGCTTAAGATCCCACATGCCCTGGGGCAACTGAACCTGCCCACCTCAACTAGAGAAGCCAGTGCGCTGCCAGTACTGAGCCCACGTGCTCTAGAGCCCATGTTTCGCAGCAAGAGATCCTGCCCGCCAGAGCTAGACGAAGTCCTGCACACCAGTGCAATCAAAATTAAAAAAAAAAAAAAAAAGAAACATTTTTTAAACTTAAAAAATGAAGCCTTAAAAAAAAAGTCCAGGAGAAATATAGGACCTGACACATGAGTCCAGAGATGGGAGCTTAGGGGTCATAGTCTGAGAAGTGAGGTGTGAGGGTAAGTGCTGAGTTTTTAGGCTAACACAGCCACTGTCCCAGGCCAGTGTCAGAACTTGGAAAACTCGGGTGACCAAAGCATAAATGCTAAGCTACAGTTCTTGGGGAGCCACAAGTGGAAGAGGGTGGGGAGGACCTCCAGCTCAGAAATATCTCCCATTGTATGTCATGTCAACTGGAGATCACTAATCTCTCCTTTTTAGTAGAATAGTCTTTTCTTTAAATCTTAAGAGAGAGCTTCAATTTTTATGTACCTTCCTTTTTTGATAGTACTTTTGATAATACTTATCAGAAACTGGGCTTCAGTTTCTGAATGTACAAAATGATAATTCAGGTTTATTGTAATGAGGAAATGAGAACATCTCTCTGAATGACTTTTGCAAATTGTAGACTATCCATACAAATACCAGCTATGAAACCACAAGTTCCCCCCAAACCAACTGATCAGTAAGAATGGCAGTTTTGCTGTTGGGCGAAGGCAGCAGTAATTTTTGGAGCGTGGATAACTCAAGGAGAAGCAAAACCAGAGTGGAAAGCTGCATTGGGAGTGGGGTGGAAGGGCTGAAAATGAGATCTCTGGGGGCCTGGAGGTTGGGGGAAATGCAAGGCCAGACCTGATTTGTTGCCAACCTGGGTTCTGACTGAGGGCAGCAGCTGCTCGCATGCATGTGGATCCTCCTTGCGCAGAGTCTTTATTAGCTCAGTGAAGAGTTGTTGAGAGCCTGACGTGACACCTAAATGCGGTGGAGTAGCCTATAGAAATCGAATCACATGGTAGAACACTGGTGTGTGTGTCCTGTAATGGAACTGATGCAGCCAGAGATGGACGAGAATCTGTGTGGCAGGTTGGGAAACCGAGGCACCAGGAGAGGTTGCCGTATAAGTCTGGACTACTCAGAATTGAAGCTGAAAGCAACTTCTGACTCTGACTTCTCCCACTCTCTCTTACCTTCTTTCCTTGCTTCTGTCAAAACACCGTATTACTATACTGTGTTCTCAAGAGCAAATTCCAGTGGAAGTAAGCACAGCATAAAGCACTTCGGTGCAGGATCTTTGAGGGAAGTGTGGAGCCGCTGGTTGGAGAAGAGGAATTATGTAATGGACCTAATTATGAGGCCTGCCATCTGCTTAGGAGTCATGGCTGCCTGGTTAGGATTCCCTGATTATGTTTTTTGAGGAGGATGCTAGATTGTTAAGGGAGCTGGGGTGTGTGTGTGTGGCTGGGATGTGTGCATGTGTGTGTGTGTGTGTGTGTGGTGTAGGTAAATGACATTGGAAACACTACTGCCTTTCTTGAAGGAGATTGGTAGGTTGTGGAGAAGGGGGGTGAAGCAGTTTTTGAGGATTTCTAAGCACCTCTCACCCCTTATCATAGAGATCAGTGATAGAAGGTTAATTATTCTGTAGAAGAGGCTCAGTGTATTAGAGGAGAGGTAGCCAGGTGAAGGCTTTCCAAGTGGCACAATGGTAAAGAACACGCCTATCGATGCAGGAAACACAAGAGATGCAGGTTCAGTCCCTTGGTCAGGAAGATTCCCTGGAATAGGAAGTGGCAACCCACTCTAGTATCCTTGCCTGGAGAATCCAATGGGCAGAGGAATCTGGTGGGCTGTAGTCCATGGGATTGCAAAGAGTCAAGCACAACTGAGCACACACATACACACACACAGCCAGGTGAAGGTGACTGTCATAACATGGCCAGAAGCTCCAAGTGTACCTGGAGAAATAACTGAGATCTTTTTTTCCAGGCAGGATAAGGAGTGAAAAATCTACTGTTTTTGTTTTTTTTTTTTCCAATGGGTAGTTTGCATCATGAATGAAAATATTAAATTCAGGAACTATGAAAAAAATGGGCCTAGGGCACTGTAGAATTTGAATGTAAGGCACTGTGCTTAGGGACTTGAATGAGTTGCCTCTGAAGGGGCTCAGAGCTTGGAATCGGATGAAAAATTCCTGCAGCTGGCGGGCAAGTGACAGGCGAGGATAGTGTGTCTTTGGAGCTGCTGTGGGATTTGTGCTCAGCTGGAAAGGAGTCTCAACCATGAGCTTGAGAGCCAGAAGGATGCTGACATGCAGTCCACTAAACATACAAGGAGTGACTTTCAGTGAAAATATCAAATTTGTTAAACACCCTTTAGAAGAATCTTTTAACAGAAAATCTCTTTGCTCTTGGGTTTTGAAAGTGTGCCTGTATCAGGAAAATGAGCAAGTGATTGGAGCGAACATCCCAGAAGAAATAATGTTTTGCCAATTCTAACTCATACTCCCTCCTCTCAGAGAGCTTCTTTTATTTCTTTCTGCTGCTCATTCCCTACCTTCATAGTATGATAGCAGTGTTGTCTTTTAAAGAACTGATCATTCAGAATCCCTGCATAGAATTTAGGAGGTTGTTTGGTATGTTTCTTGTCCCTCAAGAATCACCAAAATATGACAGACACCCAGCTCCAAAAGTCAGAAATTTTTCTGATTCTTCAATCTGATGCCACATGTATTTTACAGATAAGAAAACAGAGGCCCAGAAGAGTGTAGTGACTTGCTAAAGATCATAGCTTGTCCTTTGTGAAACTTGGATCAGAGTAGATCTCCTGACTTCTGGCCCTTTTCTTTCTGTTGTCCCTTGGTATTGCTCATGTAGAGATTTATTTGAAATGTTGTCAGCAGTTCTGTGGCAGTGACACATGATTAGATGAGTGTGTAATTGCACAACTCATGGATGTATCTCTGGGCATTGTGTGGTGTGTTAACTGGTGTCTTAACTTCCAGCAGGGGCTTCAGAGCAGCAGGAAAGAGTTTTAAGGTTCTGGACATCAGCATTCTTTTCCCATGAGCTTGCAAAGACTTTGGAACAGGAAGTCTTGTTTCCACACTGAACCTGCCTCTTCTTTTCTCTTTGGCCACCACTTCTTGTTGACCCATGTTTCTGAAACAACCTTGAGATAGCCTCTGTCTTTTTCTCGTCCTTGCTAGCATACACACTTCTGATTGAGCTGACATCTGGCAAAGAAAGGTCTCTGCATGGGATCTTGCGTAGCCATCTAACCTTTGGATTATGGTATATTTTGTTTTCTCCAGTGGCAGACCTTTTTAGAAGAGTAGGAATCTGCAAAGTCATTAGCTTCCTCCCCTGGACAAAGACAGCCAGCGTGGTCAAACTTCCTGACCGCCTCTCTCCCCCCTAGACTACTAGTAGGGCTTGCTTAATTTAGTCACACACCCAGGTTTTCATACAGAGAGATACTCTGATTCTATTCTAAGTATTCTTAGTATACTGCCCATTTTACTTCAGAAAGATTTGAAATGTCCCCAATCCTAGGGCAGAGGTCCCCAAACTGGCCTGTGATCTATATTTTTGGGAAACTTAAAAAAAAAAAATCCCAGGACCCTACCCACACCTACTGAATCAGACTCTTTATCAGCAGTTAGCTTATGTTCACCAAGTAGTTCATCAGGGACGTAGTATGTACTTGGTATATTGGGTACTTAGTAAGTGACATATGAATTTATCCAAAGCCTGCTGAAAGGACCAAAGATTTTTTTAAAAAACCGTGCACTACTTTCAGTGCGGCATCTTTGTGGTTTTTTTTTTTTGGCTGCACTAATATGAGAGTGAATAGTGAAGGTAATTTTCTAAGCATGTTCAGAAATGGCCCATCTGAAAATGGACTGGCCCACCTGTGGAGTGCCAGATGAGAGCTACTAAACCTCAGAGAAATGTTTTAATTCAAGACTTTAATAGAGGAAGTAATTTTAAAATGTACACTTATGGTAAATGGGTTGAAAATTGACAGGAATAAAATACTTGGAGTTAAAATAGGCTATTTTTATTTGTTGTAAAACTCAGCATCTTTTAATGAAACTTGGTTCTTAAAAAAACACAATCCTAAAATACACATTTGGCTGTCCTTGTCCTCAGGCAAGTGGTGACCATTGTTTTACATGTACACTGAATACAGTAATGACACATACTCTACCTGAAAGCTGTTATGGATTAATACTTATTTACTGCCTTCACGAAGTTCCTCTAATTCAGTCTTCCAGTTTTACAGGTGAGGGAACCTGAGACCCAGTGAAGAGAAGTAAGTTGCTCCAAATGTGAAATGTGTTGATCAAGACTTTTATAGGCACATAATAGATACCTATGTAAACTAGCTGAAGCACAAAAGGATAATGTTCAAAAGATACGGTGGGGGGGGCGCTTTCTCAGGGAACCAGGAGCAGGAGCGCTGCTGGCTGTGGGCGCGTCTGAGATGAGGAGCAAGAAGGCTCTTGGGGGCGGGGGGTGGTCTCTGTCTCTCTCATACCTCTGGCGTTTTCTGCTCTTGCTTTGGTTTTCTCATCCTTCCTGTGGGTGGACTTTCCCTGTTTGTTCATCCATGTGGCTCAATATGGCTGCTGTTCAGCTCCCACTTGAACTTGTCACAGTTTAAGTTGCCTACATGGACTTACACCAACTTCCACGTTTCTGAGGGTGAGAAACTGATAGGCCCAAGCTTGAGCCAGATATCCTTACTGGTCCCATCAATTCTGGCAAAGATGAGGCTGATGGTATTAGTAAAAACATGCCTGGTGGGGAAAAGGGAGTGTCTGGAGACAGGTGAATCACTGAATCAAACAGACTCCCCAAAGCTGTATTCTGAAAGTCTACTAAGAAATTGTTGTATCCTAGGAAGAAAATGAGAATTTTAAAGAAGGCAATGGCAGTGAAAATGGGAAGAAGTAAGCAGATTTGAGAGAGATGGAAAAAAATCAATGTGCTCTAGTAATTAGTTGGATGTTGGGGAGAGGGAATTGTTGAAGATAGGAGGTGTGGGAGCTGGAGTTCACATTCATGGTACGAGGAAACATAGGACAGGAGGCTTGAGACGGGTGGGAAGGACATATGGGGTTTGATTTCAGTTTAAACATCTTGAGTTTGGAGTACTTGTCAAAATTAAAAGTGGAAATGTCTATCAGGTTAATTGAGAAAGTCAAATATGGGTCTGGACGTCTGGGGAGAGTTAATCTTGTGAATATAATTAAAGGATACTGAAATGCTTAAAGGGTAAACTTGCTTTGGGAGCATTTATAGAGTGAACAGACATGACTCAGGACTGAACCCTGGAAACACTGGCATTTAAGAACAGGAAGAAGATGAGGCGCTCTAAAGGAGATTAAGAAGTGGACAGAGATAGGAAAAGAACTGAGCATCCTGTGTCCTTTTCTTTGGAAGCCCAGAGGGAAAGCTCTTAATTTAAGACTGTCACTGATGAAAAGTATGCGTGGTGGTCAGGTGAGATAGCATCTGAAAACTAGTGAGGTGCAGAGCAGGCCTCGGAGAGGGCAGAAACCAGATTATAGGAGGTTTCTGAGCGACTGGCTTCCTTCATAGCTCAGTTGGTAAAGAATCTGCCTGCAATGCAAGAGACCCTGGTTTGATTCATGGGTCAGGAAGATCTGCTGGAGGAGGGATAGGCTACTCACTCCAGTATTCTTGGGCTTCCCTTGTGGCTCAGCTGGTAAAAAAAAATCTGCCTGCAATGCAGGAGACCTGGGTTTGATCCCTGGGTTGGGAAGATCCCCTAGAGAAGGGGAGAGTCTACCCACTCCAGTATTCTGGCCTGGAGAATTCCATGGGCTATACAGTCCATGGGGTCCCAAAGAGTTGGACAAGACGGAGCAACTTTCACTTTCACATTTTCACTTTCTGAATGGCTGGGAGGTAGAATATGGAAGGAGAGAAGAGTATTGGCAATTGATAATATTTGGTTGTGAAGGAAGAGGAGGAAAGGGGTGGTAGCCATTTGGATCAAGAAAAGGGAGAAGAGATTTTTTTTTTCTTTTTTTTTTCTTTCCAATATCAGAGAGACATGTTTAAATATTGTAGGAGAGAGGCAGTAGAGAGAATCAACTGAAAATATAAGAGAGGAGGGATTATTCCTGGAATGAAGTCCTTAAAGCGGGAATGATGGTCTCTGGAGACAGGAGGGGGATGGAGGCAAGGGTGGAACTGATCCAGAGAACTTAGAAGAGAGAGGGCTGTGAAAGTTGAGGGACACGGGGTGGATTCAGGATTTTTTAGGACTTGAGAACTGTTGGTAGGAAAGGATGGTGGAAGGGAGATGAGGGGTTTTGGGGCTGAGATTTTCTTAAATGATGCTTTTGGCCCTGAGAGTAATTTTAGAAACAGAAGTGGGTAGTTGTACTCTATAGATCTCTGGGCATGAGGAGAAGGTGTTATACTGGGCAATAGGATCTCAGTGCCTTTGGACTCTTGTCTGAGCCAGGTTGTCGATGTGCTCAGCATTGGATACTCAGGTTTCCTAGGATTGAATCACTAATTACAATGAGGTAGGCTGAGACCAGACAGCATCTCTTAATATTCAGCATCCAGAGAAAAGCCTGGAAGCATCTTTCTGTTTAGAATTTCCCTGAAAACAGTTCCCACACCTCCATCACATATCTTGCTCACGTAAACTTTGGTCTGATTTTGTCTTCTTCTAACTGTTTTTCACTTGGTCCCAAACCCTGGACTTGTGATGATTAATTACTGCTTGAAGGCTGAGAGGTAAGGTTCCGCGTTCCTTTTCCAGCCCTGGTAGTGGGAGGCAAGTGCAGTGAGTTCTTCCTCCTCCTTCACACAGGCCTTCCCCTCCAGCCAAGACCACGTTTCCCCAGTGCCCGAAATTTCCCAGGGCGCCTTAGTGAAGATGAAGGTCAAAGAGATAAACCGAGGATGGTGAAAAGACTTTGAATTTAAGCATACAAATGTCATCTCCTCCAGCCCCACTGCCTCTCTGATGTAAAATGTAAGCCTCATCAAAATGTGCCCCTGCTTGGGGGGGGTCCCTTACACCCCGCCTGGGGACGGATGTGTTGGGGGGATGGTCAGGGGAGGTCTCTTGCCAGTATCCGGTCTCCTTTCTGCCATGATGTGGATTGCAGACTGCCTCTTGTTGGGGTTACTGCAAAGAGCAAGAGAATAGGGATTAGGGCCAGCATGGAGCGACTGTAACTCAAGCTTTGTAGCTGAAATCCCTCCCTCAGTCTGGTCTTGCAGGCAGGTCTGGGAAATGATCTCCTCCACGTTCCTGAAAGGTAGAAGATGTGCTGAAAACTGATGCCCCGGGAGTTACTTGGCACTCTTCCCATATTGTCGCTCAGCCTTCCCTGTCATGGGGTCGGGAGGGTCACCTAGAATGGAACCGGGTAGGAAGAGTTAACACGAGGATACCATTTCTCCCTCGTCGCAGGGGAGTGCAGTGCTTTACAGAGCAGCCTGGTTCCTCAGGCCAGCACAGCAACCCACTTCTAACTGGCTGGGACCAAAGGTCAGAGTGGAAAGTTCAGTAGATTCATTGCTTTGTTCTGTCTCACTTTCCTTATTGGTAAAACGGGACTTGAGTCTCTGAATGGATGATGGATATTTGGATGGGAAAATCACAGAAGAATGTGCTGGAGGAGACTTTGTTTATTTATTTATTTTTAATATTTGTTTATGTACTTGGCTGTGCCAGGTCTTAGTCATGGCATGTGGGATCTTTAGCTGCAGCATGCAAACTCTTAGTTGCGGCGTGTGGGATCTAGTTCCCTGATCAGGGATTGAACCCAGGGCCCTTGCTTTGGGAGTCCAGAGTCTTAGCCCCTGGCCCACCAGGGAAGTCTTTGGAGGAGACTTCAGAAGCATGCTGTGTAGGTGGGCTTTAGGAAATGGGCCTGCTAGGCACAGATCCAGGGCACAGGGCACATGCCTAGGTTGTTGAGGTACTCCTGCTTAGAGCGTGAGCCTGTGGTTCCCCATCAGATAGGTGGGTATATTAATACTGCCTCACAGGGTGGTCATGATGCAGTTAGTGGGTGCACATGAAGATGCTTGGCACAGAGCTGAATCTCCGTCGTGCTGTTTCTGGATATGTCCTAAACAGATGTGCTGTCAAGTAGTTGGGAGGTGGAAAGGCATATGGAGCATAGGCCACGTGGCCCTGATGCTGTGCTGTGTTTTATTGTCTGTGTGTTTCTCTCTCTTCATATTTTGATGACATTGGTGTTAACAACAGAGCAGCTTTTCCAGCCAGCTGCCTAGAGTGGTGATGCTTCTGGTCAGTGAGTGATTTGAGTTTCTGAACTCAGAGGTCATTATTTTCTGGGTCGGTGTGCCTGTGTGTCACCAAGTGAACTCAGGCCTTGAAGAACTTTTCATAAGCATGGTTAATTGAGTTGATTTTTATAGTTCACCGGCATTCACTTTTTGAATGTTTGTGTGTGTATCAGGTGTTCATATCGTGAGGAAACTCAAGTATAATTGCCAACATATAAATATTTTAAAATAGTATTCTGTTAAGGACTAATGCTCCTTTTATGGTTGGTGTCAGTCATATATTTTCATCATGAAAAGTCAGTGAAAAGAGAAGTCGAGCTAGAGTCGTGGTCCTGGGGAAGCCTGGGAGAGATCTTGGGGCCTTCTAGATTCTTCTCAAGACCACTTACTCCCTCTCAAGGCCATCATCTTTCTCCTTTTGTTCCTGCTTAGTACCGCCATCAGAGCACTCAGGGACTGCTCCACCTCTCTGCCCTGACCATCATGGAGGTTCGGGAAATCCTAGGAAATTAGCCAGTCAGGATCAACAAAATATCAGAATTTAAAATAAAGACAGAAAATAAAATAAAAAAAAATAAAGACAGGATCAGTAACAGCCCTGTGCTCAGCCATACTGGAGTCTAAGACAAGATGAAAAATCAATACTGATCCTGTCTTTATTTAAAATGGAAATTTTTTTCATTCTGGATTTTGTTGGCTACCATTTTCACTTAAAAATACATTAAAATGCTATGTATCTTGATGATCGCGTTTTGGGGCAGTTGCATAAAATTCATGCCCCAGGCTATTGCCTCACTCTTCCTCACCCCAGTCCCAGTCCTGGTTTTATCGCAGGGACAGAAGAAATTTTCTCTGCATGGATTTTCATTCATTGGTCGGTCTTGCTGTGCTCCTTCCTTCCTGGTTGTTTTTGGAATGGAAATACCTTCTTAATATGCCTCCCAGGGTTTGGAGCACAGGTTTTTCTTTAAAAATAAACAACAAAAAGTGCTTTTTTTTTCTTTTAATAATTTAAGAAAGGTAATATATGGTCATTATTGAAAATCTGGAAAATAAAAGGATAAGGAAGAAAGTAATCATCTATAATTTCATCTCTCCCAGGTAACTCAGTCTTAGAAAAATTTTTGCATGTTTTTAATCTTTGCATTTTGTTGTATTTTTTTCTAGTCTGTTCACTACAGATATGCATTTTTACATGGCTGTTCTTAATAAGCTCAGAACTTTGTATCTTATTCTTTTTATTGAATATATTGTGCACATTTTAACATTAAAAATGTTCAGTATTTTAATGGCTATGTAATATTCTCTTATATGAAAAAACTTTCATTTTTTTTAACCAGATCTTTTCTTATTGGACATCTAAGTAATTTCCATTTTTCATGCTATAATTTTTTTCATTTTGAGCATTTTTGTACACAATTTGTGGATATTTCAGAATATTTCCCTAGGATAGATTCCCAGAAGTGAAATTTTGGAGTCAAAAGATCTATTGGGCTTTTTATACATGTTTCCACATCGCTTTCCAAGCAATTCCAGCTGACGTTCCTACGAGAAGGTATGGCTGCCTAACTCAGACTGTTTGATATAGCTTGGGGAATACTCAGCTCTCATTTTTTCCCTCCCTTCAATTTCACTTGAACTGTAGCCTTAACAGAACTGGATGCTTGGGTGGTATCCAGAACTCTTACTTCCCGGTTTGCTGGATCTGTTCTTCAAATCTCTCTCCCTTCTTTGTTGGGCATAAACCTCTTAGAACCCTGTGACACCTTGGTTTCTCCTGGTGCCTGTCCAGGCTCCTAGGTGAGTGAGCACTTTCCTAGTTAAGCTTCAGATATTTCCCCCCTAGGCTTTTGGCTACTCTGCACTGACCCCATAGCCTTTTCCTTCAACCCTTTGATGAGATGCCCCCAAGACTCTGATTATTGGAAGACTCCTCTTTCTCCCTAACCCATATTGCTCTGTTCTGTTTTAGTTGATACTCATTATCGATCTAATTGATAAGCTTATGCTCTTTTGGTGTCTGGACTGTTAAGGCTTGGTCTCTGCTTCAGTGAAGCATGGTTTCTTTATGTTTTTTGGCTCCTGGGTCTAGTTTGATCTCAGCTGTGGCCAAGGAGCTCGGGAGCTGGCCATCCCTGGAGCTTAACAGCATCATTGTAGTTCCCACTGAGAGCCAGAAACTGATTCCACAGCTCTGTTTCTCTCGTGGGTTTCCCAGCTCCTACTTCCTTTGGAGTCCCTCACTAAGCTTCTCTTTTCCCGCTGAGGAATGTCTTGAGCTCTCAGGTCTTCCCCTGGGGCAGAAGGGAAGGACAGTATGGTGCCCGGGCAGATTTTGCTAATGTCCAGACAACATTTTTATGTCGGGCCAGGGCTAGGGTGAGACACTCAGTGCGGAATTGAAGACAGCACCCAAAAACTTAGTTGTCAACAGCAGTGTTTTAATGTAATATTTAAAAGATAAAAATGAATACAAGAGGGACTTCCATGGTAGTCCAATGGTTAAGAATCCGCCTTGCAATCTAGGGGACATGGGTTCAATCCCTGGTTAGGGAACTAAGATCCCGCATGCTGTGGGGAACCTGAGCGTGAGTACCTAACTACTGAGCCCACGCTGCAACTAGAGAATCCATGTGCCATGATGAAATATCCTACATGCTGAAACTAAGACCGATGCAGCCAAATAAATATTTTTCAAGAATGAATGCAAGAAACCATGGTAAACAAAATACCAGAATTTAAAATAAAACCAATGTCAGTTTAATAGTGCTGTACCTAGCTGTAGGTGGCGCTAGTGGAAACTCAGGAGACAAGATCCTTGGTCAGGAAGATCCCCTGGAGGAGGGCATGGCAGCCCAGTCCAGTATTCTTGCCTGGAGAATCCCATGGACAGAGGAACGTGGCAGGCTGCAGTCCGTGGGGTCACACAGAGTCAGACACGACTGAAGTGACTGGGCATGCGTGTACCCAGCTGTGCTGCAGCCTGAGGCAGAAGGAACAAAATCATCAGTACTGACTTTGTCTTCTTGTACCTATAGCAAGTATCTCACTCCACTCACCTTGATCTCGACCCTGGCTTTACACCGAAGGCAGAGGAAGTTTCCCCGCATAGATGCAGTGCGTTGTTTGGTGCCGGGTCCTCCCGGGCCCTGCAGAGACGCGCCTTCTTGACAGGCCTCCCCAGGGTGGTCCAGGGCTGGGCTCTTCTTTCACTTACTGTGAGCGACTCCACCCTGTCAGTCTGAGGACCCCACCCCATCTGAGAACTGAATCCTCTCCTTTATGATTGCTTTCTGATGATCTCTGGTAAAAACCACCTCCTCGGTCTCCCCAAGTAACGAGCGCTTTGAGTGCTGGGGGGGGTCTTATCTCCCCAGCTTTCTTGTCTCTGAGCCCAAGGAAGGCTGCAGCACAGACCATCTCCCGTGTTCAGGTGCCCTGTGTCTGCCCTTTCCTAGACGGGTTTCCCTCATTTTCTTACTTAGAGCTTTGTATATTAGTGCAGCTTCTGTCTTAAGGTAAATCTAGATTTTTGTTTGTTTTTTAAAGTATTTGTTTATTTCACGGTGTTGGTCTTAGTTGCAGCATATGAACTCTTGGTTGCGGCATGTGGGCTCTAGTTCCTTGACTGGGAATCGAACCCAGGCCCTCTGCACTGGAAGCATGGAGTCTTACTCACTGGACCGCCAGGGAAAGCTCTAAATCTAGTTTTTAATTCTCACTCTTCAAGTATAATTTTTAATACACTGTTCTAACACTCTGTTCTGGATGTTNCAGGCTGCAGTCCGTGGGGTCACACAGAGTCAGACACGACTGAAGTGACTGGGCATGCGTGTACCCAGCTGTGCTGCAGCCTGAGGCAGAAGGAACAAAATCATCAGTACTGACTTTGTCTTCTTGTACCTATAGCAAGTATCTCACTCCACTCACCTTGATCTCGACCCTGGCTTTACACCGAAGGCAGAGGAAGTTTCCCCGCATAGATGCAGTGCGTTGTTTGGTGCCGGGTCCTCCCGGGCCCTGCAGAGACGCGCCTTCTTGACAGGCCTCCCCAGGGTGGTCCAGGGCTGGGCTCTTCTTTCACTTACTGTGAGCGACTCCACCCTGTCAGTCTGAGGACCCCACCCCATCTGAGAACTGAATCCTCTCCTTTATGATTGCTTTCTGATGATCTCTGGTAAAAACCACCTCCTCGGCCTCCCCAAGTAACGAGCGCTTTGAGTGCTGGGGGGGGTCTTATCTCCCCAGCTTTCTTGGTCTCTGAGCCCAAGGAAGGCTGCAGCACAGACCATCTCCCGTGTTCAGGTGCCCTGTGTCTGCCCTTTCCTAGACGGGTTTCCCTCATTTTCTTACTTAGAGCTTTGTATATTAGTGCAGCTTCTGTCTTAAGGTAAATCTAGATTTTTGTTTGTTTTTTAAAGTATTTGTTTATTTCACGGTGTTGGTCTTAGTTGCAGCATATGAACTCTTGGTTGCGGCATGTGGGCTCTAGTTCCTTGACTGGGAATCGAACCCAGGCCCTCTGCACTGGAAGCATGGAGTCTTACTCACTGGACCGCCAGGGAAAGCTCTAAATCTAGTTTTTAATTCTCACTCTTCAAGTATAATTTTTAATACACTGTTCTAACACTCTGTTCTGGATGTTTTCTGTTAAAGGAAACTGTATGGTTAAAATTATTAAAATTTAGATTGTATCAGAGCTTACGTATTTTATAAACATATTGGTGCAAGGTGTCTTAGGGTCTATTGGGTTGCAAGGAACAGAAATTTGATTCAAATTAGAGTAAGTCAAAAGGAATGCATTGAATAAATATAAAGGAACCTTCCAGAACCCAACAGCAGGAATTGAAGCTGGATTTTGTGAGTATTGGAAAGTTATCAGGTGTCTCTCTGCCCATCTCCCTCCTCTTGGAGCATCATAGTCTCGAGTTGCAGCTTCGTCCAAGTGTCTGCTCCGATGTCTTGCCCCCACCCCACACCTTTTTTTGACAAAACACTCTTCTCTGCTTATTTGTGAGCATGTATATGACTGACAGTGCTACCAGCCTGGTCCGCATGGTTGTCCCACACTGTCTTGATCCCAGTTCCTAAGCTGGTACTCAGATTCTCAAGAGAGAGTGTGTGGCTGCTACCTGATCCTGGTCCAGGTAGTGATGGCCAGTAGGAGGCAGCCATCTGATGTAATGTATCTGATCATCATTTCAGCATGGAGTAGAGCGTATGGTAAGCTAGGCCAATGTGTTTCCTACAATGACTAAAAATAAAGTAAAATCTTTGCCCTTTGAGAGGAAGATTATAGTCCTCCTCAAAGACTGGTTTGCAGACACGTGGGATATACTCAGGGTTAGAAAAGAAGGGAGGGATGGGCATTTTGTTAGGTCAAAGTTCACACAGGAGCTCAGGTTTGAGTTGCACTTGGACTTAACAGCCACTCGTTTACTAATTAAAGAGAAGGCAGGCGTTCCAGATACAGAACATGAGCAGAAAGCACCGAGGCACGAGGGGACACCGTCCAGTCCCTCAGCTCTGTGGGCTCCAGATTCACACGGGCCTTGTCTGCTAAGTTAAGGGCAGGATTTCATCTTGTAGGTGGTTGGGGCTAGAGGAGTATTGTCAGCAGGAAAGTAGCATTTCACCTTGCTATTAACGTATGAAATATCTATTAATCATCTATTGTGTATCAAGATGGGCTTCCCTGGTGGCTAGTGGTAAAGAATCCACCTGCCAGTGTAGGAGATGCAGGTTCGATCCCTGGGTCCGCAAGATCCTCTGGAGAAGGAAATGGCAACCCACTCCCATATTCTTGCATGAGAAATCCCATAGGCAGAGGCTCGCAAAAGAGTCGAACACAACTTAGTGACTCAACAAGAACAGCAGCAGCAAACGTACCAAACACCGTGCTAGCCCTGAGGACTCCAGGAGAAACAAGAAGCTCTTCTTGCCATTTTAATTTTCTTTGGTGACTCATTTTTCAAGTGCCCCACCTAGAGAATAATGTGGAATGTTGTTCGTACACTTGCATGGTATTCAAAGTCCTAAAAGCTCTGTTTCATGATAACCTTAAAGTATATATAGTATACGTTATGAAAAAATATAAAGTATCATAGAGTATATAATAAAGTACTATGATGACATAGTACTTTTCTGCCAAGGCAGAAAAAAGTGGTTCCTTCTTTGCTTTAGCCTGTCTCATAGCGAGATGAGCATGTCACAGGGGGTCACAACATACTGTGCTGAGTGCAGCAATAAAAGTACAGGGCAAATGTGTGATAACGAAAGCCAGGGGGATAAAGTAATTATCCTCTAATTAAAAAAAAAAAAAAGGAAGCCAGGGGGGCAATTATCAGGGAAAGGGAAGACTTCATGAAAGAGGTGTTATTTTAGCAATGTTAAACTCCTTTTATCTAGCAGAGGATTGGGTCAGAATGTTCTTCGCAGAGGGAATGACATACAGCAAAAAAGTTCTAGTTCTGAAAGCTTCGTGGTAGAGGAGAGAGCATGGGAAGATAGATTCTGGGCGAGGACAGGAAATATTCAGGTTATCACAACCAGTTTGGGAAAAGGTCTGGCAGTTTCTTCTAAAACTAAATATATACCCACTCAGTGGCGTAGCACTTATACTCATTTGTTTTAGTCGCTAACTTGTGTGCGATTCTTGTGACCCCATGGACTGTAGCCCGCCAGGCTCCTCTGTCCATGAGATTCTCCAGGCAAGAATACTGGAGTGGGTTACCATTAGGTATTTACCCAAGAAAAAGCATATGACACAAAAAGGTTTGTAAAAGAATGCGTTTAGAGTTTTGTTCATAATAGCTCTACATTTGAAATAACCCAAATGTCGATCAGTAAGAGAAAAGATACATAGGTCAAAAATAATAGCAACAAACTACTGGTACCAATATAAACTATTATGTTAAATAAAAGATCCTTACACAAAAAAGCACATACTGTGTGATTCCATTTACATGAGGATTTAAAGTTGATAAAACTAGAAGTAGATTGCATCCAGGGGGGATATGAGGGTGGGATTATCTGGAAAGGGGTTGAGAGAACTTTCTGTGATTGAAAGATTTTATATCTTGTTAGGGGTTTGGGTTACTTGAGTGTGCATTCATCAACACGTATCCAATAATATACTTAAGATTTATACATTTCTCTGTAAATAGATTTTATTTCTACTCAGCCCCTCCAAAAGAACTGTAAATTCTGAATAGTAGTTAAAGATATGCTGAAGCGTTGACGGTGAAGTGCACCAAGGTCTACACCTTTCTTGGAAATGCATCAAAAATAGGAGTTGATGATTACATAGACGGATGATAAATATGTGATAAAACAAGTGTAGCAAAATGTTAACAATTTGTGGACTTTAGGTGGTGAGCATATGGAGGTTCACCATATGAAAGTATGATCTTTCTGATTTTTCTGTGTGTTTGAAATTCTTCATAATAAAATGGAGGAAAATATAGATTCTTAGCATACTGCTGCATTCAGGAAGTTGGTCTTTATTCTGATTTGGGGAAGTGAATGAATCCTTTTAAGAGGAGTTTTTAGATAAGATTTTAAGACTGGAAAGAGATCCAGGGCATGACACTAAGAACTCTATTTTAGTTCGGATAGGAAAAGAGAAGAGTATGAGTGTCAGGGTTGAAAGAGCAGTGTGAATTCCAGAAAGATTTAAGGGATAGAATTGTTAAGACTTGGGTAATGGTGAGAGTTGGGGTGGGAAGGAGATTGGGAGCTGCACAGGTACTGGCGAAGGGGTCCAAGACCTGGGAGCTGGTGGACGGTGATGGGTAGTCCATTCAGACATCCTGAGCTTCAGAAAGAAGGCTTAAGCATGAAATGAAGTTGGAATGGGCTGTGATTAACTCTTGGGAGCTGAGAAAATGTCACCCTGCTTTCCAGGTCGGGGACTTGTCTCCCTCATAACCAGGAGGGTCGAGGAGATTAGGGTGACCTGGACAAAGTAGATGTGTTTGAAAATCAGTTCTAAGGAAACCTAAAGAAATTGAAAACTCTTCTATTATGTACCTTTGATGTCAGTGCCTGTCCCGGGAGAACAAAAGACACAGCTTAGCCTGGCTGCTGAGCTCAAATAACCACAATAGAAAATGCTCTTTCTGGAACAGAGCTGTTAACCTGATCTTACTCTGAAAGCACAAAATGCAGAAACTGAAGTAAGCTTTGAAGCATGAAGTTAGAATGGAATGCTCTGGAATTAACAGTTGGAAGCTAAAAGAATGTCAGCCAAACTTGGACTTCACAGTTCTTTGGAGAAAGTGGGCGAGTAACACACATGGAGTGTTGGTGGAGGGACCTCCCTGGTGGTCCAGTGGTTAAGAATCCTCCTTGCAATGCAGGGGATGCTGGTTTGATCCCTGGTTGGGGAACTAAAATCCCATATGCCTCAGAGCTGCTAAGCCCACATGTCTTGACTAGAGAGCTCCTACACCGCTAACTACAGAGCCCACACGCTCTAGAGTCTGCGCCCTGCAGTGAAGAGCCTGCATGCTGCAGCTGAGACCCAAGGCAGCCAAAAATAAAATAAATATTAAAAAACAAAGTGTTGGTGGAAATGATTCAAGCTGGGGCTTGGGTGTCTGTGGTGGGGGCTGACGAACCTGGGCACAGATTCTGCGCCCTCTGGCTGGTCCCAGCTGCTCTCCAGGTTTGCACGTTTACTAGAGGATAGCTGGCACCAGTGGCTTGAGGGAGGGTGGGGGCGAGACAGTTCCTGCCCAAGAGGCTCTTCACTCCTTCAGTTGAGGGATGAGGCAGCGGTGGGCACAGGGGTTTTGATTTCTTTTCCTTCTCAACTGAAGACGGTTTTTCTTTTCAGCTCAAGTGTTCTTTTTAAAAGAAGGAATCACTCGTGGAACAAGTGGCACTCTGACAGTGCAGAGGTTTCTGTAGAGATTGCACCTGTGCTTGTTACTCCAGAATACCCTCCAGTGAGCTCTGTCTCAGAGGACCCATTATTGTACTGGGCCGTGCACCCGGGTTTTGCTCTGTGGATGGGCTGCCTCATCACCCACGGACCTTCTCAAAATGTGTCCCTTCTTCCCCTTGCTAGATTCTAACCTCCTGAAAAGCCGGCACTCTGTAGTGTGTCTCAGTTTGGTGTGGTGTGGGTTTTTTGGTTTTGTTTGCTTGTTTTTGTTGGTATCCTTAGGGTGCCGGGCAGACACCTGAGGACTGCTTATGCAGCAGGCACTGTGCTTCATGACACAGGCCACAGTGAGATAGCTGTCATCCTTGTCCTTGTGCAGTTTACAGGGTTCAGGGAAAGAAGCCATCAAACCAGGAATTAACTACCTAAGTATTGAATTATGCTCCTGATAACGTTCGGAAGGAAAGAGGAGAGTGTGTGTATAGCAAGGTATGTAACCTGATCAGAAGAGGAAGGGAGTGGGGACTGGGGCAGTCAGGGGAGGTTCACCAGGGAGATGACATCGAGCCTGAAACCTGAAGGGTGGCTCGTGGGAGCTGCTCAGGCCAGGAATGAGGTGAATAGGGCAGAGGGAGGGATATGCATAGCCATTTTTTGGTAGCGTGGAGCACAAGCAACATGTGGGAAGAAAACAGGCAGTCGTGGCTGGAACAGAGTGAGCAGTGAGAGGCTGTGATGTGAATGAGGCTGGAGAGATGTGAGCTCAGTTGCTCACATCATATCATGGAGTGCTTTGCCGGCCATGTCAGCATTCGGAGTTTCCTTCTAAAGAGGGCCAGAAGCCAAATGGATTTTCAAACAGGAGAATGATACTCAATTTCTGTTTTTATAAGATCACCCTGGCTTATAGTATAGAGAAGAGAAAATGGCTCAGCATGACCTGGGAATATCAATGAACAAAGACCTCAGCCCTGCTGATGTCTCTCTCCATTTCTGCATTTGCTAGACAGCTAATACTGTGGAAACAGTTCCTACAAGGCGGGCTGGGTGGCTCTGGGAACGACCCTTGTCTGGTCAATCTCCAATGGTGACAGTCCAGGCCCAGTGTGCTCTGGTTTTATGTGCAGTAATTTACAAGCCTCTGCTGTGTGTGATCCAACCTGATTTCTTTCCTTTTTAAACTTTTCATTTTATATTGGAGATAGCCAGTTAACAATGTTGTGATAGTTTCAGGTGAGCAGCAAAGGGACTCAGCCATACATATGCATGTATCCATTCTCCCCTAAACTCCCCTCCCATCTAGACTGTCACAAAACATTGAGCAGAGCTCCCTGTGCTTCCTTATTGATTATCTGTTTTAGATGTAGCAGTGTGTACATGTTCATCCCAAACTCAACTACCCCTCCTCCTAATTTCTTAAACTCTGACCTTTTGTTCCAGGCAGGCAAGTATCTTCTCTGGCAGTTTTTGGGGGATGGAGGAGAATTTTGTCTAGAGAGAAACTCTGAATTGCAGATGTTCCCCAGTTGTTACAGTCCTAGAAAGGAAGAGCCAGCTGCCAGCTGCCCTGTGTTCAACCTGGGCTGTAGCTGTGAATGGATTCTGTTGATATTTCTGGACCACTGCCAGAGTTTGCCAGTGTCTGACTGTACCCACGGCTCCCGATGGGGAAAGAGGAAGTTGAGAACCTCCAGTCATCCCCCATCTGGGTGTTCTTTCTGCCTGGGGCAGGGACTGCTTTGACACGTTCCCCAGAAGGAAGCTGGCACATGGTGATTTTTAATTTGAGGCGAGTTAGGCGAGATTGACGTTAAAAAAACAAACCCCAAGTCCCCACTGAAATCAGTGTTGAACAAATGCTGCAGATTGACCTTTTCTCCTGCAGAATCTTTGCTGTGCTCCTTGCCATCTGTTCTAGAGTTTAGAAAACTTTCCTTCCTTCTGAAACTTCTGGCAACATGTGAATCAGTCATGGATGGGTGTTTGTCAGCCTCTTGGTCGTCACCCACTGTGGGAGCTCACAGATGCTGCACCCGAGTTCTCCCTCCCACCAGGCCGGCGAGGGAGGCCAGGCCCTGGGCAGGTCCCTTGCCTTTCACCGTGTCTTTTCCCATAAGTTCCCTGGTAATGGAGGTGTCCTGCAGGGTCTGCTGTGGGGAGGGAGAGTGAGCAGCGAAGGAGAGTGGACCAAGGTCAGGGCCACGAATTGGTGTGCCTGGATTGCAGCCCTCTGGCCCTGCCTCTAGGTGGCAGCACTGGGAAGCCACTTGGGCTTTTCTCTGTGCCTCAGTTGCCCTGCTGGTCAGGTAGAGTTCGTCATACCTGTCCCGCTACTTCACAGGACTCGTAAAAGTCGAAGCTGGGCTGTCTCATTCAGTCCTAGCCTGGAAATGGGTTTCCTTGACTTGCACAGGAGTGAAGAGCTTTTCTACAGTTGTAGCCAGGATTTAAAAATCAGGAGATTTCTCCTAAAAATCGAGCTTCTTTTGGAAATCAAAAAACTTGGCAGCCCTCAGCCCACATTCCTCCATGGCAACAGCTGGCCTTCACTGAGAAGCAGCTGCCTCATGAACGGGGTGTGCCCTTTCTGGTTTGCCCGGGTCCACCCCTGCTCATGATCTCCCATTAGCAGGCTCCCTCTATACACTTTGCTATGCCTGCACTGCCTCCCTGCTTTAGAAGGTCTGTCTGACCCCTGTAGGTATTTGAGTTTATGCCCTTTATCTCAAGAAGACACTCCAGATTTAGAACTTTAACGACATTCATTTAGATACCACCTGTATCTACCATAAATACAGAGGATTTGTGTGGGGAGGAGGTAAGGCCAGACCACCTGTATTCATCATATCCCTCCTGTGGATACGATGGTGTCTAGCCTGTCATTCGGTCCTCCCCAAAGCAGAGGTGAATCTCAGCCACCCTTGAAAGGGTGAAAGGACGGGGCCTCAGGGAGACCGTGGCTTTCCTGAGCTGGGGTTTGGGCCTAACCTGCTGGACTCCACAGGAATACTCTGCGGCCTCAGTACAGAGTGGACCCGGTGGCCCTGCCCCCACTCCCACCTCCGCAAGCTGCCTGTGCACATGTGTGTCAATGGTAGGCTTGTAGGTAAAGGCTGTTTGCGTGACTCACAGCACTGTACTCCTTACCTTTATAGAGGGATATGGAATATTCTTTGGGTTTTTTCTCCTTTAAAGCAGTTTCCCCCCTTTTTTCTAGCATCTTTGTCAGAATGAATATTCCGCAGATAAAAGGAAGCTGTGTGTAGAGCCACTGCAGCCTCTCCTGTAATCCTAGGTCTCCGAGGGATTTCATTTAAATACCACTGATTTGGTCTTAGGGCTTCCCTTGTGGCTCAGTCGGTAAAGTGTCTGCCCACAATGTGGGAGACCTGGGTTCGATCCCTGGGTCGGGAAGATCCTCTGGAGAAGGAAATAGCAACCCACTCCAGTACTCTTGCCTGGAAAATCCCATGGACGGAGGAGCCTGGTTAGGCTACAGTCTATGGGGTCACAAAGAGTCAGACATGACTGAGTGACTTCACTCAATTTGGTCTTAATTTCTGCAGTTGAGGAAATGAAGATCAAAGAGATCCAGTAACTTATCCAATGTTGTCCTTTCTTTTCTATCTCCTGGGTAAATACCACTTTAACTGGATTTTCTCTCTGATTATTATTTGTTAACTAATTTTTGGCTGCGCTGGATCTTCATGGCAGTGCGTGGACTTTCTCTAGTTTTGGGGTAAGGGGCTACTCTTTAAGGGTGGTGGGTGGACTTCTCATTTCGGTAGCTTCCCTTGTTGTGGGGCACGGGCTCTAGGCNCGAGCTTCTTTTGGAAATCAAAAAACTTGGCAGCCCTCAGCCCACATTCCTCCATGGCAACAGCTGGCCTTCACTGAGAAGCAGCTGCCTCATGAACGGGGTGTGCCCTTTCTGGTTTGCCCGGGTCCACCCCTGCTCATGATCTCCCATTAGCAGGCTCCCTCTATACACTTTGCTATGCCTGCACTGCCTCCCTGCTTTAGAAGGTCTGTCTGACCCCTGTAGGTATTTGAGTTTATGCCCTTTATCTCAAGAAGACACTCCAGATTTAGAACTTTAACGACATTCATTTAGATACCACCTGTATCTACCATAAATACAGAGGATTTGTGTGGGGAGGAGGTAAGGCCAGACCACCTGTATTCATCATATCCCTCCTGTGGATACGATGGTGTCTAGCCTGTCATTCGGTCCTCCCCAAAGCAGAGGTGAATCTCAGCCACCCTTGAAAGGGTGAAAGGACGGGGCCTCAGGGAGACCGTGGCTTTCCTGAGCTGGGGTTTGGGCCTAACCTGCTGGACTCCACAGGAATACTCTGCGGCCTCAGTACAGAGTGGACCCGGTGGCCCTGCCCCCACTCCCACCTCCGCAAGCTGCCTGTGCACATGTGTGTCAATGGTAGGCTTGTAGGTAAAGGCTGTTTGCGTGACTCACAGCACTGTACTCCTTACCTTTATAGAGGGATATGGAATATTCTTTGGGTTTTTTCTCCTTTAAAGCAGTTTCCCCCCTTTTTTCTAGCATCTTTGTCAGAATGAATATTCCGCAGATAAAAGGAAGCTGTGTGTAGAGCCACTGCAGCCTCTCCTGTAATCCTAGGTCTCCGAGGGATTTCATTTAAATACCACTGATTTGGTCTTAGGGCTTCCCTTGTGGCTCAGTCGGTAAAGTGTCTGCCCACAATGTGGGAGACCTGGGTTCGATCCCTGGGTCGGGAAGATCCTCTGGAGAAGGAAATAGCAACCCACTCCAGTACTCTTGCCTGGAAAATCCCATGGACGGAGGAGCCTGGTTAGGCTACAGTCTATGGGGTCACAAAGAGTCAGACATGACTGAGTGACTTCACTCAATTTGGTCTTAATTTCTGCAGTTGAGGAAATGAAGATCAAAGAGATCCAGTAACTTATCCAATGTTGTCCTTTCTTTTCTATCTCCTGGGTAAATACCACTTTAACTGGATTTTCTCTCTGATTATTATTTGTTAACTAATTTTTGGCTGCGCTGGATCTTCATGGCAGTGCGTGGACTTTCTCTAGTTTTGGGGTAAGGGGCTACTCTTTAAGGGTGGTGGGTGGACTTCTCATTTCGGTAGCTTCCCTTGTTGTGGGGCACGGGCTCTAGGCACGTGGTCTTCAGTAGCTGTGGTGTGGGCTCAGCTCTTTGGAGGTATATGGAATCTTCCTAGACCAGAGATTAAACCCGACTCCCCTGCACTGGAAGGTGATTCTTCCACTGTGCCACCAGGGAAGTCCTCTCTCTGTCTGATTCTTTAGTGAAGCTTCAGAAAGCTGTTTAAAATTATTTTATGCTAGCTTTCTGTTAGTTCCAAGAGAAACTGCATTAAGTGAATAGCAGTCATTGGGTTAAACCTCATTTTGAAAGAGAAACACAGAACGTGTAGGGTGGAGAAGTGGAGGACATGAGCAGAACGTGGGTCTGGGTGAAGTTTCCTGCATTTTAGTTTCCTCTGGCTCTGGTTTCTGTTTCCTTTCCTCTCACACAAGTAGAAGCCATTCCTCAAGGTGTGGATGGGACCCATGATGAAGTGAAGTTTCCTTTTACCTGCAGGAAATAAGCAAGCTGCAGATGCTGGTAACCCAGACTCCAGGCTCGACTGCTAAATATCCACCAAAAACCTCTTTGGCAGCAAATCCAGAAACCCTGTCTCAGCACCATGATGGGCTTCTTTGTTTCACGGTCTAATCATTCTCATTGTCTGCCCAGCTGTTCCCTATCTCTGTGTGTATCACTGCTCAGATCATCAGTTTGGCGCTTTCCTTCTGTTTTCACTCACCTTCCCTCCCATTCATCCTTGCTAAGTGGAGTCACTGGTGTCTTGATTCATTCAGAACAGCCCCCAGGGCTTGGTACCACCTAGCATGATTGCTTATTTGAGATGAAGCCAGGAGCTATACTACAGTTACTTTAAAAGCCCCACTGCCGGTGTTGAATAGCATGATCAGGCTCCTTGAGAAGGTTCTGTTTAAAAGATTTCAGTCCAGATAATGATTTTGATGACCATGATCTCCTGTTGATGTCAAAGTTGAACAAGATTTTAAAAATTATATAATCCCCTCTCTTTGTATTTACAAAGGGCTTCCCTGGTGGCTCAGATGATAAAGAATCTGCCTGCAGTGCTGAAGACCTGGGTTCAATCTCTGGATCGGGAAGATCCCTTTGAGAAAGAAATGGCAACCCACTCCAGTATTCCTGCCTGAAGAATCCCATGGACAGAGGAGCCTGGCAGGCTAGAGTCCAGGGGGTCACAAATAGTTGGACATGACTGAGCGACTACACTTTCACTTTTTCTTTCATGTATTACAAATTCTCACTTTCTTTTTTCTCTCTGAGATAGATAGCCATTTCTGTCATTGAGAGGTAGAAGTCCAAGTTATCTCAGTAATTTCATTGGTGACTTGTTGATACTGTGCTCATTAAAGCCTTTTATCAGGACAGTGGTAGGAAGCAGGTAATCCTGAATTTAAAAGATGAGCGGTCTATTGGGAAATGCAAATTAAAATCACAGTTAAATATCACTACACGTTCAATAGAATGGCTAAAATAGGAAGACCAGTAAAACCAAGTGTTTGGCATTAGAACAGGGTCCATATTTCTCTGGGTGTGTGCCTACTCAGTTGCTCAGTCCTGTCCAGCTGTTAGAGACCCCCACCAGGCTCCTCTGTCCATAGGATTTTTCAGGCAAGAATACTGGAGTGGGTTGACATTTTCTTCTCCAGGGGATATTCCCCACCCAGGGATCGAACCTGAGTCTCTCATCTCTTACATTGCGACAGGGCAATAATTAGCTTGAGTTGTATAGTAGCTGCTCCTTTACATGGACTGTATACTTTGGTTTGCCACAATCTCCACCACTCTCTGTAGTCTTTTCTAATCTCTCCTCATTAAGAGGAGAACGAATTCATTTTTGAGGACTCACTATGTGTCAGGCACTGTTCTTGGGCATGAAGATATAGAGGGGAACCAAACACAAAACCTCTAATTCATATAGTGAGTGGAAAGTACCCATCTGCATCATCAGACATTAGAGGGAGAAAGTGAGGCCAAGAGTACTGTGTATTTTAGGGAAAGTGGGAGAAATCATGTTTCTTTGTGGAAATTAAAAAATATATATTTCTGCATTTAAAATGAATTGGTAAAAGTGAGTCTGTCAAAGTTATCCTGTCCTGCCTCTTTCCCTTGCCTCACATAATGGGTCAGATCCTTTTTCCCATTATAGTTCAATATGTTCACGAATTTTCCCAAGAAATGGATTGCAGCAAAATCCTGAAGATTATCTTGTGTTTTAAAAAATGCCAGTAGGCAGAGCGATTGGCACAGGCTCCATTGGGCAGACTGGCACGGGCTCTGCTGAATGTTAGCTTTTCTTCCCTCTGTGCAAACTCTCCCCAGCTCCGCTTTAGATTTTTCCATTTAATCAAGATGTAGAGATGCAGCTCAGTCTTAGGTAAGCACCTCTCTTGAAGCTCGATTGCTGCCTTCGGTAATCCCCATACCCTCTTCAGCTGTGGCCGAGCCTCTTCTCACCCTGATACGCATGGCAGATGTGAGCCTGTGGTGAAGAAGAGTCCTGCTGTTTGCTCTCTACCTGAAATTTACGCTCCTCTTAGTCAGCCATGTGGTGAAAGTGACTAACATCTTTAAACTGACAAATCCTATCAGGCTTTGATTTTTTTCTTTTTCAAGATTTTTTTTTTTTTTTGATGTGGATCAGTTTTATCTTTATTTTCCTTGTTACAATATTATTTCTGTTTTGGCTTTTAAGCCCTGATTTAAATGCTTCTTACCTGCAAGTGCCCATGTGGCGCTAGTGGTAAAGAACCCACCTGCCAGTGCGGGAGACGTAAGAGATGCAGGTTTGATCCCTGGGTTGGGAAGATTCCCTGGAGGAGGTCATGGCAACCCACTCCAGTGTTGTTACCTGGGAAATTCCATGGACGGAGGAACCTGGAGGGCTACAGTTCTTACGGTCTTCAAGGGTCAGACGCGACTGAAGCAACTTAGCATGCAGCACGCACCTGCAGATAAGCCCCTTAATAGGCATAGATGCCTAAAACGTGTTTCTGTTTGTGGGAAGCATAGTGGCTCATTTCTTTGTCTGTAGATTAATGTTGGTCATAGACTTTGAGGGTCTGGGCTGGCATTTCGCAACCAGTTATGCTTGACTGGATCCTGCCTTAGGCCTCGGAACTGATTCTCCAGTCCTGTCTGGAAATGTCATCTTGCTACCTGGTGAAGAAAGCTGCACTGCTCCCACCTGGTGGCAGTTATCTCGAATTGCCGCATCACCAACCTGCTTCTCCAGGCTCACCTTGTCCTTTAGTGGTGCCACTCAGAACTGTGGGAACAAGTCATTCCCAGCTTCTGTTCTGCAGCACTGTCGGGTGTCTCCTTGTGATCTAAATGCTTATTGCACAGTTTTCACTAAGTTTCCACTTTCCAGAACGCTTTTTAGATAATTAGGACAGTAACACCGGCTCAGGTTCTGCCCACAACTAGCCATTGGGTCTAAAAATGTGGTTCCTCCCCCAGAAAGCAAAATGCTAGGACTTAACACTCTGTAGCAGCACTGCTTGAAGAAGGAAATGGCAACCCACTCCGGTGTTCTTGCTGGGAAAATCCCATGGACAGAGGAGCCTGGTAGGCTGCAGTCCATGGGGTTGCAGAGAGTCAGACATAACTGAGCAACTGAGCACAGCACAGAAGCAGGGCTGGTGCAAAGTCTGCAGTTCTGTGATTTAAAGAGAAATTCAAAATCTGTAAAAGGAATACCCACTTGTGTTGTTCACACAATTATGATTATACATAGAAATTTTATAATTTATCATTTATATTAATACTATTATTTTCTCCAAGTTTAATTGCTTATAAGGCACATTATGAATTTAATGGCTTTTGAGGGGGAAAGGGAAGATAAATACTACTGCATTAAATATACATATTTATTACAAGAAAATTCTGATCCTAAAAATTAAAATGTAAAAATATGCATCTTAGAATTGCTTTCTTTTGCATGTGTGTTAGACTTCTATCTATTGTTGATGCTTGCTAGGGTTTTAAAAATCTTCTATGGTAAGTACTCAAATTGTAGAATTGTAGAATTAAATAGACAGTTGAGCAGTATGAGTGGACTTTATTATAAGAAAATGAAAAATGTTATTGAGGTACAACGATTAGAAAGATGACAGCTGAAATGAAAGACTGGATGGTAAATTTTAGTGTTTATCTGAGTACTGAAGAACACAATGACAGGAAATATACAAACATGCAGTCTCTGCTAAATCATTATCAAAATGCACATTTGGAACATTTGAGTCTGTTCAAAATTTTTTTAACACAGAATTATGTGTGTGCTTTATGAAAAAACGCAACAATGCTGTATGATTAAGGTTCTCTTTGGTTCCTTGGAACAGAATCCTACTCAAGTTAATTTGAAAAAAAAAAAACAGTTATTATAAAGATACAACAGGAAATACTGAGAACATCGACAGACAGCTGCTGGAAGGCTGCTGGGTCTTCGAAGATTTCCAGTGGAATGGTTGGGACCCAGGTCTTATATCAGAGGGCTGAGATCTTTATAATCACTACTAATGGCCCTGTCTCATCCCAGGACTATGCCATAACCCCAGCTCAAGTTCCTGTACTGCTGACTTCTTTGTTCAGCTCCATCCAATTAGTCATCACCTCTATGTGAAGAGGGCTTCCCTAGTAGCTCAGCAAAGAACAGCCTAGCAGTTTTTTTCAGTACCCAGGGTCAATGTGCAGGATAGTACAAGCTAAATNCTGCTGACTTCTTTGTTCAGCTCCATCCAATTAGTCATCACCTCTACGTGAAGAGGGCTTCCCTAGTAGCTCAGCAAAGAACAGCCTAGCAGTTTTTTTCAGTACCCAGGATCAATGTGCAGGGGAGTACAAGCTAAATTAATGCAGGTGTGTGAGCAGGCAGATAGACTAAGTGTCTGATATAACTGCTGCTTATCCCGAAGCTTCATCTTTGATAGCTTTGCTGCACCTTATCTACCCAAACTCTTTTTAACAGTGGCACTGAAGGCCTCTGACAGTGTTTGAAGAGTGAGGTCAAGGTTAGGGGTTCTAAGAATTTGTGGAACACCAAAGTATAACCAGTTTAGAGCATTGAAGGATTTCTGTTATAGTAATCTCTTTTAATGAATTAGGAACTGTGTTTTAGAGAAGGGTAAATGCAGGCATTAAAAAATCTGCCCAATAATCATCATGCTTCCCTGGCGGCTGCTGTGTAGAGTAGCTCTTTCCTAACTGTGACCGTGTCTTCTCAACAGCCCATGAGGTAGGGAGGGCAGAAGTAATCCTCCAGGTGTATTGTNGTAAATGCAGGCATTAAAAAATCTGCCCAATAATCATCATGCTTCCCTGGTGGCTGCTGTGTAGAGTAGCTCTTTCCTAACTGTGACCATGTCTTCTCAACAGCCCATGAGGTAGGGAGGGCAGAAGTAATCCTCCAGGTGTATTGTCAGTTAGTCAGGGGATGAGGTGAGGAGGGATGAGAAGAAAGAAAGGGAAGGCGATTCTCGAAATTGATTGCCAACTGTCTTAGAACAGTTTTTGAAATAATTTCCAAGCTTCTCTGTTTAAGTATTGGACTTAGGTGGTTTTTTTTTTTTTTTTTTCTTTTAAAGAAGTCCTTGGTTGAATCTAATCTCTTTGAGCCTCTGTTCTTCAGTGAGTAATTGTTGTCTTGAAAGTGAAGTTGCTCAGTGTGTCTGACTCTTTGCTTTGCGACCCTGTGGGCTGTAGCCTATCAGGCTCCTCTGTCCATGGGATTTTCCAGGCAATAGTACTGGAGTGGATTGCCAGAATATCACCTGGCTTCATAGGACTGTGGTATGAATTAACAAGAGCTCAGAGTGCCCAGTAGAGTGATTCCCTGGTGGCTCAGATGGTAAAGCGTCTGTCCGCAATGCAGGATACCCGGGTTCAATCCCTGGGTTGGGAAGATCCCTTGGAGAAGGAAATGGCAACCCACTCCAGTACTCTTGCCTAGAAAATTCCATGGATGGAGGAGCCTGGTGGGCTACAGTCCATGGAGTCACAAAGACTCGGACACGACTGAGTGACTTCACGACAACAGAGTGCCCAGGAGAGCAGGTGGAATGTAGTTGGTTCTTTTCTTTCCATCTGTTCATTCATCTGTTTATCTATTATTGTTCTCCTGTTTGTTTGTTTGTTTGTTTTTTAGATAGGAGTTCAGGAACAGTTTTTTTTTATTCTTGCTACCCTATCCCACAAATGATACCTCTGAGTCCCAGAATCTTAAGAACGCATTTTGTGCCAGACCAGCCCTAGGCCTAGCTGACGATGGCATCAGAACCATTAGCAGTGACATCAGCAGCCTGCAGCCACATGGTCATTTGACTGACTTCTACAACACGACTTACAAGAGCCTGTGTGTGTGCTTCTCTCCCAGGTGGATTTGCCATCGTGTTTCTGGTGAGGACAAGCAATGGAATGAAATGTGCCTTGAAACGCATGTTTGTCAACAACGAGCATGATCTCCAGGTGTGCAAGAGAGAAATCCAGATAATGGTAAGGTTGCCCATCAGACTTGGGCTCACTTGTTCAAATGCTGGGGAGGGACTATGCCCTCTCATAAGAAAGCCCCGGGGGGGTGCCTCTTTCCTTCCCTGAGATGACAGTGAGGCCTCGCCCAAGATGGGAGTGAACAGCCAGGGGACCTAGGGTGTTGCTCCTGCCTCAGTCATTCTCAGCTGGAGAGCTGAGGAGTAGAAGCATTTTGAGAGAACTGACCAATTTTCAGGTCAGAGAAATAGTTTGAGGCACTGGGAAAAATGTACTTAACTGCTTGGTTCCCAAAATTATTAATAGTTACAGAGATCTGAGGTTGCCAATGAATCTCTTCTTGTAGTCTTATCACCTATCAGCTACCAGTCCTAGTTTTCAACCCTCAAGTCCTTCATCATTCTGTGAATGATGATGTAGCCTTCCACATCTTTGTATTTTGTCCATGTCGTCCTTCCCCCCAGAATGCTTCTCCTTTTTCTTTTTTTGCCTAGAAATGCTTACTCATACATACTCTGATTCCATTTATAAAAGGTTAAGAATAAGCAAAAGTGATCCATGTAATAGAGGTCAGAAAGTGGCTATCTGGTTGTGAGAAATTCACTAGAAAGGGGTATATGGGAATTTTCTGGGCCACAGACCTCAGTTGGGCACCTTAAAATCTGTGCCTTTTATATATTAATTATATCTCACTTCTTAAATCCTCAGTTTTCAGGATTTAGGTTCCTCTTGTGTTTAAAGAAAGAGACCCCATCTGTTAGATATTTGATGAAATATTTGTGGATGAAATAATGTGATTTCTTGAAATTAAATGAGTGGGTTTAGAAGAGAAACAAGATTGGCAATGAATTGGTTATTGCACCAGCAGGGTGATGCATATATGGGAATTTGTTGGAGTATTCGCTTTCTTTCACTTGTGTTTGACATTACACATTTAAGAAAGCTGGGTAGTCCTTTAAATGCCTTGTGTTTCCTCAGTACTTTTGTTTGTGTCAGTTATGTTCCTTATCATGTTATTTTATAAGTAATTTAGAAAGTAAGTTACTTAAACCCAGAGACTTTGTATTCCAGTACATTGCCTAGCATAAAGGAACCACTTAAGCTTTGGATGAAATGAATATATATGACTGATGATCGTAGCAGATGCACATGTCACCTGGGGGTGACGGCTCCTTTGTGCCCTGCATTTTAAGGCTCTTGGTGAACGCATTAAGAAAAAGGTCCAGAGAATGGGTGAGAGTGGCAACGTGGGCATTCCCCCAGGCTTTGCTTGCCATTGTGCGATTGCCCTTTCAGTGGCTACTTGTAGAGTAACAAGTGGTACAGCTCAGGATTTTAGAGAGCCTGGTAATATGTAGATTCCAGAAAGCTGAAACTATTTGGGAAGTAACTGTTGACAGAAATAAATGTTGCTATCATCATTGCAAAGCAAGCAACATCCCCCCCACTNGACTTACAAGAGCCTGTGTGTGTGCTTCTCTCCCAGGTGGATTTGCCATCGTGTTTCTGGTGAGGACAAGCAATGGAATGAAATGTGCCTTGAAACGCATGTTTGTCAACAACGAGCATGATCTCCAGGTGTGCAAGAGAGAAATCCAGATAATGGTAAGGTTGCCCATCAGACTTGGGCTCACTTGTTCAAATGCTGGGGAGGGACTATGCCCTCTCATAAGAAAGCCCCGGGGGGTGCCTCTTTCCTTCCCTGAGATGACAGTGAGGCCTCGCCCAAGATGGGAGTGAACAGCCAGGGGACAGGGTGTTGCTCCTGCCTCAGTCATTCTCAGCTGGAGAGCTGAGGAGTAGAAGCATTTTGAGAGAACTGACCAATTTTCAGGTCAGAGAAATAGTTTGAGGCACTGGGAAAAATGTACTTAACAGCTTGGTTCCCAAAATTATTAATAGTTACAGAGATCTGAGGTTGCCAATGAATCTCTTCTTGTAGTCTTATCACCTATCAGCTACCAGTCCTAGTTTTCAACCCTCAAGTCCTTCATCATTCTGTGAATGATGATGTAGCCTTCCACATCTTTGTATTTTGTCCATGTCGTCCTTCCCCCCAGAATGCTTCTCCTTTTTCTTTTTTTGCCTAGAAATGCTTACTCATACATACTCTGATTCCATTTATAAAAGGTTAAGAATAAGCAAAAGTGATCCATGTAATAGAGGTCAGAAAGTGGCTATCTGGTTGTGAGAAATTCACTAGAAAGGGGTATATGGGAATTTTCTGGGCCACAGACCTCAGTTGGGCACCTTAAAATCTGTGCCTTTTATATATTAATTATATCTCACTTCTTAAATCCTCAGTTTTCAGGATTTAGGTTCCTCTTGTGTTTAAAGAAAGAGACCCCATCTGTTAGATATTTGATGAAATATTTGTGGATGAAATAATGTGATTTCTTGAAATTAAATGAGTGGGTTTAGAAGAGAAACAAGATTGGCAATGAATTGGTTATTGCACCAGCAGGGTGATGCATATATGGGAATTTGTTGGAGTATTCGCTTTCTTTCACTTGTGTTTGACATTACACATTTAAGAAAGCTGGGTAGTCCTTTAAATGCCTTGTGTTTCCTCAGTACTTTTGTTTGTGTCAGTTATGTTCCTTATCATGTTATTTTATAAGTAATTTAGAAAGTAAGTTACTTAAACCCAGAGACTTTGTATTCCAGTACATTGCCTAGCATAAAGGAACCACTTAAGCTTTGGATGAAATGAATATATATGACTGATGATCGTAGCAGATGCACATGTCACCTGGGGGTGACGGCTCCTTTGTGCCCTGCATTTTAAGGCTCTTGGTGAACGCATTAAGAAAAAGGTCCAGAGAATGGGTGAGAGTGGCAACGTGGGCATTCCCCCAGGCTTTGCTTGCCATTGTGCGATTGCCCTTTCAGTGGCTACTTGTAGAGTAACAAGTGGTACAGCTCAGGATTTTAGAGAGCCTGGTAATATGTAGATTCCAGAAAGCTGAAACTATTTGGGAAGTAACTGTTGACAGAAATAAATGTTGCTATCATCATTGCAAAGCAAGCAACATCCCCCCCACTCCCCCACCCAGCCCAAGGCTGATAGACATATAGTCAGGGCCGTGTGGATCTATCCTCAAGCGCCAGTGTCCTCCTGCCCTCCGCCACTTGGCCCAATAGCCCTGCTGCTCTGTTTCCCTTTTTCCACCCAGTGTTTTCCGGATGCTCTTCCTCCTCCCCCCACCTCCCCCTTTCCTTCCTCAGCTCTCACACTCCACTTCGCCTCTTTCCTTCTGCTCTCTCCTCTGCCCAAAATGCCTTTCTCATTCATCTTCAGGTATTAGAGTTAATCTCACTCTATAACTTTCTCCCACTCATTCAGAAACAAGTTTGGAGGGCTTAGTTTGTGCTAGGCAGGTGTTGGAGTAAAGGAAGTCGTGGGCCCCTTAGGAGCTCATATGTTAATGGACCTGATTGGGAATTAAATTATATGGTTCACATTCTGTGGCAGCCATGTATTAGCAATGAGAATTTGATTTTTCAGTTTATATTTTTCCAAAATTTGAACACTCAAATAATTGGAGTAAGCTTATTACAAAAAACATCAAGCAATTCCCTGAGGGGTCCTCCTGTGCCATTGCAGGGTCCCAGAGGCCACCACTTTTAGTGGATTTGTTTGATATATTTCTAAGTAACAAGCTGATATTGCTAATTGTTCTCCCCCCACCTCCATTTTAGGCAATACATACTATGGAAAGTCAGTTGACTTTCTTTCATTCCCTACATGCCCTTCCCTCCAAACACTTTCATTATTCTCATTCCCATTCTTCCAAAATAGCCATAAGTTTGGCAATCTGTCATTTATGTTAATACTAGTTTTACGTTCTTCCAAAAGAGCCATAAGTTTGGCAATCTGTCATTTATGTTAATACTAGTTTTTACGTTATTATGTAAGAAAACATTGTTTTTGCCGAATCTTCTAAGTGGACTATGATGACTGTTCCTTTCTTTTTTTCTCCCCACTGGAACTAATCATTGTCTTTTTGTTTGTTTGTTTTTTTAAGTTTTTTAAATCTCAGTTTTCTGTGTGCTTTTGCACAATTTCAAACTCTCCCCCAAGTTGTTCCTTTTAAAAATACTTCTGAACATGTTCTGTTTTATCTTCTTGAGGAAATCTCTCAGTCTTCAGATGTGATGAAATCTGAGTTGGTTGCTCTCTAGGACAGTTTACTGTCTTGTCTTGGAAATTTCTAGCCATTCCTTTTGCTTCTCTTTCTTGTCAGATTTGTCGCCTCCTCTTTTCCACTCTGCTTTCTCCTTTTGGTGGAACTTGTCCTCCAGGAGCTTCCTGATGTATTGTAGGTCAGTTTTTGATAACTTGCAGGTCTGGAAGTGTCTTTGTTTTACATTCACACAGTGATAGTGTGCATATAAAAGTCTGGATTGGAAATAGTATCACTGAGATATTGAAAGCATTGCTCTGCTGTATTTTAGCTTCATTGTTGAGTTTGAGAAATCCAAAGTCATTCTAATACCTTGTCCTTTGGCTGTGACCCATTTTCTCTCCCTAGAAATTTGTAAATTCTTCTTTGCTTACAGTGTTACAAAGTTGATTGATGATATATCTTGGTGGGTGCATTTTTAAATTTTTTATGTTTGTTGTTCAGTGGTCTCATTTAATCTACAAACTCATATCCTTGTGTGGGGAGAATTTCTATTCATCTCATCTGATGCTTTCCTTTTCTGTCTTCTTTTACTACCAGTATTTGGATGTTAGTTCTCCTGAACTGATTTTCTGACTTTTTGTTTTCTTCCTTCTGTTTTTCATTTCTTTGTCTTATCCTTCTACTTTCCAGCAAATTTTCTCAACTTTATATTCAACCAAACTGTTGCATTTTTTATATATCAGGCTTTTTAATTTCTAAGACCTTCTTTTTGGTTTTGTTTTGTTTTGGATTTTGATGAAGTCCAGTTTATTAGTTTTTCCTTTGGGGGATTATGTTTTTGGTGTAACTTCTAAGAACTCTGCCTGGCTCTCAGTCCTGAAGATTTTATTTATTTACTCTTTTCTGTGAGTGTTTACATTTTGCATTTAAGTCTGTGAGCCATTTTGAGTTAACTTTATGTAAGGCATGAGACTTAGGGTGAAGTTTATTTTATTGTTTGTGGGTGTTCATTTGTTGAAAAGGTGATCTTTCCTTCGTTGAGTGTTCTTGTAAAAAATCAGTTGGGCTTATTTGTGCGGGCTGATCTCCAGACATTTCTCTATTTTCTGTTCTATTCCATTAATCTATGTGTCTGTTCATCCACCAGCACCACACAGCCTTGATTACTATAGCTTTATAATAAGTCTTAAAATCAGACTGATTCCTCCTACTTCTTTTTTTTCTGAAAATTATTTCATAATTATTCTCATTCTTTTGTCTTTTCACATAAATTTTAGAATAATCTTATCTTTATCTATAGAATGTTCTGCTATAATTTTGGTAAGAATTTCATTAAACTAGTATATCAGTTTGGGGAGCAATGACATCTTTTCTCTGTTTAGTATTCCAGTAAATGACTATGGCACCTCTCTCCATTTATTTGCATCTTTGATTTCTTTCATCAATATTGTGTAGTTTTCAGCATATAGGCCTTGTATGTGTTCTGAGATTTATACCTTGGTTTTGGTTTTTGTTTTGAGTGAGTATAAATTGTATGAGATAATTAATTCCAGTGCCCACATTTTTACTGCTATGATATAGAAAATCAGTTGATTTTTCTGTGTTTATTTTGTATCTTGTAACCTTGCTGACCTTGTTTACTGGTTCTATGAATTTTTTCTCCCATCTTTAGGATTTTCTATGTACGCCACCAATGTCATTGACAAATAGAGGCAGTTTTATTTTTTCCTTTCTGATATGTTTCTCTTTAACTTCCTTTTCTAACCTTATTGCACATATCACTCATTTAATTATTCAATCATTTGTTTATATCAGTTTGTTCTTAGGCATATTAATTTTATCCTTTTCTCCCCTCCTTCAATCTATTTGCTATCTTTGGTTCATACTGAGTAATTCTGTTGTTTCATCTTTCAGTTCACTGATTCTTTGCTCTCTCCCTTCCATTCTGCTGATGAGCCTATCCATTGTGCTTTTTGCTTTGGTTATTGAATTTTTCAGTGCTAAAATTTCCATTTGGTGGTTCTTTAGGTTTTCTGGGTTTTTGATGACACTTCCTGTTTCTTTGCTGAGGCTTTCTGTTTGTTCATTTGTTTCAAGCATGTCCTTAATTGCTGGTTTAAGCATTTTTGTCATAACTGCTTAATCATAACTGGATGATTCTGTCTTTTTGAAGTGAAAGTCACTCAGTCGTGTCTGACTCTTTGTGACCCCATGGACCATACAGTTCATGGAATTCTCCAGGCCAGAATACTGGAGTGGGTAGCCTTTCCCTTCTCCAGGGGATCTTCCCAACCCAGGGATCGAACCCAGGTCCCCCACATTGCAGGTGGATTCTTTACCAGCTGAGCCACAAGGAAGCCCAAGGATATTGGAGTGGGTAGCCTATGCCTTCTCCAGCAGATCTTCCTGACCCAGGAATCAAACCTGCATTGCAGGGGGATTCTTTACCAACTGAGCAATCAGAGAAGCCCAAATCTGTCTTCTTGGTCACCTTCATTGTGGCATCTATTGACTGCTGTCTGTTTTCCACATAGCTTGAGATCTTCCTAGTTCTTGGTATGACAGACAATATCAACACTTTCATATTGTGCTGTGAGCTTCTGAATCTTCTGTCAACCTCCAGTTTTGACTGGTTTCTGCTCTGGTGGAGGATTGATGGGACTTGGAAAGTGCCCTCTTGTTACTACTAGGTGGAGGTAGAAGTTCAGCTTTCCTGTGAGGCCTCTGTTTTCACCCCAGAAAGTGCTTCTCATTATGACTGGGTTGGGGTAGAAGTTCCAGTTTCCTATTAGGCTTCCACCGATCCTTCCCTGGCTTGGGAGTGGGAGTGCCTTGCTACTATCCCCCTGTGGCTTCAGTTGATACTGTGGTGGTGGGATTTGGCCTTGTTGCCACTTGGTGATTGTGGAAGTCTTGACTCTCTGCTTGGCCTCCTCTCCCAGCCGCTCAGAGCTGAAGGTCCTGACTCAGCCCTCTCCTGACACTGCCTACCCGGTGGGGAAGGTTGGAGGGATTTGTTGCAGACTAGTGAGGTTGGAGGTCTAGGCTCTCCATTTGGTCTTTACTGGCATGGCTGGGTCAGGGCTACTGGTTTTTTTCCATGGCTTTTGGCTGGCATAGAGCAGTTAGTTTCTGTGAGTTCTGTCTTACTGGGTTGCCCCTTATCTGAGTCTGTCTGGAGAGGGCAGACTTTTTAGGTCTGCACCCATTGGTGTGTTCAGTTTGATGGCTTCTTCAACTTTCAGTCGGGGAAACATATGGCAAAAAGAACACCCAGACAGCTCACCACTGTTGTTCCTTGGGTCCCAAAGTTCCTATTCAGTCTGCCTTCTAGTCAACATTTTAGACTTTTGTTATTAAGTCAATTTTTAAAAATTCAGTTTTATGTACAAAATATTTAAGTGTACTTAGCAGCAGGAAAGGGAAAAGTACATCTACTTCACCTTCCCAGAAGCAGAAGTCTTCTGTTCATGCCTTTTTAAAGATTAAACACTTGGACTTCCCTGGTGGTACTGTGGTCAGGACTCCACCTGACGATGCAGGGAACAGAGGTTCCATCCCTGGTTTGGGAAGATTCCACATGCTGAGGGGCAGCTAGGCCTGCGAGCCACGGCCACTGAGGCCCACTATCTCCACATGCTGAGGAGCAGCTAGGCCTGCGAGTCCCGACCACTGACGCCCACTATCTCCACATGCTGAGGAGCAGCTAGGCCTGCGAGCCACGACCACTGAGGCCTGCGCTCTCAGAGCCCGGGGCCACGACCACTGACGCCTGCACTCTCTAGAGCTCATGTTTGCAACTAGAGAAGCCACTGCAATGAGAAGCCCACGCACTGCAGCTAGGGAAAGCTTACTCGCAACTATGAAGACTTAGTGCAGCCAAAATTAATTACTTCATTCATTTCTAAAAATAAATACTTTACATCATTTAGTAAGGCTTTGAAGGAAGCAGAGATAAATACATGTATTCAACTTTGGAAACAATTCGCTACTACTTTTAATCAAAAGTCCTGTGCAACATTTTTAACCCATACTAGACTCCAACTTCTATCCAATAGAGGCTCAGCCCTACCTCTCTGAGTTATATGTGTATATAATACATATTGTTTGAATTTACTTGAGAAAACACTGGAAGGATGGAAGAGAAAGAGGAACGGTAGAAGGGAAGAAGGGAGAGAAAGGGGAGGGTTCCCTGAAGGAGATGGGGACTGGATTTGAAAATACTTGTCTGCTATGTTTTGGTTTTTGAACGTTAATGTGTTACTCATTTTTTAATTAAATTTTAAGCTGCTTTATAGTCACTTAGATGAGTAAGCAAGGATCCAAAGAGCCTTCAGGTTGAGTAAGGACAAGCCATGGGCTATCATCATCATGTCTTCCTTTGGGAAGGTTTTTGGATAGGGAGCTCATGGGAGTGCCTAGATCCAGTGACTGTGGACTGTGTCATTTGAATAAAGGCATTCACCAGAGATCTGTGAGCAAGATGGAGAGTCTAGGCTGGATGCTGAGTGTAATTGCTACTGTTTGTAATGGTTTCTGATCAGTGATGTGCTGTTAGTTCGGAGGGAACTTTCTAAGAAAAAAACAGCTTACCAATAACTTTGTTATTTTACATTTAAAAAATAACTTCTATTCTAAAGAAGTAGAAGAGACATCTGTCAATTGTGTGCCTAGTATAAAGTTGGACAATATAATAACTGCATTGGATGATAGAACTAGGATCAAAATTATCCTTAAAATTGGAGCAATGGACTGATTATAATGAGATGAAATAGCAAGGTAATTATAATGAGATGAAATAGCAAGGTAAGGTCATATACTTGGGTTTTTATTTTGTTCTAATCAGCCTTACAAGCACAGTTCTGGGAAGGTAGAGATTAAAAGCAGCACAAATAGAAAAAGACTTAAAAGTTTTAGTGGTCAGTTAACTTGATATGATTGTATAGCGTGATGTGGATGTCCCCCCAAAAAGAATGTAATTTTTAGTTGCATTAATAGAATTAATAGAGAGTGACAGTGCTGGTCTGCTCTTCATGAGTCAGACCAGGCCTGTATTATTTCATGCATTCCCTGGGACCAGTCTTACAGAAAGGATATAGACAAAATGAAGTGTTTAAATGTGGGAGCAGCCAAATGGTGGTGTGACTAAAAACCATGTCAAAGAAAGTGGGTGTGTTTAACCTAGAGAAGAAAAAAACTTCTAAGTTTTTTCTAAATAATAATATTTCAATAATAATAAGTCTAAACAATAATATTTCAGTTGTTTGGAAAGTGAAAAAATAGATTCAGCTTGTTCTTTTTGTTCTGAAGAAGACAGTCTAGAATCAGATGGTGGAAGTTTTTAGCTGGGTGTAAAGAAGTGTTGGAGAAGACTCTTGAGAGTCCCTTGGACTGCAAGAAGATCCAATCAGTCCATCCTAAAGGAGATCAGTCCTGGGTGTTCATTGGAAGGACTGATGCTGAAGCTGAAACTCCAATACTTTGGCCACCTCATGCAAAGAGTTGACTCATTGGAAAAGACTCTGATGCTGGGAGGGATTGGGGCAGGAGGAGAAGGGGACGACAGAGGATGAGATGGCTGGATGGCATCACTGACTCGATGGACATGAGTCTGAGTGAACTTCAGGGGTTGGTGATGGACAAGGAGGCCTGGCATGCTGCAATTCATGGGGTCGCAAAGAGTTGGACACGACTGAGCGAGTGAACTGAACTGAACTGAGGGAGGCCTGGCGTGCTGCAATTTTGCAAAAAGTCGGACCCAACTGAGCAACTGAACTGAACTGAACTGAAAGAAGATCAACAGCGACGGCTGTCTGCAGATGGACTGAAGTGACCGTAATCTGGGGAAATTTCTGATCAAAAGGCTATAGCAGGGATTCATGCATGGACTGCCTGACTGCTTTAGATCAGTGCTAGTCAAAGGATCTTATTTTCTTTTTCTTTACCCCCTTGTATATTTTATTTTTATTTTTCCCATCTTGTCATACTACTTTTCTTTGTAAATTGAGATGATTCATCCTTTTAAATATAAATATAAGTATAACTCAGGGACTTTTTTATTTACGATATCATTCACCCATCACCATTTATCAGATTCCAGAATTTTTTTCCCCATCACCCTGAAAGGAAACCCCACACCCACCAGCAGTGACTCTCCATTCCCCCTGCCCCCAGTCCTTGGCAGCCATTAATCTGCTTTGTGTTACTTATTTTGCATATTTCTTATAAAAGGGCTCATACAATAAGATCTTGTGTCTGACATCTCTCACTTAGCTTAATGTTTTCAAGGTTATCCATGTTGTAGTGTTTCAGTACTTTATTCCTTACAGTGACTGTGTGATGTTCCATTTTATGAGTATGCATGCATGCATGATCAGTTCGACTCTTTGCAATCCCATGGGCTGTAACCCATCAGGCGCCTCTATCCATGGGATTTTTCAGGCAAGGATACTAGAGTGGGTTGTCATTTCCTCCTCCAGGAGATCTCCCCAGCCAAAGGGTCGAATCCATGTCTCCTGCATCTCCTGTATTGGTAGGCGGGTTCTTACCACTGAGCCACCTGGGAATCCTTTGTATGGATATACCACATTTTGTTTATTCTGATGAACAGTTGGGTTTTTTCACTCTTTGACTATTATGAATAATGCTGTTACGGACATCTGTGTACAAGCTTTTGTGACCATAATGTTTCATTTCCCTTGGATATACACTTAGGGGTAAAATTACAAGGCAAAATGGAAACTTTTGGAGAAAATGCCAAACAATTTTCCATAGAAGCAGCACTATTTACGTTCCTATTGGCAATGTATGCATGTTCCAACCTCCATATCCTTGCTGACACTTTTTATTGTTTCTGTTTTTTATTACAGCCATTCTAGTTGTTATGAAGTGATAATCTTATAATTTTGCTTGCATTTTCCTAGTAATTAATGGTGTTTAGCATCTTTCCATGTTCTTATCATATGCTTTTTGGAGAAATATCCTGATTCTTTGCCAATTTTAACATTGGGTTGCCTTTTCATTGTTGAGTTTTATAAGAGTCATCTGTATAAAATGGATACTAGACCCTTATGAGATGAATGATTTGCAAGTTTTTCTTCCATTCTTTGCACTGTCTTTTTACTTTCTTGATAGTATCCTTTGAAGCACAAAAGTTTTTAATTTTGATGAAATGAAGTTTATCTGTTTTTTTCTTTGATTCCTTATGCTTTAGGTGTCAAATCTAAGAGTCACTGACTAACCCAACATCATGAAGATTTGCACATGTATTTTCTTTGAGGAATTTTTTAGATTTGTGATCCACTTTTTGTTACTAAATTCAGGTTTGGCTGCTCAATTCAGTTCAGTTCAGTCGCTCAGTTATGTCTGATTCTTTGTGATCCCATGAATTGTAGCACGCCAGGCCTCCCTGTCCACCACCAACTCCTGGAGTTCACTCATACTCAGGTCCATCGAGTCAGTGATGCCATGCAGCCATCTCATCCTCTGTTGTCCCCTTCTCCTCCTGCCCCCAATCCCTCCCAGCATCAGNAATTCCCCACTCTTTTACTCTGCTTACATGATTAGATATTCTGACATTATGTAAGCATACGACATGAGCAATATGTAATAAGCCCAGGGAAGCCCATCTTAGCATTCTGGAATTGGTCCCTCAAAACAAATCCATTTCCTTTAGCCCATAATTATCTTGGACAATAGATTCTTGCTTGTAACCCCAGCTACCACTCTACACTCATTCAAGTAACCAGTAATGTCTTACAACCAAGGCTGCTTCATGTTCTAACAATACATACTTAAAAGATGTGCATTTCTACCACACAGTGGGATCAAGAGTGGAACCATGATAATAATACAAAACAATGCAAAGCAATTTAATTGGAGTCACAGAAAAATGTGGGCAGCAATCTAAGTGAAATGTCCTTTTCTCTGAATTCTAAAATCATTGGCACTAATTGTATACTATATTTTACAAAGTAGCCAAAACTGTGTGGAGAGTGCTCTCCATCCAATCTTCCTCCATTAAGTTTTGGCCCCATTTCAAAATGGTAGAGCCAAGGTTACTTCTTCCTTGATTGACATATATATATGTCAATCTATACCTTGATTGACAGCTTTCAAATTATGATTCAGGACCAAGTATATTAGTAGTACTTGTGCCTCACAAGTGAAAGTGAAAAGTGCAAGTCACTCAGTCTTGTCTAACTCTTTGCAAGCTCATGGACTATACTACAGTCCATGGAATTCTCTAGTCCAGAATACTGGAGTCGGTAGTCTTTCCCTTCTCCAGGGGATCTTCCCAACCCAGGGACTGAACCCAGGTCTCCCTCATTCCAGGCAGATTCTTTACCAGCTGAGCCACAGGGAGCCCCAAGAATACTGGAGTGGGTAGCCTATCCCTTCTCCAGTGGATCTTCCCAAACCAGGAATTGAACCAGGGTCTCCTGCATTGCAGGTGGATTTTTTACCAACTGAGCTATCAGAGAAGTACACCAAGTTTCATTAATCTATACCCTTGAATTACGTTGAATTATTGGGAAGAAAGGAATACAAGCACATGACTTAAAATGTCCAGATGTTTAAACAAATACTGTTTAGAGGTTAAGTATCTAGATTCTTAAATTTGAAGTAAATTTGATACCTTTCCTGATATGTAATGGGTAGATAGAAATTATTAAAATATCTAAATTTAGGAATATTTTAGGAAACTGTTATTTACTTTGTGATTCACTTTTAAAGGAATGTTTAAACAGTTCACTTGAGGTGTTTTCCCTAAAAGACAACAAAACAAAAGAATGTGTATATAGGTATGTACACACATATATATAATATTATATAGATATTTGATATATATATTACTTCATATGTCTTTGGAGACTTGAAAATTTTATTTTCTTCATTCTATTTGATTACTTAAGAATATATATCAATACAAATACTAACTTTTCTTTTTCAAATTGTGATTTTGATAATTAAATATTCATTAAGATAAATCTACACTTGGGCAAACAAATAGTATATCTTTCATAACAAAGGCTAACAAATCCATTTCCAAGGCTATGCATCATACTTTGATCAGTCCTGCTACAAATTCTAACAATGGCCATTCATCTTCTGTGAATTACTTTTATAAATACCATCTCTTCCAGGATTTATAAACAGATCATTTAAAACCAAAATAACCCAAGATTCATTCATTCTGTCTTGTACATTATAAACTACTAAAGATAAATAGTCATTCTTGAATTAACTCAGAAAGTAGAATATAAGAAAAAGCATGTAGTTTGATTCTATAGGAAAAGATCTTACTTAATAATAACTCTGGGTATTGGGAAATAATTTGTCAATGTCAGTATATTTAAATCTCAGATTCCCCTAAGAGTTCAGAAAGTGTTCCATCATGTCTATTTTTGTACCCTCTAAACACACGCACATAAAATACACCCAAAATCATTCAAGGCAGTTGTTCAACACTCAGGAAACGTATACTCATGCAAATTTTTCTAGACTACCCAACACAAGATCATTTTATCCATACAATTGCTAAATAAGAATTGAGAACCATAGAGCTACTTTAAGTTCTGTGAGTTCTTAGGAAATGGAAGGCAGGTGGAAGTGGTGCTAAATTTCTAGAGATATTATCCTCAAGGGGAGGGAAAGAAGATGGGGAGATCCCAGGGTGTCTGGTAGCTTCCATAAAAAAGGAAAGGAGTAGTTTCTAAAAAAGGAAGTATCAAAAAANTAAGTTCTGTGAGTTCTTAGGAAATGGAAGGCAGGTGGAAGTGGTGCTAAATTTCTAGAGATATTATCCTCAAGGGGAGGGAAAGAAGATGGGGAGATCCCAGGGTGTCTGGTAGCTTCCATAAAAAAGGAAAGGAGTAGTTTCTAAAAAAGGAAGTATCAAAAAATTGTGAATATTATTATTTTTACAGACATTGAATGCTTGCCTACAAGACTTCATAAACTTCTTCAGAGTACATAGTCCAGATGTCAAAGTGTCCTAAATCACCCAGCCTGAGTGTGATTTGACATGATATCCTGTGTATTTCTGTAACAATAATATGTTATGAACATGCTCCGTTAGAACACTTATCATTTCATTGATTTAAAATTCTATGAAATCTATCTTCATAGACTCTGGGATCCTTGAGAGCAGGAACTGTACCTTTTTTACCCTTGTATTGCCTTCACTGGTTCCATCACCACTACTCCAGTTTGTAGCATCAGGACAGGCAACAGTAAACATACATCAGGCTGAGTAGTTTAATCACAGAATGTGAACGATGGAAAGCCAAAAAAAGCAGCTGTCACAAATTCCAATTCTTATTGGGTTCCCAAGAAGGTGACAAAAATGTAACAAATTTTTTAAAAAAGGAAGGAAATCTTTTCTAGTATTAAAAAATGCTACAAAGTAAAATATAAGCTGCAAGATAAACTATAAACTACAAAATAAACTATAAACTATAAACCCCAATCAGTAGTTGGTCCCAGTATCAGGGACAAAAGAGGGAATAATGTGTACTATGGCAATGTATTCCCTGGCGCAAGAATATGTCTCTCTCATTTCCAGCCTATTGTGGCAATAAGGAAATCTGGGTTCAGTATTACTGGATGTGCCAATTTATAAGAAAAGCCAGAAATTAAGTATTTATATTTATTATTATATTATTTATCACAGTATTAACAAGTTGGCTTTTTTAAAAAAGATGTTGTGTGAGCCAAACCAAATACACTCTGTGAATGTGAAACAGAGACCACCAGAGTTTTAATGTCCTCTAAGTGTTCTTTGCAGAACTGACAATACTCAGTATTTTAGTAAGTTTAGCTTCATACCAGGCAGTCTCAGCAGCCCAGGCTAACATGTAAGCATATTCAAATCCAGCTCCCAAGGTGTTGAATTCAGGAGCATAGTGCCAATAGCTTATATAAAATAATTTTATAATCTTCTGATCTCTTTCCTGTATTTGACTCTACTGAATGGGCACAATGGCACAGCCACATCAGTTTAGATACTAGGATCTCTACATATGACATGTTACTGCCCCTTCCTCTTTTCTTTTATCTCTGGTATTGAGTTACTCTTTCCTACTACATTTCCCATAATTCTTCAGTACATTCATTCTACCCAGCCAGCTCTTTTTTTTCCACCCTTCCTCGATTCTGACAAACCACCGAAATGCCTGATTTCAAAGAGATGCTCACATTCTATACTGATGTCATCTAGGAGTGTAAATGCCTAATGTCACTCTGCAGAGAAAGGTAAGAAAAATCATTACAGGTCTTTATATTTTCTAATCTTTTAAAATTTTTTGAAGAAGCAAAAATGTTTTATTTTTCAACCAATATCTTAGTTACTTATTTTTGTTACATCTGTGCAAATCAAAGTGCAATTAAATTTGTGAATGATAGAACAGGAATGTGGACGCAAAGTGTGACCCAATAAGATTGCAAGGAATATTTAAGGAAGTCTTCCATAAGTCTGTCAATGACCGATTCCAACAGCATGGATTTGAATATAAGTTTTGTACAAATAAATGAACCGCTAATTAAGATGCTATCCTGCCTGATTGATATGCCATGATAGCAATGCAAAGATAAATAAATTCTTTTAAGTTAGGCTAGAGGCTTAATTTTTTTCACAATTATCATCAGAAGTGCATAAGTTTGTATTTTCAAATCATTTCATGACATGATTTTTTCCCTCAAATTTTACAGATAGGGAGTCAACATTTAAGACAAAAAAAAAACAGAAGGAAAATTCTGAAATATACAAAGTAAGTTTCAATTGGCTAAAGGAAAATTTAGTTATTCTGTTAGTAATAGGATTTTTTTTTAACTAAATGTGAAGATAATCAGTTAATCCCATTTTCCAGTTAGTGGATATCATGATTCTGTATTAAATGTATGCATTTGAAGAGCAGATTTGATTGTTTACTGCCTAGGTTTATATAAAATTGGTATATTACAATATGCCATGTGTGGTTAACCCAGTTGCAAATCATTAAACCATTATACAGTAATTAGCAGTGTTCTTATAAAAAGAATGAGATACACGCATCATTTATTTTCAATACAGCTTTGCATAATTGGAATAATATGCAATTTGATCTATTAAGATACTAATTAAATTTTGAAAAACTTAATATGTACCAGAATGTTGTGCTCTAAAATTACATAATTGTCCATTGTGTGGTCACTTCCTTCACTATCCCTTCCTCCAAAGCATGTGAGAGTAATCCATAAATTCAGAAAAGGGAATATTCAGAAACAATAAGAACCACAAAGAAGTCTTCAGTTGGTCAAAAGTGTTCTACTTCTCCAGGCAAGCAGAAAAATCTAATTTGCCTTCTATCTCCTTTCCAAGCCTCTACTCTGTACCTTTGAAGATGTGTATATTTAATAAAATAGCCCCAAAACAGAAAAAGAAAAGGGGGAGCAGTTTGAAATGGAAATTTAAAATAGAGTATTTCTGAAAAACAAAGAGATTGATTTTTCCAACTTCTATTTATGAAGTCTATTTTTATAATGATTCCTCTCCCTGGCAAGAGATCACAGTAATATATTCTTACTTTTTTTTTTTTTTAACTTAGCTTCAATGTGCTATCAAGATGAAATTTTATCACTGTACTCATAATTTATCACTTTATTCTGTTCAGAAATTTAGCACTGTTCACAGTATCAAATCCAACCTCAAACTTTTCTCAAGGCCTTCATGTACTAGCCCATGCTACTTTCAGAATAGTAAGGATGTTGGTGAAAGAAAAAAAAAAAAAAACACTAATATTTCCCCCTAGGTACTGTGTTTAAAAATGTGCCACGTTATCTCATTTAATTCACAGAGGTTAAAAACAATATATGTTAAGACACTCAGCCTGTGAGAAGTAACCTAAACTTGGTTTGAGTCTTAACTGCATCTGTGTTGCAAAGCTGAGTCAAATTCGAGATTATGTGATTCAGAAGCACTGTTCTTAACCTTCCACCATGCTACAAATGTCACAATATTCCAACACTCCTCAAAATCTCCTCTGTACTGGCTCTAAATGAATCAGACCAGGCTCTTCCACGTACTTAGTATTGACTTATGCTTTTCCCAATGCCTTAGTTCATGCTGTTTCCTCTCTTAAAGTGTGTATTTTGTCATTTAGCCAAATATCTCTCCTCTCTCAAGGCATGCGTCACATGCCTCCTCCTCCACAGCTCTTCCACCCCAAGTGCATACCCCAGATCTCAGATTCATTCGTATTCACATTTTGCCTCCTATAGAGATACAAAGGTGATTATCTCTCAATAAATATATTTTCTGAAAGCATTAATAAAAAAGACATAAATAACCCATTGACAAAGAAGGTTGTCACACACATTTGATTCCTTGTTATAAAAAATTTGCGATTTGCTGCCAGGCATATTTCCTGTCCAGATTCTCAATCATCAACAAAATTTTCAAAAAAGATTTTCATTCATTTTCTGACTGCTCTTGGTCTGTGTCCATTTTTTTTTAAGAGCTTCCAAATTTAATTTTTAATTTCAAGTGTTCTTGCTGAATACAAGAAATGCAGAGGAGGATAGGAATATTTCTTGCAGAGAAATGGGATCCATTTTAATTTAGAGGCAAATGAGGGAACTATCTGAGTTTGCACTTGTTATCAGGAATGGTCAGCTCCATCCTTCGGGATTTTCACCTAGTGTTCCTGATCTCTTTACCCTTAACTCAGGTCCACTCACACTGTTGGGGCAAGTCCTGGCTTGCCCATGATAACAAAGGAGAGCTCTTGAGAATGTGGTGAATTCACTACAGACAGCTCTAGCCATTTTTACCATATGTTATCTGACATCTTTACTGAAATCCTAACCTCATGATGCCAAAAGCTCTTTTTGTCTCTCTGGTGTATTTATTTGGCAGGGCATGGATGACTGCTAAATTTTCAGGCTATTGACAGGAAGAGGGGCTGCTTTGGACCCTAGGCTGACCTGACCAGAAGGCACAGTTGCCTTTATTATATGCTAGGCAGCATCAGACATATAGGTATCATTTCAAGGATAATAATTTAGATTTGTTACATAATTATACTTACAGAAAAAGCAGTATTGTGTAGTGATTGAATGACTCTGGAGCCACACTGCATAAGTTCAAATTCTGGTTGTAATACTTAAAAGCAGTTTGTGAACTTGGAGAACCTTGGACAATTTATTTGACCTCTTGATAGCTCAGTTTTTTTCTACCTTAAAACAGGGATGGTGATAAATCCTACCTCATAGTGTGTTTGTGAGGATTAAAAAGAGTTAATATATATCAAGCATATAAAGCAATGATAACACTCAACGTTATTAGCTATTATTGTTTAATAATATTCCTTCAGTAAATAAATAAAAATAATAAATGTATTGTAATTTTTGTTTTAACTTGTCTCTTTCTTCTTCAAGATGGAAACTCCTGGAGGGCAGAGAGCAGTTATTCTTCATCTTTGTACACTCCCATCATTTTCCAGGGGGATGATATATTGCGTGCACACAATGACCATTTGTTGAATGAATGCAAGTTGTAGTCATGGGAGAGAAAAGGTAAAGTGAAATAGAGCTTGACATTATAAGAGTTCAAATTCTTTAGGAGTAGTGAGACTATGATGTTAGGTTTGTCCCCTTCAGTCACACTCATAATGATGGCAGTACTTAGAGTAGAGAGGGGAGTTGTGAATCACGTGTCAAAGTTCTCAGGAGAGAAAGAAGTATGATCCAAAACGTAAGAAAACACTGGCATGTAGACTAGCTGAGACTGCTGGCACAAGCTGTTGTTTCCATGAAGACAAAGTCACATTGTCTGCTGATACTTGGAGGGTAGAGGAATGCCGACAGTACTTACGTGATGTCTGAGGTGTCCTTTTAAGAGGGCATCCTAATCCTTTATCTCTTCTTAAATTTCCTAAAGTAAATGTCAAGACACAGCTCCTGATTTCCTCCATTTCTTTCCACCAAAATACATACAAATTAATAGCAACAAGGTTATGGGCCAAACTGTATCCCCTAAAAATTCATGTACTGAAATCCTAACCTCTAGTTCCCTCACAATGGAATGATATTTAGAGGTAGGGTCTTTAAAGAGATGATTAAGTTAAAATTACCGTTAAGGTTGGCTCTAATCCAGTGTGACTGATGTTCTTACATGAAAAAGAAATTTGGACATAGGTACAGTAGGAAGACTATGTGAAAACATAGGAAAAAGACAATCATCTACAACCCAAGGGGGAAGGTCTCAGAGGAAACTAACCCTGCTGACCCCTAGGCCTCAGATTTGTAGCCTCTGAAACTATGAGAAATTAACTTCTGTTATTTAAGCCACACAGTCCATGGTAGTTCATCAAGGCAGCCCTAGAGAACTAATACAAACAGCAAAACCAATCTGTTCCTCCCATCGTCTTTGTCATTTCAGTAAATGGTATCACCATCTTTACAGCTGTCGAAGTAACAAACAAACATTTTAAAAAATAATTTCCCTTTACTCTTGCTGCTTGTGTCTACATCTAATAGATCAGCAAACTCTCTTAAATTTACTTGGAAATATTTCCCACTTCAGCTAAGTGGACTCTACATTCTGTTTTAAGATACTGTCATCTGTCTCTATCCACCTTTTCAACCACTCTTGATCTCAATCTACTTTGGAAGCTTGCTACTGCCATATCGACTTTTTCCCTTCTTCGTATATGTTGTTCAGTTGCTAAGTTGTGTTCACTCTTTATGACCCCATGGACTGTGACACGCCAGGCTACTCTGTCCTCCACTATCTCCTGGAGTTTGCTCAAATTCATATCCATTGAGTCACTGATGCTATCTGACCATCTTATCCTCTGCTACCCATCTCATCCTCTGCTACCCATCTCATCCTCTGCTACTCATATATACTAGATTCATAAATACTAGATTCACTTTCAAGTTTTCACTTGCTCACTAGTTATTTCTTCTGCCTGCAATCATCTTTGCCCTTTTCCCTCCAGTTCTCTTTACTACTGACCTTTCTGTTCATTTGGGTCTCAGCTAAATGTCTTCTCCATGAGAACATTGATAATCTCTGAACCTAACTGCTCTGTCACAAAGCCTTGACTTTTTTCTTCATATATCTAGTGTTATCTGATATTTGTGTGTATATTATTTGGTTAGTATAGAAGGTTCATTGGGATGTACCACTATTCTAGAACTGGTAACTTGATCTCATGGTTGAAAATAAGAGATATTAAATCTCCCTATATTANATTGATTTGATTTTTTTCTCTTTGTTTCTTGATGAGTCTGGCTAATGGTTTGTCAATTTTATTTATCCTTTCAAAGAACCAGCTTTTGGCTTTGTTGATTTTTGCTATGGTCTCTTTTGTTTCTTTGGCATTTATTTTTTGTTAAAGAACATTTTTAAAAAGTCTCTAACTAGAGGCAAACAGTTGTCTTTAGGATTTATTCAGAGGCAAAAAACTGGCCCTATACTCAAAACCACAATACAAAATCATCCCATAAAAATCTAGGGCAACAGATAGGGATGTCTTTTCCTCATCCCTTCCCCAAAGCCAAATATGATAAAATGTAGAAATTGAGGGTGTCTTCAAGAAGGAGGTATCAGTATCCCATTCTTATGTCTGCTCAGGCTGTAATGGCAATGTCCCTCCCCAAAAATGGGGAAAATGACTTGGCAAAGGGAAGGAGAGACAGCATTGGACCCACCTGTAATCATACTGATGGGTGAGGCAGCTAGGTGGATATTTCCCATGAGCAGATACCCCATAATATAGCTGGACTTTATTTTAATAGCATCCCACCCAGTGATACCAGCAGTGAGAGGCTGTGGAGTCTACCACTGGTGTTGGGAGCTGAAGCAACGAGAGTGCTGCTGCTGCTGCTGCTGCTGCTAAGTCGCTTCAGTTGTGTCTGACTCTGTGTGACCCCATAGACGGCAGCCCACCAGGCTCCTCTGTCCCTGGGATTCTCCAGGCAAGAAGTATTCGAATTACATTTTCCCAAATTACTGGGTTCTATGGTCAGAGACCTCAGGATGTCATGTGAAAATATCATAGCATAGCCTGAAAGGCAGAATTTGGATAGCTATAATACAAAAGGCACCAACTGCCAAGCAATACTTGTCCCAAAAGTGACAATAAACAAATACAAGTTGAAAAAAGAGACACTTGTCTCTTTGCCCCTCACTCCTTACTGCTCCCAAGAATCTGAGCTGTTACTTACAGAAAGAAAGGAGAGCTGTAAGGCTATGGATCAGATATGGGGCTGGAGTTTTAAACTGGAAAAAGCAAACATTTAACAAACAAAATTTTACCAGAGAAATATGGAACCTTCCCAAGAAAGGATTAACATACAAAAAAATGAATTCAAAAGAAAGTAGATAAGAGAAAAAAAAATGTATAAAATGGGTATTTTTATACCATAGGTATCCACATGCTTAGAACAGTGTCTGTATGATGCATTTTGAATGTTGATTGAGAATAATGAAATGAAAAGAATAGAGAAAGAAGCCAGCTATGATATAATAAGGGCTTCCCTGGTGGCTCAAATGGTAAGGAATCTGCTTGCAATGTGGGAGACCTGGGTTTGATCACTGGGTTGGGAAGATCCCCTGGAGAAGAAACGGCAACCAACTCCAGTATTCTGGCCTGGAGAATCCCATGGACAGAGCAGCCTGGTGGGATGCTGTCCATGGGGTTGCAAAGAGTTGGACACAACTGAGAGACTAACACACACACATGATGTAATAGGCATATTCAGACTGAAACTCAAGTACTCAGACACCTGGTATGATTATACAGTAGTCCACTCAACGTCCCAACAGAGGTTTTCAGAGAAGTTCTTCTGGCAAAGGGTTCTTAGCATAAATACTTAAATAACTGAATACCGTTGAGATGGCTCTATCCAGTGAAATCGACAGAGACCTCTATTGGTTTCGAGGCCTCAGAACTTCAGTGCTAAAACTGAATTGTGATTAGGAATAAATAGCCTTGAAGACACCTCTGCTCAGGTAGTTAAAGGGAGAGTTCTGCAGTACCAAAGAGCTCCCTCCTCAGAGTGAATTACAGTGAACTATTGAGAAAGGACAAACTGGAAGCATGACTCTCAAACAAGATGTGAGGCAGTAATATAAGTATATTATCATTTTGGTGCCTCCTTGACATTCCATACTGCCGTTGAGCTGCAGCGTGAACTTATTTCTCCAGTGTGGAGATAAAATCAGATAAGATCAGTAGCTCAGTGCTGTCCAATTCTATGCGACACCATGAATCGCAGCACGCCAGGCCTCCCTGTCCATCACCAACTCCCAGAGTTCATTCAAAATCACGTCCATCGAGTTGGTGATATCATCCAGCCATCTCATCCTCTATCATCCCCTTCTCCTCCTGCCCCCAATCCCTCCCAGCATCAGAGTCTTTTCCAATGAGTCAACTCTTCTCATGAGGTAGCCAAAGTACTGGAGTTTCAGCTTTAGCATCATTCCTTCCAAAGAACACCCAGGGCTGATCTCCTTTAGAATGGACTGTTTGGATCTCTTTGCAGTCCAAGGGACTCTCAAGAGTCTTCCCCAACACCACAGGTCAAAAGCATCAATTCTTTGGCACTCACAGTCCAACTTTCACATCCATACATGACCATTGGAAAAACCATAGCCTTGACTAGANCTCAGGAGTCTTCTCCAACACCACATTTCAAAAGCATCAATTCTTCGGCGCTCAGCTTCTTCACAGTCTGATTCTCACATCCATATATGACCACTGGAAAAACCATAGCCTTGACTAGATGGACCTTTGCTGGCAAAGTAATGTCTCTGCTTTTGAATATGCTATCTAGGTTGGTCATAACTTTTCTTCCAAGGAGTAAGTGTCTTTTAATTTCATGGCTGCAATCACCATCTGCAGTGATTTTGGAGCTCCCCAAAATAAAAAGTCTGACACTGTTTCCACTGTTGCCCCATCTATCAAAGGCAAATAATTGAGAAGTAAGTATCAACAGAAAGGAAAGGTGTTTTAAGGACTTCCCTGGTGGTCCAGTGGCTAAGACTCTGTACGCCCAGTCCAGAGGTCCCAGGTTTGATCCCTGGTCGGGGAACTAGATCCCACATGCCTCAACTAAAAGAGCCTGCATGCTGTAACTAAGACCTGGCACAGCCAAATAAATAAGTATTTTAAAACAGAAAAGCAAGGTGCTTTAATCAGAAAAGCTGACAATCTGAGGAGAAGGTCGACAGTCTGGAGAGAATATGTCCTGAGACCAACTCTGAAGGATCTGGTCAGCCTTGACAGTTCATAAAGTGGAAGATGGAAGGTGGGGGAAGAAGGGAGAATCTCAGTGAATTATCAAGGCAGGAGGTTGGGTTCTTCATCTTTCTCCATTATGTGCAGGCTGCCGACTCCTCAGATGTTATCTTGCCATGTGATCTGCCAGCAAGACTGCTAAGGGGGCTGTTGGGGATAGAGAGCTAGTCATTCTTTAGCTACTTAATTCTATTTTTTTTTAATCTGCGAAAAGAATCAACAGGTTAATTAGTTTCTTTCAAAGTTGGAGGGAAACGCAAACGAGCAAACAGAAAAGGAGCAAAAGAGCTGCTTTCAGTTCCCTACGGTCCAACGTCATTCCATTTCTGTGGACTTGGGGCAAACCCACTCCAGTGTTCTTGCCTGGAGAATCCCAGGGACCGGGGAGCCTGGTGGGCTGCCGTCTCTGGGGTCGCACAGAGTCGGACACGACTGAAGCGACTTAGCAGCAGCAGCAGCAGGGGCAAAGGTCCATCTTCTATAACTTCTTTGTAGAAGAAGTTGACACAGGGAACCATATTCTCAGAGTGGAAGATGTCAGCATTTCTTTGCTGACAGTTTTAGTTGCCTGCTTATATAGATAGGCAGAGCAAGCTACAATTACTTAAATGCCCAGAATGATTCAGATTATTATGAGCAATGATGTTAATCCCATTCTCTTGAGGCTGTTCTTGGAATTGTGCTAAACATAGATTCAGTACTGTTCAAGATGGAGCAGCTTATGTCATGGACACAGTCTGGTTCATCATGCAGTATTTTTTTTTTCCCCCCTCTGGTTGCAGTTATAGTATTTATAAAACAACTCAGGAGTGTGCATCAGACACTGAGTCTGCGACTCTATTGTCCTAATCATTAACTGCTTGGTTTTATACTTGGGAGGTGAGGGTGCCCTGCAGGGGTCTCCTTAGTTCCATTTTGAGGAGTTGTGAGGTTTATGGTGTGAGGTAGGTATCCAGCTTCATTCTTTTGCATATAGATATTCAGTTGTCACCAGCACCAGTTTTTGAAAAACACTGTTCTCTTCCTCACTGAACTGTCTTGGCATCATTGTCAAAAATCAGTTGGCGATCAATGTATGCCTCACTAAGATCTTGTGCAAGAACATAAATCAGTGAACTGCTTCCCTCATGGGTGGAGTCTCACTAGGAAAAGAAAGTCATCTTAGTGAGCAGATTGATTTATGTCCTGGAGCAAGCTCCTTATCTCCTTATGAACTTGTTTCTAATCAGAAAATGTTTTGGACCACATTTTGAGGAGTATTGTCCTAGATCTTTGGCACTTTAAGTGTCACTGACCAGGACTAGGCTCTATCCCAAAGCTATGGATTAGGATCTGTTCAAACAGAAGCACTCCACCCCACCCCCCCACCCCCAGGCCCCGGGTAATTCACTTGCTCATTAAAGTCTGAGCAGCATGGCTCTAGAATCAGACTCTAAGTGACTTTAAAGATCTATTCTGTAAATACAGGATTAGTTAATGAGACTTCCCTGGTGGCTCAGATGGTAAAGCATGTGTCTACAATGCGGGAGACCTGGGTTTGATCCCTGAGTTGGAAAGATCCTCTGGAGAAGGAAATGGCAATCCACTCCAGTACTATTGCCTGGAAAATCCCATGGACAGAGGAGCCTGGTAGGCTACAGTCCATGGGGTTCCAAAGAGTCGGACACGACTGAGCGACTTCACTCACTCAAGACTTTGAAAAGGGAGCGTAAATGTAAGTGTAGGCAGGATTATATCTGGGTCTCATGTGGTAGAAATCCACAAGGGCCTCAGATATGACAGCCTTCAGTAGAGAAACTCCAGCACTAGTCCAGATCTCAAAGTGCTTCTTTTCACTATTGCACCGGGTTCGATAGTTTTTGTTTCCTTGTGAATTATAGTTACAGAGGAAATTTAGAGTTATAGAGAATAGGTACAGAGAAAATTTAGAGTTATAGAGAAAAGGAGTGGGAGAGGAATAGTAAGACAGAAGACCTTTACAAAGCAACTTTGGGAAAGAAGCTAACTTTGATTCAAACTGTGAAATCACAGTGCAGTGCTAGAAGTTGGCAGCAATAGTACTGCGTCATAAAATCAGAAATCATTGACTATTTGGGTAAATACACCTCTTTGGAAGCTTATTGTATGCAAATGCAAGCACTGTCAGCATCAGGAATTTGCAGGAATTTGTCATGCTGATGTTCCAAGGAAGAGTGGTCTGAGCAAAAGATACATAAGGAAGTTAGTTATATACCATACTTGACTATTTTGAGGTGAGTGACATTATTATATGCGACTTAGAATGCTGTCTTCTTTGTTTTCTTGAACATAAAAATGAAGGTTTTTATAGATGTCCTTAGGAATTGAGGCCTCTGTTCTCTTGTAAGGCTTTAAGATTCTTAGTGGGAATTTCCTGCTGCAGAAAATTTGAAGCTCGGGATAGAATACTGTTCGTGCTACAAGCACCATTAATTCAGTTCAGTCGCTCAGTCGTGTCCCACTCTTTGTGTCCTCATGGACTACAGCATGTCAGGCTTCCCTGTCCATCACCAGCTCCCGGAGCTTGCTCACACTCATGTCCGTTGAGTTGGTGATGCCATCCAGCCATCTTTTCCTCTGTTGTCCCCTTCTCCTCCTGACTTCAATCTTTCCCAGCATCAGGGTCTTTTCAGATGAGTCAGTTCTTCGCATCAGGTGGCCAAAGTGTTGGAGTTTGAGCTTCAGCATCAGCCCTTCCAATGAAGGAGCATTAATTAGGACTGCAGATAAAGTTTCTGATCATCTGTAGGATCTGGGTAGAAGGCCTTATTTTCCAATGGTAGTATTTGTATGTGTTTATGAAAAAAGTTTGTCATCACTTCAAGCATTTAACTATGAAAGTTACTAAGTTAACTACAAACACTTTAAATATCTATTTGTTGCAGGAAGGGGGACCCTTTCCAGGGCCTGAAACTGGGCTCTTGTCTAACACTCGGAAATGAATTGTCCGAGGAGACACATGTGTTGACAAAGCAAGAGATTTTATTGGGAAGGGCACTTGGGTGGAAAGCAGAAGGGTAAGGGAACCCAGGAGAACTGCTCTGCCACGTGGCTTGCAGTCTCAGGTTTTATGGTAATGGGATTAGTTTCTGGGTTATCTTTGGCCAGTCATCTTAATTCAGAGTCTTTCCTGGTGGCACATGCATTGCTCAGCCAAGATGGGTGCTAGCAAGAGGGATTCTGGGAAGTGGACGGACATGCGGTGTCTCCTTTTGACCTTTCCTGAACTCTTCTGGTTGGTGGTGGCTTATTAGTTCCGTATTCCCTACCAGGATCTCCTGTCATAAAACAACTCATGCGAATGGTTCCTAAAGAGCCTGGCCAGGGTGGGTGGTTTCAGTCAGTACGCTTCCTTTAACATATTCAATAAGGTAGGTCTTCTAATAATGTTTATTAGTGTGGTTTAATGTTAATTTAAAGTTTAGGGACTTCCTGGTGGTGCAGTGGTTACGAATCTGCTTTCCAATGCAGGGGACACAGGTTTGATTGTTGGTTGGGGAACTAAGATCCCCCATACCATGGAGCAACTGAGCCCTTGCGCTGCAGCTACTGAGCCTGCTTGCCACAACTAGAGTGTCTTTGTGCAGCCATGAAAGATGGGACACATAACACAGCAAAGATCAGAGTGCAACAACTAAGACCTGATGCAGCCAAATAAATAAAAATAGTTTAGAATGACAATACAGTGTCATTAGACTTATCACTGCTTCCATGATACAACGTAATATATAAGCTGATCATAGTTTAGCTGAACATTCACCACTCCCCTGAAAATCAGATTTTAACTTAGCAAGTAGACTTTTATCTCAATACTCCAAATAATAGTTGTAACCAAGGACATCAGAGCATCTTCCTATACCTTGCCTTTTCCTGAGTAAACAGATAGTAATTGAGGTGCCTCCCCTGTGGGTTCCAGCCCAGACCTCTCCTGTAAGTGTGGGGCTGGTCTTTTAACTCAAGCCAGGGAAAGCTTGGATATCCTCTTACCTGTTGCTGTTGAGAAGTGCTGTCACTTTGACCCTGAATGTGAGCCTACCTCAACTTGTAGTAAGATTTTCTCTTGACCTTTTTCTACATTTCCCAGCTATTCAAACATATCTTCTCTATCACTTACAAACCAGTGACATTTTACTCTAAAATCTGAGATGTTTCTGGACTCCAAGCCATTAAAAGTAAAATGCCGTCGTCTCCCTCCAAAGAGGTGGTCTTTTCTACTTGAATGTATCTCTAGATCTTTGCAGAAGACATGGTGAACGGGAATTTGGCCTTGGACCACTCATCCAGCATTGTGGCATACTGTTCTGAGATGCCATCTACAGATATTAATTATCCAGTGTGGGTCCTCTAATAGCTCTTGACCTCCTCTTGGCTCTATCAGTAGCTTTTTCTTTTCCTTCCAGGTTCTTAATTATTCCTCTTGGGGTAAGAGAAACTTAGAGGTGACTTTGCTAATTTTTATTTTTCCAAACAGTTAAATACAGAAACATTAGTCTTTCATTCCTTTCTGAGGACATTTGAAAGACATGATCTTATACTCCATTTTAGTTTCAAAGAAATTCTCTCTACACGTTCCTACTTCTAGCACTGTGTAAATGGAAATAAGTCCTAGAAGAGTTGATAAAACTGAAAAGCAGGGAGAAGTACAGTCCTCTAAAACATGAGCCCTGAAATCACTTTCTGTTTAGAGAAATTTCAGTTCCAGCGGCTGCTTTTCTGTCTCATCATCACCCTTGTCAATTATCCAGAGGAGTTGCTCGAAGCCTTTTATTTCTCTCATCAGGCTTCTTTCTCATTCCCTAACGCTTGGAAGATAATCTTGCATTCTGCCCCAAAACAGAACAATGGATCTGAACTCCCTCAAATTCCCTTTTCCCCCCAGCCTTAAACCAATGTGCATATCCATCCTTATTTCCTTCCTGTTTGCCAGGAAAGAAATGTCTCTGAAAGACCATTCCCTTTAACAGTGTTCCTAATCCTGACCCTTTCTACTCAGAGGACCTTGTTCCATCAGCGTCCCCATCCTCTTCTGTATCTTAAAGCTTGTCTCTCCTGGCTCCTTCCCCTCTCCAGCGCTCAGTCCTCTCCCACCCTTTTCTTTCCCCCAGTGCTGCTCCTTTTCAGCTCAGAATGTTCAGAAAGAGTCATCCGTAGTCACAGGTTCTACGCACGTAACTCCCGTTCTTTGCAAGTCCAGTTCCATTGTTCCTTCATTTTATTCCTTCTCCGAAACTGTTCTTGTCTCGATCTCCAGTGATTTCCCCATTGCCAGTAGAAGCGGTCCCATTTCTACCTTTGCTCTACCTCTCTGAGGCACTAGTCATTCTTACTCCTTCACTCCGAGGAAAGTGCTAAGAAGTTTTCATTTGTATGCTCAGAGTTCAGGTGTGTTCGTTTGACACTGTGAAGCCTCTTCTTGTTTTGGCATGTGCTTTCCGATTAAAAGAGACTATCACTTGTAACAGCTGAGGTCTCCAGTCAGTGTGGTGGTGGTTACTATTCTCATGGTTCTAATCGCCAAATTTGTGGTAACTGTTACGGAACCACATGTTTCTCGCCTCCTCCCTCCTATTTATTTTTATTAAACAGAAGTAAAACAATTTATTAAAACTAGTTTAAAAATAGGGCCTTACTTTGTATTTGTGCATAAATCCTATTCCCCAGCTTGCTCAGTTTTTGCTCACTGACCTTGGATTTTGAACATCATTTTCAGAAAGGTTTGCCTCTGTGGATGTTGAAGTAACCATACCAAGGGATGAGGCAACTTTCAGTGTCTGAATGGGTCCTGAAACATGAGAAGTGCTCAGTATGTACTCGTTGAAACATTAATTCCACGAGCAGCCCTGAGATATGCTGTTCTAACCAGAGAGCTGGAAACATAACCCCTCTTCTATCCCAGTTGGTTGGCTTGAAAGGCTTAATTGTGAGCAAAATGCTTGCCATTGTAGTCCCTCCGAAACTTTAAAAAGCAGTTATTCTTTTCATATATTTCCTAAAGAGAGAAAAACAGTATAAATAGTTTGAAAGTCAAATTGAATTCACTTGTTGTTCTTACAACCAGGAAAAAAATGGTCAGTTTCATTTTTCTGAATTAAAAATCCACGTATTTAAATGGTTTGTACTGTGGCTCTCTTCTAAGCCCCTCTGCAGTGTTTCTGGAAATGAGAGTCTTTGCTTCTGGCTTATAGGGAAGACTGATGCCCCGAGCAAGTAGGCAGCCTGTGACCATTTGGTTTTAGAATCTAGTTCAAGATAGTGTTGAGCTCCAAAATCACTGCAGATGGTGACTGCAGCCATGAATTAAAAGATGCTTTACTCCTTGGAAGGAAAGTTATGACCAACCTAGACAGCATATTAAAAGCAGAGGTATTACTTTGCCAACAAAGGTCCGTCTAATCAAGGCTATGGTTTTTCCAGTAGTCATGTGTGGATACGAGAGTTGGACCATAAAGAAAGCTGAACACTGAAGAATTGATGCTTTTGAACTGTAGTTTTGGAGAAGACTCTTGGACTGCAAGGAAATCCAACCAGTCCATCCTAAAGGAAATCAATCCTCAATATTCATTGGAAGGACTGATGTTGAAGCTGAAACTCCAATACTTTGGCCACGTGATGCGAAGAACTGACTCATTTGAAAAGACCCTGATGCTGGGAAAGATTGAAGGCAGGAGGAGAAGGGGATGACAGAAGATGAGATGGCTGGATGGCATCACCAACTCAATGGACATGAGTTTGAGTAAACTCTTGGGAGTTGGTGATGGACAGGGAGGCCCGGCATGCTGAGGTCCATGGGGGTCGCAAAGAGTCAGACACGATTGAGCAATTGAACTGAACTCAGGAGAGCGTTATGGTTTAGTTGGGTTGTAGAATTGCTATTGAAAATCTGGCCATGACTCTCAGAGACCAGTGGAAATGTATGTGCTCTTGACCCTGTTTCTTAGTCTGACCTCTGCTCACTGTTAGTGTTGGTCTGTGTATTTAAATTGTCTGTGCTAATGGAAAAACCTGGCTCTCTCTATCCCTTTTGGTGTCTGTAATGAATCATTTATTTCTCAACTCTTTACAGAGGGACCTGTCAGGGCATAAGAACATCGTGGGTTACATTGACTCCAGTATCAACAGTGTGAGTAGCGGTGATGTGTGGGAAGTTCTCATCCTGATGGACTTCTGCAGGGGTAAGTACATGAGCCAGACTGTAAGCTCTCATTTCTCTAGGACTTCGATTGTCAAGGGGGTGGGGTCGTTGCAGTTAACGGGAACTGTACTCTAAAGTATGTTGTTCTGGTTTTAAAGATTGGGAAGCAAAGAGGCTGAGAGAGACAGAGCCTCCTGTGACTCCTTGGTTATTCTTACAATGGGAAAGATCAGTGGCACAAATACTGGTGGATAATACATAACTCTAATTTTGTTAGATTTTGGAAGGTTTGGTGCTTGTACATGAATGTGGATGTATGAGGATGAGAATGAATGTGTTCTTTGTGACGCTTTAAAACAAATGATGAAGGCACATGATAAAGACCCGACTCCAGATGGACTAAAGAAACAATTCAGCTTCCCTCACTCGTGTGTTCTCTTCTCCACCCACACCACCATCCTTGGATTGGGAGGAAAAGGATCCTTTTTGTCTAATGGAAATGACCCTCTTCTTCTTGCTCCAGTTGTGATTGCCAATAAGGCTCCATTCAAATCATGCCGCTGTTAACAGTAGTTAAGTAGTTGAAAGCTTAGCATTTTGAGCAGTATTTATCTTGGGAAACCCAGGCTGGAGCATGAATGTATTCAGAGTTGGCTGTATTTCATACAGCTGTTGTTTGGAGGTTCAGCTTTTTGGGTCTTAGCAGCTGCCACTTACATTCTCGAGTCACTGTTTCACTGTTTGCTGCCCAGTTTTGTAATCACCCTTGGTTCCAGTAACATTTTCTTTGCCTTTCAAGACACTGTCCATAAATTAAATATGTTGCTAATCCTAAAAACATGATGGTAACCAATAATTCCAGTCTTTACTGTAACAGCTGTTAGCCTGACTTTATAAAATAGTACCGCATTGTTTCCTCCTGGCCAGTCCTTTTTGGACAGTTAAATGTTCACAGATGAGGCAGTAGGAGAATCCAGGGAGCTGGGCAATTTTCTAAGCGAGGTCATCAGTCTTTCAGTCCTAGGGATTAAGTGTTGATGTAGCATTTCTGCAGACCAGGCAGCAGACAGTAAAGCCAGAGAGACCAAGCTGTTCCTAAAATACAGGCTATCAAACTGTCTCCTTCCTCCTCCTGGGGTCTATTGTGCAATCTGATTCTTACTAAAAGATACAGCAAGTTGAACCTGTGGCCCCATCTGATGCACAACAGGGACAGTATAACCAGGCAACCAGAGCCAGGACCACGTTGTCAGTTCTGCTGCTAATCTTGAAGACAGAATGAGGGCAGTTCACATCTGAGCTGCTTTATAAAATGAAGAAACTGTTTTGAAGCAGTAGAAAACAGGTCGCAGGCTGGGAATCAAGATACTGGGGTTTAATCCTGGCTCAGCCGTAATTAGCCGAATCCAGGTTGCTCCTCTGTGGACAGCCATTCATTCTCTTGAATAAGTGAAGGGGCTGAATGTTTATCACCTTTCCTCTGCTCTGTACCCCTTTCAGGAGGCCAAGTAGTCAACCTGATGAACCAGCGCCTGCAAACAGGTTTTACAGAAAATGAAGTACTCCAGATATTTTGTGACACCTGTGAAGCTGTTGCCCGCCTGCATCAGTGCAAAACTCCTATTATCCACCGTGACCTGAAGGTAACAGATCACCTTGAAGCTTTCTTACGGAGTATTTTCTACCAGCTCCAGGAGTGGGGTAAATGTTATGGGGGTATGGGAAAAGCATCAGGCTTGGTACCACATTATGAGTTTACAGGCTTGGGGAGAGAAAGCACAGAGAAAAAAATAAATAGCAAAACAGTACAGTATAATACAGCTTCCCAAGTGGAACTAGTGGTAAAGAACCTGTCTGCCAATGCAGGAGACATAAGATATGCAAGTTGGATCCCTGGGTGGGGAAGATCCCCTGGAGGAGGACTTGGCAACCCACTTCAGTACTCTTGCCTAGAGAATCCCATGGACAGAGGAGCCTCAGGGGCTACGGTCCATAGCGTGACAAAGAATCAGACCCAACTGAATCAGCTTAACATGGATGCTCACACAGTACAGTACAGTATCAATTTTATTGTTAAGTAGCTTTCAGAAGTTCTTTATAATCATCAAATGCCTGAACATATCTTTGTTGTTTTTCCCAATAAACTCCAAAATTTACTGTTTTAGGATCATGAAGAGTAACATGCTAATTTAAAGTTTGTAAACAGCAGTGCCTAGTCTTTAAAGTCTGTTTTATATTTTGTAAAATCCATTAATTGATAATTTAAAAATTTTGTCCTGCTAATTACTATTCCCTTACACTGGACCTTTCAGACTGTAATCACTTGACAATGTTTGTTGACTGGAATTGGCACCTGGTCAGGGTTCACTAGCATCTTTGAAGCACTGACTGTGTGCGTTGTACTCTGTAAGACACTGCATGTGCATCTCTCTCTTGGGTGAGAGACTTTCTTGTTAACATTTTATGGTCAGTGAAACTTAGGAGCAGAGAGGTTATGTGACTTAACTAAGGTCATATAACTAGGAAGGAGCAGTACCAGAATTTGAATCCAGCTCTTCTGATTCTAAATTGCAGTTTCTTCTGATTATACTTACGTTTCGAACAACATGCTTTATGGCTAATATTTACATCAGCATCTGCTACCATGCTTGTTAAATGCGGGCTGCTGGGTTCCCCACTGAATCTTTTGGGCCACAGTGTTTGTGATGGTACCAGGGAAGCCTGGGAGTTTTTATCTTAGGCACCCCAGGTGGTTTTTGCATATTTTAAAGTTTGAGGATCACAATAGCATACTAGCTTTTCTGTTATGAGGATGAATTTGTTTTAATTAAGATATAATTCACATACCATAAAATTTACTCCTTTAGAATGTACATGTTGGTGATTTTAGTGTATTTACAAGGATATGCAACCATTACCACTGTCTAATTCCAGAAAATTTCATCTCCCCTCACCACCACCCCCAAAAGCTTCATCAAAAATTTTATCACCACCACCCACAAAAGCCTGTACCCATTAGGGGTCACTTCTCATTCTTCCCTTAGCCCTGCCAACCACCAGTCTACTTTCTGTTGCTTATTCCAGACATTTCGTCTAAATGGGCTTGTATGGTATGTGACCTCTTTCACAAGCAGTGTTTTCAAGGTTCATGTATACTGTAGCATATATCAGTACTGCATTCTTTTGTGACAACATCCCATTGTGCAGACATACCACATTTTGTTAATTCCTCAGTTAGTGGACATCTGAGTTGCTTCTGCTGTAGCTATTATGACTCAGGCTATTGTGAACATTCGTGTACTAGGTTTCACATGAGAGCATAGTTTCAGTTCTCTTGGGTACACACCTTGGAGAGGAATTGCTGAGTCATATGGATACTCTCACTTTTTGAGGAACTGCCAGCCTGTTTTCCAAAGGAACTGCATTATTTTACATCCTGCCAGCAACTTACAGGGTTCCAATTTCTTCACCCTAACACATGTTTTTGCCCTGTTTTATTTTTTTATTTTTCTGTCCTATTGAGTGCAAAGTCTCCAAATGCCTAAGACATCCCCAGTGTACCTCAGCTCACAGTCAGCCCCTTTTCTGAGCAGAACAAGTATACATCCATGAATATTGTAAGCCTCACATCATACAAAACATAATTCGGTGGGGACAGTGCAGATACAACATGGTCTCTATGCTCATAATACATTAAAAAGCATTGGTGAGAGCATATAAGTGAAATATTTGGAACTGAATCTTAAAGAAGTAAAATACAAAACTCTATAGAACAAAGTGGTGAAGAGACTCAGGTCTCTTAGTATGTGGTCAGATAATGAGATCTGGCAGTGGTGATTGGGATCTTCTGGAAATGTTGAATTTTGAAGGGCTGGTGGGATATGGGTGGTCACAGAGAGGCTGAAGAGTATTTCAGGCAGAGAGCAGGCCCTAAGGACTGCCGAGGGGAGGGAACAAGAAGNGAGGATGAGATGGCTGGATGGCATCACTGACTCGATGTACATGAGTCTGAGTGAACTCCAGGAGTTGGTGATGCACAGGGAGGCCTGGCGTGCTGCAATTCATGGGGTCGCAAAGAGTTGGACACGACTGAGCGACTGAACTGAACTGAACAAAAATACCATAGGCTGGGTGGCTTATACAACAAACATTTATTACTAGAGGCTGGGAAGTCCAAGATCAAGGTCCAACAGATTAGGTATCTGATAAGGGCTGTCTGTGATCCGTGGGGTCGAAAAGAGTCGGACACGACTGAGCGACTGAACTGAACTGAAGGGCTGTCTTCCTGGTTCACAGATGCGGTCTTCTTACTGTGTCCTCAGACAGCAGAAGGAGCAAGGTAGCTATCTGGGGCCTGTTAAAAGAGCACTAATTCTATTCATGAGAGCTTCACCCTTATGACCTAATCACCTCCCAAAGTCGCTACCTCCAAATATCATATCATTGGGGATTAGTTTTCGATATATGAATGGAAGGAGGAGTAGACATAAGCATTCGGTCTATAGAAATATCAACCATTAGCATGGATATTTCAGAACAAACAAAATGGCATATCAGCAAGGATATGGAGAAACTGGAACCCCTATACATCATTGGTGGGAATGTGAGATGGTACAGCTGCTATGGAAAATAGTATGGAAGTTCCTCAAAAAAGTAAACAGAATTACAATATGATCCAGGAATTCCACTTATAGATATACACCCAAAATAAAAGCAGAGACTCAAACAGTACATCTGTGTTCATAGCAGCCTTATTCACAACAGCCAGAAGAAGAAGCAACCCAAGTGTCTATTGATGGATGAATGGATAAAATAAAATATAGTATATACATACAGTGGAATATTATTCAGCCTTAAGGAAAAAAAATTCTAACACATGCTATAAAAGGTTGAACTTTGAAGGCATTAGGCTAAGTGAAATAAGCCAGTCACAAAAGGACAACTGTATGATTCCACTAACAGGAGGTATCTGCTGCTGCTGCTAAGTCACTTCAGTCGTGTCCGACTCTGTGCGACTCCTTAGACAGCCCAACAGGCTCCCCCGTCCGTGGGATTCTCCAGGCAGGAACACTGGAGTGGGTTGCCATTTCCTTCTCCAATGCATGAAAGTGAAAAGTGAAAGTGAAGTTGCTCAGTCGTGTCCGACTCTTCGCGACCCCATAGACTGCAGCCTACCAGACTCCTCCATCCATGGGATTTTCCAGGCAAGAGTACTGGAGTGGGGTGCCATCGCCTTCTCCGACAGGAGGTATCTAGAGTGGTCAAATTCATAGAATAGAAAGTAGAGTGGTGGTGGCCAGGGTCTTGAAGCATTGTAGAATGGAGAGTTAGTGTCTAATGGGTAGAGAGTTTCAGCTGGGGAAAAAGAAGTAGTTCTGGAAATGTATGGTGGAATGCACAAAATGTAAATGTACTTAATACTACAGAACTTTATAATTAAAAATGATTAAAATGGTAAATTTTACATTACATATAGTTTGTCACACACACAAAAAAAATCCAGATCTAGGTGATTTCCTGCCACCTTTGTCAGGGAACCAAAAGGGCACATCATCACATCTATGGTATTTTTACTAAAACTTATAATCTGAAGTGAATTATGAGGAAACAGTAAACAACCCAAAATAACATTCAACAGCTCTCCAATACAGTACAGTAGCCAGTTGCCACTATTAAATAAAAGTAATGGTGGCTCAGCTGGTAAAGAATCTGCCTGCAATGCAGGAGACCCCAGTTCAACCCCTCCCTGGGTTGGTAAGATCCCCTGGAGAAGGGAACAGATACCCACTCCAGTATTCTGGCCTGGAGAATTACATGGACTGTATAGTACATTGGGTCACAGAGTCCGACAAAAAATGGAGTGACTTACACACACACACATTTTAATCAAAATTAAATGTAAAATTCATTTCCTTAACCCTAATAACCACACTTCAAATGCTATTTTCACATGGCTAATGGCTATCATATCGAACAGCACAGATAGAGTATTTCTATCATCACAGAGAGTTCTATTAGTTTTATTATTATTATTTGTATTGGACAGCACTCATCTACAGAACAACTTTCCCAAGATGTGAAGGCCATGAAAGACACAGAAAGACTGAGGAACTGGTCCAAATTAAAGGAGACTGAACAGCTAAAAGCAATGTGGGATTCTTGGTCGGACCCTGAAACTGAAAAAGGACATCAGTGGGACAAATGGACTCTTATGGAGGCCTTTAGATTAATTAATATTCTACCACAGTTAGTTTTATGGGCTTGGTCATTGTACTGTGTGGTTACATAAGATGTGAACATTTGTATTATTTTTGCAACTGTTCCTAAGTCTGAAATTATTTCAAAATGAACATTTATCATCTAGCTGGCTCTTTGCTATCTAGGTTGGTCATGACTTTTCTTCCAAGGAGTAAGCGTCTTTTAATTTCATGGCTGCAGTCACNTCCTGGGTTGTTCCTCCCATCACTTGGCCTCAGAGCCTCAGCTTCCTTGTCTGTGCAGCAGAGACAACAGCACCAGCCTTGTTAGGGCCTGGGTGGGGCTAAAGGACAACCTGCGAGTCAGTGCGCAGGCACATCCTTGGCTCAGTAAATTCTGAGCAGACACCCAGGAAGGTGAGAGCAAGGAAGAGGCCAAGAGGGCTACAGAGCCTTGTTTTAGAGAGTGCTACTTGTACGTTTTTAAACAAAGTCTTCCTTCATTGTCACTTTTCCAACATTTATTGGACTAAACAAGGCCTAAATGATCACCACTTCACACCCATAGATAGTACCTGCCCAGTTTCTGTGTGGCCGGCATATGAGTGTCCCGTGGTGCTGCTGTGAGGTGGCGGAGAAGGTCGCCCATGATGCGAACCTGAGGCAGAGTTCAGCATCTTGCCTGGGGACACGGTAGGCGGTTGGTCTCAAGCAGCCAGAGCCCAGACTCTTTGCTCACTGCTCTGAGCAGCCTGTGAGATGTCTCAGAAGAGGACCTGGGAGCACGCTGGACTCTGAGGGCGAGGCCGGGCCATGAGTGAGTGGCTGCTTCACTGTCTTCCCAGCCTGCCTTAGGCCCTGGCCCTCGCCCCTCCGTCACCCACCACCCCGGTCTAGGAACGCAGTAGTTGCATTCAGTCAGTACTGAAGACTACCGGGTATGCCGCTGGTTTGCCACTTGTGGTTCAGGAGACTTTGTTTCCTCTTCTCCTTGACCTTGGAAACAAAACGTACATAGGGGCCCCTGTGATCGGTCTAGAGGAGTCCTGTTGCTATTGATTTTAGTCATTGACTCCTAGTGTTTTTTTGTGGTTTTTTAAATAATGCTTTCCCAAACTCCCCAAATCTAGGTACCATGTAGATACTTTTGCTGGCCTGTTAGATTCTGTTGATTTCTACTACTCTGTGCTTGGCAGGCAGTCACATCTGCCTGNGCTGGACTCTGAGGGCGAGGCCGGGCCTGAGTGAGTGGCTGCTTCACTGTCTTCCCAGCCTGCCTTAGGCCCTGGCCCTCGCCCCTCCATCACCCACCACCCCGGTCTAGGAACGCAGTAGTTGCATTCAGTCAGTATTGAAGACTACCGGGTATGCCGCTGGTTTGCCATTTGTGGTTCAGGAGACTTTGTTTCCTCTTCTCCTTGACCTTGGAAACAGAACGTACATAGGGGCCCCTGTGATCGGTCTAGAGGAGTCCTGTTGCTGTTGATTTTAGTCATTGACTCCTAGTGTTTTTTTGTGGTTTTTTTAATAATGCTTTCCAAAACTCCCCAAATCTAGGTACCATGTAGATGCTTTTGCTGGCCTGTTAGATTCTGTTGATTTCTACTACTCTGTGCTTGGCAGGCAGTCACATCTGCCTGCTGCAGTGCCAGCTTGCTAGGCAGGAGTGAGAAGTCCCCTGGACCTCCTGTTGCCCTGGCTCTGTCATTGCGTCACGAGGCCTCGGCCACTCTGCACTCCCTGCCGTGGCTGGCACCAGCCAGCAAGGTCCTAGCAGTGGCCAGAGCCAAGAAGGTCTTTGTCCTCCTCTTGGTCAGAGAACGTGCCCGTGGCTGGTCTCTCTTGCTTCTGTGTGACCCGAGTTTCCACATGATGAGGAGGCACCCTTGGGAATAATTCCTGGGACACAGGAAGGAGCACAGACCAAGGCAGCTGTGGACCCCTGTGCGGAGCCAGTGCCACCCTGTGGGAAATGGATAAGGTCCCTCTTGCCCTGCCCACCACGTGTGTGGTCTTTCTTTCAAATTCCAGAGACGAAATAAGCTGACAGCAGTCCCTGTCCTTAAGCAGCGTGTGTTCTGAAAAATAACCAAAACAGAAGTTCTAGTCTTACTGAATGTTTCTCCTCTGATACATTATTGTACATTTTCATTGTTTCTTCCCTTTTTTTAAATTGTCTCTCTGAGGACTGATAGAGATCTTCGTTGCAAATAATAGAATTATGTTCCTGGGAAGGTCACATAAGTCAGCGCTTTCCTTTTACCAACAGGGAATCCTCTGCTCAGAAAGGCTGTGACCTGCACAGCAAACTCATTGATCAAACCAGAACAAAGGCCAAGGTTTTTGACCCTCAGTGTGGTTTCTGTTTGCTTGGTTTTTGCTATATTTTACCATGCCGTTTGCCGAAGCATTTAAGAAAGGGGATAAAAGGGTTCAGTTCAGTTCAGTCGCTCAGTCATGTCCGACTCTGTGACCTCATGAATTGCAGCACGCCAGGCCTCCTTGTTCATCACCATCTCTCGGAGTTCACTCAGACTCATGTCCATCAAGTCTGTGATGCCATCCGGCCATCTCATCCTCGGTCGTCCCCTTCTCCTCCTGCCCCCAATCCCTCCCACATGAGAGTCTTTTCCAGTGAGTCAACTCTTCTCATGAGGTGGCCAAAGTACTGGAGTTTCAGCTTTAGCATCATTCTTTCCAAAGAAATCCCAGGGTTGATCTCCTTCAGAATGGACTGATTGGATCTCCTTGCAGTCCAAGGGACTCTCAAGAGTCTTCTCCAACACCACAGTTCAAAAGCATCAATTCTTCAGCGCTCAGCCTTCTTCACAGTCTGACTCTCACATCCATACATGACCACAGGAAAAACCATAGCCTTGACTAGACACTCCACTATCCTTACCTGGAAAATCCCATAGACAGNCCTGAACCTCAGAAGATGTGTATAAGAGACAGCTTCAGCACTCAGCCTTCTTCACAGTCTGACTCTCAGATCCATACATGACCACAGGAAAAACCATAGCCTTGACTAGACGGACCTTAGTCGGCAAAGTAATGTCTTTGCTTTTGAATATACTATCTAGGTTGGTCATAACTTTTCTTCCAAGGAGTAAGGGTCTTTTAATTTCATGGCTGTAATCACCATCTGCAGTGATTTTGGAGCCCTCCAAAAATAAAGGCTGACACTGTTTCCACTGTTTCTCCATCTATTTCCCATGAAGTGATGGGACCAGATGCCATGATCTTAGTTTTCTGAATATTGAGCTTTAAGCCAACTTTTTCACCCTCCACTTTCACTTTCATCAAGAGGCTTTTTAGCTCCTCTTCACTTTCTGCCGTAAGGGTGGTGTCATCTGCATATCTGAGGTTCAGGTCACCTCAATAGATAAGCTCTGTATGCTCCAAAGGAGCCCTTTATGAATAACAAAAGACACTCCTATCACTCAGGAAATCCCAAGGCTTTTAGGAACTCTTTGCCAGGAACTGAGGACAAAGACCAAATATACTTTTTATTATGCCACATCAACTACATAGCCCAGTGTCTGGCACATGGTGAATGCTCTGTAGATGCTAATGTGTGTCCTCTTAAATTATTTGTTTGGCCAGTCAGTTGATAGCTTTGATTCTAATTCCCATTAGACTTAGGTAAGAAGGACATTATACATCTTAGTTATGAAAAATGGTTATTTATATCTTACATAATGCTTTTTTAGCAGAATGTAATCTTTTATAGTGCTTTACATTTTCCTATGGAACCATTAAGCTAAAAAAACCCCGCTTAATAGAATAGTTATATTTTAGGAAAGTTTGTCAAAAGGCAACTTTTTAATCATGTGAAATTCTGTTGCAAAATTGGAGTTATATTTTTGCTTAAAAGATGGTCTTAAAGTAAGATAAAATCATGATTTGAAGTGTTACACACATATATATTCTTGACTGTGGAAAGTTTTGCTTTGTTAACACCCATGATGGCACAGTGATCTGGGCTACGGATGTTGACCTAAAATAGACTGCCAGATATTTCTCCAGCAAAGACAGGTTTATTCAGAGTCACCAGAGAGTTGCAGTTTGGGGTCTGTAATCAGGGCAAGCCAAGTGCAAGCCCCCTCCTAGCAAGGAAAGGGTAAAAAAAAGTTGGGACGAATACAGCAAACCCAGAGTCCATGGCTTTTCATTGGCTTAGAGGAGTCTTCCTGCTGGGCTCTGCTATCTGGTAGGTGTGAGAGCTCCCCCTTGGGATCTCCCAACTCCATTTAATTGAGGTTTCCATTTGTTAATTTTTTGCAGGAGAAATAACTCCTAGATGCTGTTAAGGGCTAGGTTGTTCAGTTTCCTTTAGGTGTAGAGTCACTCAGCAATCACCTAGAAGATTTTGGCTAATTATTATTTCTTAACAGACTTAGAAGCTATTAACACATCAGTTTTTTTGTAAGGTAGCTGGTCCTTACTAAGCTTGCCTTTTTACTACTCTTGGTGACCAAATTAAGGTCAGGGTTATGACTGTGACCCCCAAATTTTGTATTTAAGAAGCACCCTATCATAAGGAACAATTAATTTTTAAAATTTAAAATTCTAATAAGTGAAGTTTCACTTTTATTGGAAATTGAAGCCTTGTATATAATCTGTTCCTATGATAGATACAAATTGTTACAGTAAGCATTGGTTTCCTCATCTTCTTCCTCTAAGCCAGTCATTTAGCAGTCTGGTGTTTCACAAGTGAAACTGGAGTTAAACCTGAGAAGATAGGAGAGGCCCTCAAAGGAAACTGTCTTTTGGCCAGAGGAGCCCTATGCCTATTGTGATATATTATCTCTTGCAGTTCTGGTAAAACTTGAAGATAAGTATGTTTCCTCTGGACAAAAAGTACTTTGTTACTTTGTTCTGTATTCCAGCTTCTTGCAATAGAAGACAGTTGTGAAGTTGCTCAGTCATGTGTGACTCTTTGCGATCCCATGGACTATATATACCCTCCCAGGCTCTTCCGTCCGTGGAATTTTCCAGGCAAGAGTACTGGAGTAGGTTGCCATTTCCTTCTCCAGGGGATCTTCCTGACCTGGGGATCGAACCCAGGCCTTCCGCATTGCAGGTAGACGCTTTACCCTCTGAGCCACCAGGGAAGCCCTATAGAAGACAGTGAATGCTTTTAAAATGCAAGCATGCAAACAAACAAAAAAGTCATACAATAAAATTTCAAGCTCTATAAATGAATGAATCTCCCCCATCTTCTCTGCCAACAGAAAAAGAAAATTTTAGAAAGTAGGACATAGGAAATCAGGGGCTCTATTCCTGTTGTAGAAGTCAGTGAGCGACAAGGGTGTTCAGATTCCCAGGCAGTCTGTTTTTGACTATCAGTTCCTCCGGAACTCTGCTTTCCTAGTCCAGGGCTAGGGGCTTAAACATCTAGGATTCAAATATGACCATTCCTAATCTTAGCACAATATCTTGGTAGAGTAATCTGAACAAAGCGATGTACTATTGTCTACAGACAGCATAGTTAAAAGAACATAGGCAATGGAGTATGATGTCCCTGGGATTGAATTTTTTGCCCTACTTCTTTTTGTGTGTGTGCTTACATAAGATATTTAACTTCTCTAAATCTATTTCCTCATCTGCAAAATGAACATACATCTACTTCAGACTGTTGCTATGAAATGAATAAGATTATATATACAAAGCTCCTAATACAGTACTTGGCACATAGAAGTGCTCAACTAGTGGTAACTTATTATCAATAATAAATGTACATTGTCTTTCCAAAGATGTTTGGTGTAGAAAATTATTTTTCATTCATGAATTTAAATTTTTATTGTTGTGAATTGATACTTGGTATCAAGGCCATTCCAAAAGAGACAAACAATTTAACCAGTGCCACTGGAAATCTGGCAGAATGTGGAAGTTCTTTGGGAGTGATGAACAAAACCACCACCTTCTGCTTAGTGGCTTAGTTACTCTCTAGGAGAAAGGTAGATCTCACAGGTAGATTTAGAAGAGTATAGTTTAGAAGATCAAGACCAGGGTTAGTTGTACTAACTTATTCAGGATATGGGGAGAGACCAGTGATCTGAGAATTAGGGTGCTTGTTTTTTTTTTTAATTGTTATTGGAGTATAATTGATTTATAATGTTGTGTTAGTTTTAGGTGTACAGCACAGTGAATCAGATATATTTATGTGTATATATATATATACTCTCTTTTTTAGTTTCTTTTCCCTTATAGACCATTACAGAGTATTGAGTAGAGTTCCCTGTGCAATACAATAGGTCCTTATTAGGTATCTACTTTATATAAAATAGTATGTATATATCAGTCTCAAGTCTCCCAATTTATCCCTTCCCCTCTCCCCAAGGTGCCTGTGATGAATGTGTTTTTCTTTTTAATAAATTTTTTTCCCCTCCTCTCCCCAGCCGCTCAGATAAAGAACTTGATGAGCCAACTAGGAACTAAGCAGGATTCAAGCAAGCTACAGGAAAATCTGTGAGTAGCTTCCTGACAAGGTTGGGATTTGTGAGGGCCTTTTGGGGACACACTTAATGCTCTTGCTGCTTGGCGGTTTAGGTTTCAGGCCTGTGAAGTCAGCACAAGAGGCAGTGGGACATGAGGTCATAGCTGGATCTAGAAGAGAAGCAACAAAATGCATTAATGGGTTGTGATCTCCCTTGCCTCTCAGAGTCCTTGGACTCTGCTTTTCTTCCTCCCTTGGACTGCTTAGCAGAACAATTTAGGGAAGTAGAGAGGGAATCCCTACTACTCTTAAACTGCATTCTCTCTACATGAGCTTCCTTGTTGGCACAGGCCTCCTGATGATCTACAGTGCTTGTCTAATCTGTTGGATTTCCAACTGTATATAATATTAAAGAAGTGTATTTGGAATGACCCGAGGAGAGAATAGTGGAATAGATTCTTTTTATTATGTCCTTCTTGACTCTATCTCTGCTCTTAGAAGTTCTAGTTTTCATCTTTAACACTATTTTTGTTTCCTGTCCTAGACATTGGGAAGTGAGAGAATCACTTACTGTTAGTACTTTGAGCTTTTTTGAGGGAGATGTGAGGTAGCTGTGGGTATGTATGTTAGTACTGTCCATGATGCTCAAGCTTCGGATTGACTCTTTTGGGGGGCTTTGGTTTTTTATTTTGTTATTATTATTATTATTATTTTTTGCTATACCATATGGCTGGTTGGATCTTAGTTCACCAAGCAGGGATTGAACCAGTGCCCTCTTCGGTGGAAGAGGGGACCACTGAACCACCAGGAAATTCCCATTTTTGTTTTTTGACTCCCTGTTGGTTTTGACTCTCATGGTTTTTAAAATTTTTTTGGCTTTGGTTTTTTTTTTTTTACCTTCTATCTTGGAAACCCCTTTGCAGTGAAAAAATATTAGTAATTAGTAGTGTGGTTTCTCTGTCCTCCCTTAAAACCTTTGTAGAAATGGCCAGATAGTAGAAGAAACCATGGCTGAAAGGAATCTTTTTTGTATTTCCAGTACCTTTCAATCCCACACATTTTTCCCTCTTTAATTTCCTTTCCCCTCTGCTCCTTACTTCTTCTTCTTTTTTTTTTTTTTTACACAGTATAGGGCTTCTTTGTTTTGAAGGAAAGAGCTAGAAAGTTGAGCATAAAGCATAGGTAGGGAGCCAAGAATAAAGCTGAAAAAGCACCAGCTTTAAGCACAAACGTGGGAGTTGATCTTCAGAGGTTGTTCCCTAGGGTAGAAGCTATGCTTCTAATGCACATTCGTCCAACCCCCAGTGCGTGGATTCTGTCACTAGTCAGTGGACTGTGACAGACAGTAACCATGCAGAACTCGTGCAAATCAGCGTGAGAATTTTCGGAGAGAGTTCAACATGTTAAAACTATTAGATTGAGGTGTAGGGGCAGCTGCTTTTGTATTTCTATCAGAACTGCTGAGAATGCTTTTCTTTTCTCCCCAAAGAATTAAAACACCTAATCAGCAGTTTTCATTGAGTAGGTTCTTTCTACTCGGTAACATGAAGACAACTTGAAGTGAGTTTGACTAGGTGGTACTTTTGGAATTTTGTTGTGAACCTGAGCACCTGGGAACCCATTCCTTCAGGTGCCCTTTCATTCCCTGCATCATGAGACGCTCTGAGAACAGACTGATGCTAACAGCTCTCAAAAAGTGAGAATATCCTANCACAGACAAAGGCTTTGGCGTAGTCAGTAAAGCAGAAATAGATGTTTTTCTGGAACTCTCTTGCTTTTTCCAGTAAGTACATTCTAGGTTGAAAAAGTCATGAATGTCTCCTCATCTGTCAGAAAAGAGATTTTGGATCTCATGAAGTACAGTAGGATGAAGATTCTTGTCCTATTTTTGGAATCACAGGTTAGAAAACCTGCATTCACCTAGTGCTCCACAATTTCCAATGGTAATAAACTCTGTGGCTGAGAGGCCTGGATACTGTTTTGTTTGGGATAATATCAAGATGAAGAGGTCAGAAGGAAGTGGCTTTCTAAACGTTTTAGTTGAAACTCTGAGCAGAGTTCGGGAGCGACAGCTTTAATAATCCTCTCAGGTTGATTGTGGAATAAGGTCAGTAGCTTAAATGCTCAACAAGCTTCTAGATGGGAGGTCATAAGCGAAGGTAACCAGCGTTCACCTGACTTCCTAAAGGACCTGGCCCAAAACAAAGTCACCACGCAGGATCACTGAAGCTTCCAGAAGCTGGTGTATGAACCTCCAGTTGGCTATCGACCTTCCTCACTGAACCCCTCTCGACCCTGGTCATCTCACACTTGGAGAGTCGTACCTGCCCTCGTCTCCTTTCTGTCACATCAGTGCAGCTGGGGAGCATGTGGTCCCTGCGGTGTGGCAGCCTGAGCCCAGATCTTGCCCTCACCGCCTTGTGACCTCTGCCTGCACTCTGTTCCCTCACATGTCAAGTGGGACAGTGAGGCCTTGGAAGAGTGTCATGAAGTACGTGGGGCAGGGTTGGGCCCCACATATTAAGTGCTACTAGTTGCTGACACCGTGCCTTCCTGTTCTTGGTTCCGCTTCACCTGCGTCTTGCACTTTCTCCAAGGCCCAGCATTATCTCGTCTCCTCATTCATGAGAGTTCTAGCCCATAGTATGCCCGGTCGCATGTTTCTAGTTTTCCAATCTCCGGGTCGGTGCTGCCCCAGCCACAGAGGCCTGTCTCTGCTTCAGTCTCCTTCAGTCTCCCTGCAGGTGCTCTCACCACCATGCCTTCATGCTGGCCGGTCTCTAGTGAGAATGCTCATCCCCCAGATTGTTCATGGTGGCTCCCCTCACCAGAGTGACCTTTCCTGAATGTGCTATTTACAGTGGCATCCATCTTAACTGACATATATTTAACCTGCTGGGGTTTTTTTTCCACAATATTTATCAGTACCAGGCACTTACACTTTTTTTTTTAAAAATCATCAGCTGGACCCTAAGCTCCAGTCACAGCCTTATTTGTGGAACTTAGAAAAGTACTTGGAACATAATAGGTGGTAGTAGGAGTTCAAACGTATTTCTCTAATAAAGGAACGATCTTACATGTGTACAGGGAGACTTGCAGTGTGCCTTCATGGTCCCTCTCTTTCTTGTTTCATAAGAACAGGAATAGAATTGTTACCAGCTTTACGTTACAGATAAGAAACCTGCCCAAAGAGGTTTAAAGGTTTATTCAAGGCCAAACATCTAAAACAGTCCCCGGGGCTTCTGAACCCCAAGTCCAGTGTGGTTGCCGCACATTGCGCTCTGTGCTAAGTGTTTTGTTAGTGACGGTGCTGGCGCTGATGGAGGGCAGCAGCCGCTTGGGATTGGAGGCTGTCACTGGTGTCACAGGTCACAGGGACAGACGGCGAGGGGCGGAGCTGTGGCTGCTGCCAGGCGATTTCACCTCTGTAATCTCACCTGATCCTCCCCACAGAATTTCGCGGTGGCCAGAGCAGGGATTATTGTTCTCATCTGCATTGATAGTTCTTTGATATTTCTCAGGCTTTCACTCCATTGATATCTCTGGTTCTCTTGTCTGTTTTTGAACACACCCTTAATTTCTTCTGGTTTTCCTATGAATATAGGTCTGTACAGTGGTATCTTTGTGGGAGGGAGGAAGACAGAGTGGGGACCAGGTTAAATGTAGCATAATTCCTGAGTTCTATCAGTGAAACTAACCAGAAGTACAAACCAAGTTTTTAAGGTCTGGGTAGAAAACAAAACCAAAACCTCATTGTGCATCATCTTTATTCTGTCCTTTGTCTACTCAGTTTTCCTCTCTTCCCCAGCAGAGACTTTTGTCCCGAGAATGACCTTGTTTGTGTTTTGATATGAGTTGCCTTTTCAATTTTCTAGATTGTATATTCTAGGATTAGAAGTATAGTATCTGATTTGGGAAGGGACTACTCATATCCAGGAGGAGAAACATGGTTTCACATGATCCATGTAGGGTGGCAGAGGCCAGCAAGGAAGGTTGTTGCTGACAGACACTGAATAAAGCAGCTAGAGGTACCTTATGTGTGTAAAATATTGGGCTGGGTATTGTAAGGGACACACGGGCAAATTATAATTACAGATGGCAATTTCTCTTCAAAGGGCCAAAGAATAAATATTTTAGGCTTGTCAGCTGTATAGGCTCTGTCTCAACTGCTTGGCTCTGCTGCTGGAGCAAAACAACAGCCGTAGACAAGAGGCCAAGTAGCCTACGGGCACGGCTTGGTTTGACCAGGTCTCACTTTGTCAACCTTTTCAGGCCATAGCAAGTTCTGTAGATTTTTGTAGGGTGGCCAGGGAATGTTTTCCTGAGGAGTTACGACTTGAACAAGGCCTTGAAAAATGGCTAGGAGTTGACTAGCAGAGAGGGAGCAATTGAATAAAAAGACAAACTAGTCATTGTAGAAAATGCTTAGGAGACATTGAGCAAATCAGCCTGACTATGGTTTGGACATTTGGTTCCTCATTGACTGGATTCCTATTATAGGGGCATTTCTGAACTTAAAGTATTAAGAAACCCGTGCCCTTAGGCTTGTAGCCAGGGCATTGGGTGAGCATAGTCATCCCTACCAGGTAGGAAGGTGGGAATGGGGGACTTTGGGTAATTATTCTGCCTCCTGCCCTGGCAGAAAGGCAATTACCTGTCCTTCTCTAGAGTTGGATTGCCTAAATGCACTTCCTTACTTAATCACTGTGAGCCTCACTTTCTCTGTCTGTATAATGGGGATTATTGTTATATTGTTACTGTAAGGATTGAAAGAGATAATACATGTAAAGTGATGGGACAGTCAGTAAATAGTAGCTATTCTTTTTAAAACCTCTAAATTCCACTGGAAATATTAGTATTGCCTTGTTGGAATTATTTTAGATTTGCTGAAGTGAGTATATGTTCAGGATAGCTTGACTGTTTCAGTTTGTGTAAATAGATTAAACTGATGAGCATTATACAAAGCTGTAGATGGTAGAAATATTTGCCTGATTCAGTCTTGTCTTTGGGGAACAAGTCTTTCCTAAGAATTCTTAACCACAAGAGCTTATCTGCCCAAGTTTATGGTCATAGTTCACACTGCCTGGGGGGCTAAAACCCCCAAGGTCAAAACTGTAGCGCCTACAATTTTGTGAAGTGATTGTAGGTTATTAGTGCCCCAGGTGCATACGTATGTTATTCCTGGAAGAATAATAGACCTTAAACTCAGGCCTCTTAAGGCTTCCCACAGATGAATTCCGAGGCACACGAATCAACAACAGTGACAAAACCCCTCACAGTAATATATCGAGAATTGGATACTCAGTTGGAATAAGGAATAATAAACTGTAGTGTCAGTTTTTGAAGACTTTTAGGTATTATATTTATAAAATGCAGACTATAAAATAAACATTTTTATAATCTATAATCCTAGAAAAATTAAAAGAAAGTATAGAAACAGGAGACATCATAATTGACAAGATATTTTTAAAAGAACTACTAGTAGTCGGGGCCTGGGTATTTGGTGGCTCCTCCAGCACACCAGTCAGCTCAGTTCACCTCTGCCAAAAATTAATGCATCTGGAGTATGGTAGTGCCCATGTTTTGGAATTGTTATATCCTTGGCAGAATCCTTTGTCACCAAGAATTTCTCTAGGTTCTAGTCTTTGGAAGCTCCCTCCTACCCTAACTCATTGCCCAGAGAATACATCTACAAAAATAGAAGGATGGTACTTTCACAGGAGAACTGTGCATTTGCCCACAGGCCTTTAATCACTTTGAGAAATAACTAAAATATAGCTGCTGCTAAGTTGCTTCAGTCATGTCCAACTCTGTGCGACCCCATAGACGGCAGCCCACCAGGCTCCCCTGTCCCTGGGATTCTCCAGGCAAGAACACTGGAGTGGGTTGCCATTTCCTTCTCCAATATATAGTAAATATAGCAAATATTTGTTAATTCAGAACATCCTTACCTACCATGGTAAATTGATATGTATGTTTAGAAGGTCTAAATGAAATCACTGATATCAGGAAGAACCAAGTACTGAAGGAATGTAGGGAAAGGGTGACATTTTTCTGAGGACAGCTTCAAGGAAGAAGTGGCATTTGATCTAGAGTGGTTCAGACAGTAAATAATCTGTCTGCAATGTGGGAGACCCAGGTTCAATCCCTGGGTTGGGAAGATCCCCTGGAGAAGGGAATTGCTACCCACTCCCATATTCTTGCCTGGAGAATCCCATGGACAGAGAAGCTTGGCGGGCTTTTAGTCCATGAGGTTGCAAAGAGTCGAACACAACTGAGCAACTAACAGTTTCCCTTTCACTTTTGAAAGATAAATGGGGTTTTGATAGTTGGTTAAGGAGCTGATGATCATCGGAAGCATTCTAGACTGAAAAAAAGGCAGGAGAAAAGATACAGTCTTGAAAGTACTATAGGAGGACTGTTTCTGCAGAGGTGAGAAGTGTGGCTAGAAATCTAGAAAAATGGAACTCTTTGCTTTCCCACTGTGGAATTTCCTCTTCAGCACTCCACCCCCCGACTCTCATTTTCCCCTGTTACTGTGCATCTTTTTTTATTTCACTGGGGATGACCCCTGTTGATATACTTGGAGGAGAATAACTTTCCTATGCACATGAATGAGATTATCAGAAATAAAACCTCTATGTGTAATGTACACCAAATTTTCAAACCAGTGTTAAATGATATCTTGGAATGGGTGGTTGCACAATGTTTTTCAGGTTGAGAATATTCTCTTGCATGACCGAGGCCACTATGTCCTGTGTGACTTTGGAAGTGCTACCAACAAATTCCAGAATCCACAAACGGAAGGAGTCAATGCAGTAGAAGATGAGATTAAGAAGTAAGCTTTTCCTCCTTTCTCGGAGTTTTATCCATTATAGGATCAACAATTTTACTTTCGGCTTATGAATGAGAGAGTCGGGGTGAAAAGACAGTGGTGCCAGTCAGTTGCCCCTCATCTCAGAACATCACATTGGCAGTTGGGTTGTTTGATTTTTAGGTGGAGGATAGGGAGGGGATTCACAATCATTCATCAGTGGACTAAAACGAAGGAATTTTATAGCACTTTATCAATGGTCCTGTGGTAATAGATCTTTTGATTTTTATCCCAGAGCCCTTAAAAAGGGGCACACACCATGGAAGTACTGTGATGTCTTTCAGTGGCATCACAGCAGCTGTGACATTACCAGTCAGTCGGTTGTGCTTTTTACTGAACCCTAAATTGCTGTATATTTTTTCCTACTCATAAGGAGCTAACCTGCAATTTAGTGGAATTAATAGTGAGTAGGGCTATTAAAAGTCTCTACAGACATTGAATCACTGACTTCCATGAGAAACAGCTTGTTTAGATTTGTTACTCCAGTAGGAACCTGGGCCGTTTTCCCCTGTTGTCCAGAGTGTTAGATTTTTCAGAGGCAGCAGCGCTGACTGTTACTGCTAACAATCAGCAGTGTCGAGTGTGCCGATATCCTGATCCTTTCCTGCTTCACCCTTGGCAACCCAGCCTGGGGCAGGAGGACTTCTTGTCCAAGGCCCTGATGTGTATCTAAGCCACAGAGCCCTCTGGGCTCTAGAGGCTCAAGCAGCACAATTTGCAGGCTTGGTAACACTAACTCTCACTTTGAAGATAAACTTCTACTTCTCTTTTCTTGAGCCAGAAAAGAGAGAAAAGCTGTTCTCTCAGCCCTATTCCATCAGCAAAGATCCATCCACCTCCAGGCCTACTTCCTGCCTAGCCAGGGCCCATTTTCTATCCTGAGTGTCCCAGCCAGCATCACATCTCTGTGTGAGCCGCATCTAAGGGGATTAGTGTATATTTTAAAAAGCAAACCAGCCAAATGTAGTGTCAGACAATAAGGATTTATAGGAGACAATTTTGTTATTTAAGGACCCATGGAAAGTTGCTTTTAGGGTTTATTTAAAGCCTTAGTGGCTGTGTCCACCTGCTCTTAGAGTGGGAGGACGGCACTCTGAGGGCTTGGTGTGTGCCAGGGACAGCTCTTCATTCCACCTGCACTAACGTCCCATACTCTCTTCTCCCGAGTGCTCCCAGAGAACTTGACTGTACTAATATATATATTCTTTAAAAAGTAAATCTCTACCCCTGTTTTTTAATTATAGCACTGACATATTTAACAAAAAAATGAATCTCTTGATTGTAGGTACACAACGCTGTCCTATCGCGCACCAGAGATGGTCAACCTGTACAGTGGCAAGGTCATCACGACGAAGGCAGACATTTGGGTAGGTGTCACTAACCTGTCTGCATCTCAGATGTCAGTAGTCTTGGCTGGAAACTCCCCAGCCTAATCCAGACAGTGCTGAAGCCAGAGTGGCCACTGTGCCGCATCCCATTCTACTTGCCCCTCAGGGTCATTCTTGCCTCGAGGTGATCAGCCACTGCTTCTTGAAGCCTGTCAAAGACAATGACTTCAGACCCCTAGGAAAGTTACTCAGGTCACCTGCCCATTACTTAGGTGGTCTTCACATGTGTTACTAGTTCTTAAGGGCAGAACCAGGTGAAAACTTGTTCTCTTTTGAAGCACAATTGGGTAATGATGGTAGAAATAACGACAGGTAAATAGTGATGTTGGGTTCTAAATTCAAGTTTCAAATAGGTTAATAATGCCTAGTGTTTAGATCAGCTTGTAAATGTGGATGGTGCCAGTATCTCTCAGTAATCCCATTTTCAGTTGTAAATAAATCTCTAGTAGCCCTCTGCTTCTCTTATTTTTTCAGGCTCTCGGATGTTTGTTGTATAAATTATGTTACTTCACTTTGCCATTTGGGGAGAGTCAAGTGGCAATTTGTGATGGAAACTTCACAATTCCTGATAACTCTCGATATTCCCAAGACATGCACTGCCTAATTAGTAAGTATTTTAAGGTTCTGGTTTCATATTTTTACTTCTGATCTCTAGAAATGGAATGGAAGATAAAGGGGTTAGATTCCAGGAGTGATGAACTGGATGGAAAAATAAAGAAATCAATTGATAATGATTGGTTGCTCAAAGATCATGTAACGGTGTTGAGTTAGAGTCGTGAGTCTTTTTGCCACTTGGTTTCCCACCTGGGCCAGCCACCCAAGCAGAAATCCTTACTGGGCTTTGAGCATTGTAGAGCATTGCTCTGTTCTCTTGCAGTCTATATGAAAGCTCTGATACCACAGGAGTCCAGCTGACTCAGATCAAGTGATAAGAAATTCATCTTTGCAAAACTGGAAGCAGCTCAAATCGAAATGATGGCAGTGCATTGGCTGAAATGAATTCATAGTTGAGACTATAACTCAGTGGAACTAGTTTTTTCCTCTCATTTAGGTTCATCACTGGATTTCGATAAGAGGCATTTAAACAATGTTTTAAAAGATTTTAAGATTCCTCACTCTTTTGTATCTTCTTAGTAAGCATATGAACTAATGTTCATTAATCAGATGGCAGAGTAAGTAATCTTTACTCAAACCCCTGTACTGGAATGCTGAAGCAACAGATTTTTATTATATTTTTACTTTGGTCAAGACATTNGTTTTTTCCTCTCATTTAGGTTCATCACTGGATTTCGATAAGAGGCATTTAAACAATGTTTTAAAAGATTTTAAGATTCCTCACTCTTTTGTATCTTCTTAGTAAGCATATGAACTAATGTTCATTAATCAGATGGCAGAGTAAGTAATCTTTACTCAAACCCCTGTACTGGAATGCTGAAGCAACAGATTTTTATTATATTTTTACTTTGGTCAAGACATTCATTATCTACATTTTAATAATCACAGACTGTAAATCCTAAATGGAGATGCACTGGAGAAAATAGATGAAACCAGTGTGAGTGGAGCTTCTGACATTTGTTGAAGACCTACTTGTACCTCTTTTAATTCTTAAAGCCCTATATAGTAAATATAATTATCCCTATTATACAAACAAGGAAACAGTACCTCAAAAAGTATAGGTATTGTACCCAAGTTAAGATAGTTTTAGCTTCTAAATGACCACCTCTTCCGTTATACTAGTTTTATCAATTAATCTGTTCTGTTTATTAATACAAAAGTAAGGGCAATATTTGAAGAAATGGAGTATGGTATTTAATGGTTGTTGGATTGTTTTCAGGGGTAAAGTATTATATCTGTGCTAAAATGGCAGCTTTATAAATGAGCTTGGAAAGAAATATGGAAAAAATGGCCAAATTTCTTGCTAGAGTGGTAGTATTTTTTGATAAATTTTTTTTTTTTTACTTTTGTGCAACAAATTTGTATTAGGAAAAACAACTCTTTATGAATGTGTATAATATGGCCTCTTTCCTACACTCTGATCTATTTCACTTTACAAACTGTTGGAAGAGTCCACTGCCACCCTAACTCATACATTTCCGTCATCGCCCCCCGCATACCCTTTCACTTCCAACACAAGGTTCCCCTCTTTTCAGTTGCTGTCAGGGCTGTCACCATTCAAGCCTGAAATGTGACGTTTTCTCTGGATCTGGCCAACAAGAAAAAAAAGAGAGTCAGTCATTTCCTAAGCGGTAGCATTAATGCTTTCTTTCAAGTTTCTCCTGTTTTCATGACATTCTCTCTGATCTCATCACTACCACCATAATACATTCCAACCTTGTCAGCTCATGCGTGCACTGGTAAACTGGCCAGCCTCTCCCCTCCTTCCGTCTGTCCAGCACACCCTCACTATGAGATTAATCTTATAAAATGCCACCCTATCATGTCCCTATTCAGTTAAACCTCATGCTTGCCAGTGGTCCCGGATATTCTGGCTTCCTTCTCCCCACCCTATTTCCCTTCATTCTCTGACCAGCAGACCTCTGCCCTGTCCTCTTGGCTCATCTGTTCCTTGCAACAAAGTGTTCTCTTGCCTTCCTCCCAGTCCATTTTTTCTCAGACTGTTTTCTTACCTGGAATTCTTTTTTTTCTGTGCTTCCTTTGATGCACTAAATTTTTTCCTGCCTTCAAGGACCAGCTCAGCTCCTGCCTCTTCTGCAGAGCCCTTCACCAGGATGCAGCTTCATCAGTCTTTTCTCAACTTAGTGTCCAAACCATTCATTTGATTACTTAAGCAATACGTTGCCTTACATTACTGTTTGTATGTATATGTGTGTGTGTGTGTGTCTTCTCAATTCCCCCCCCTCCCCCCCCCGGG